>JAUPFV010000002.1:72526893-72886931 GCA_036936605.1 Limnanthes douglasii subsp. nivea | reverse complement strand
GATTGCAGCTGGTTAAGTATTTTAATAAAATCCAAGAAAAATAGAAAAATACATAAAATTCACGAAAACAACAAAAAAAAGGCTTAAATGATGGAATTTAGGGCATCGACTTCATCACAACGTGATCCTTCTAAAAATCGTTGGATTCGCGACGTATTTAATTTGAGTGGCCACAACGCCTAATTCTGATACATGGGCTCTAAATAAAGCTCGTTTTCGTTTGTCCAAAAGGGCCATATAGCCATGGGCTCATGTAACTACATCATCCTCTCCTTTTTCAGAAACATTTGCCCACAAATTCTCAGCTTCATCATCCTCAGCAGCATGATAAACGGCACCAAGTACTTCACGTTGAAAACTTTATGGGTCTTCATGTGGCTGGGTAGCTTCAACCTGTATGCATTGGATTAATTTTTCCAATGATGTCAAACAGACCCACCTTCCTTGCAGCTAACTTGTTGTACTCGTGCACAGGATAGCGATCTCTGGTCAAAACTGCCCATACAAAGTCCCCTACTACAAACTTCACCAGTCGGTGCTTCTTATCTAAGGAAACCTTGTACTTCTGTGTTGTTTCCTCCAGGTATTTGCGTATGTTCTCATGGATCTTCCACAAATCAACAATGGCGTTCTCGACCCTAGTTGGAACCTTCTCAAGCGTTGGGAAATCCAAATCCATAGGATCCCGTGAGTTATAACCATATACTACCATAAAGGGACTGTACCCAGTACTGTGTTTGTGGTGCCTGTTGTAGGCGAACTCAACGTGATAAAGGCAGGAATCCCATGCTTTCAAGTTCCCGAAGACCTTTGTGCGTAACATGTTGCCTAACGTTCGATTAGTTACCTCGGTTTGGCCGTCTATCTGCGGGTGAAACGCACTGCTAAAACTTAGCTGTGTGTTTGTGAGGTGCTATACGCGATCAGAAACGATATTCTGAGGTAGGCCATATAAGCGGTAGACCTCACGAAAGTATAAATTAGCAACATTCACAACATCTGTGGTTTTCTTGCAGACAATAAAATGGGACATCTTAGAAAACCTGTCAACCACCACAAAAATAGAATCGTTACCTCTCTGTGTTCTTCGTAGCCCATAGATGAAATCCATGTTGACGCTTCGTCATGGTCCTTCCGATAGTGGGAGTGGTAGGTATAGACCTGCGTTGGAGGATGTATCTTTTGCCACCAGGCAAACCCGACAACCAGCTACAAAACAGATAACATCTCACCTCAAATGCTGCTAGAAGAACTGATTGGATACAAAGTGAAGGGTTTGATCTCTACCACCATGCCCATTGTTATGTCTCTCATGTACAATCAGTAACCTCAAACTGCACTCAGGAGTACAGAGTAAACTACCTTTGAAAAGGTAATCGTTGCTCAGTGCAAAATCTTTTCTCAAACTGTGCAAATATCTTCTAGAATATGACCAAAATGTGGATCGATAGCCAGTAGATCCTTCATCATCTCGAGTCCCACAACTTCTCCTTCCATACGAATCATCATACTTCGTCGGCTCAGTGAATCAGCTATGCGGATAACTACCACCAAAATGTGCTTGATGGAAAAAGTAAATTGTTGAGTAAATGCTGCCCAACATGCATGGTGGAAGAGACCTTCTCCTGAATATGTAGATGCTTCAAGACATCATGATCGTTGTATAGGACAAAATCATTATAGGCCAAGTATGTACTACAGTGCTTCAAAGCTCGTACAACAGCATAAAACTCCTTGTCATATGTATTGTAGTTGAGTTTAGCTCCACTCAAATTTTCACTGAAGTAAGCTACAGGTCGGCCTCATTGGCTGAGTACAACTCCAATACCCAATCCAGATGCATCACAATGCAGTTCAAACCCTGCAGAAAAGTCAGGTAAAACCAGAATCGATGCAGTGGTCAGTCTTACCTTGATTTCTTCAAACGCGGTAGTTTCTTCAGGGGTCTAGTAGAACGTTTTTCCCTTCATACAATCCGTGATAGGAGCCATAACAGTGCTGAAATTATGTATGAACCTTCTGTAAAAGGAGACTAATCCATGAAAAGAGTGTACTTCAGTGATAGAAGTAGGTGTAGGCCAGTCACGCACTACTTCCACTTTTGACTTATCCACTGACAAACTATCCTTTGACACAACATACCCCAGGAAGAGAACCAAATCTGTCATAAAGCAACACTTGTCGAGTCCCCCATAAAATTCTTCTCGTTTCAAAACAACCAACATTTCTCGTAAATGCTGGAGGTGCAGCTCCTCCGTAGTACTATATATGAGAATATCGTCAAAGTACACAACTAGAAATTTTCCAATGAACGGGCGAAATATCTGGTTCATAACCCGCATGAACGTGCTAGGAGCGTTGGAAAGGCCAAATGGCATGACCATCCACTCAAACAGACCTTCTCGGGTTTTAAAGGTTATTTTCCACTCATCTCTCATGCGAATACGAATCTGGTGATATCCGCTCTTCAAATCCAGCTTCGTAAACATGGTAGCACCACTCAACTAATCCAGTAAATCATCAAGGCAAGGAATAGGAAATCGATACATTACTATAATTTTGTTGATAGCCCGACTATCCATAGACATCATCATTGAGCCATCCTTCTTTGGTGTTAACAGTGCAGGAACCGCACAAGGACTAAGAATCTCACGGATGTGGCCTTTCGTCAACAGTTCTTCCACCTGTGTGTGGAGATCTCCATGCTCTTTTGGACTCATCCGGTAGTGCGGTCGGTTTGGTAGACTAGCCCCCGGTACTAGGTCAATCTGGTGTTGGATGTGTGTTAATGGAGGAATACATGGAGGCAGATTAGCGGGAAAGACAACAAAACAATCTGCTAATAGCGGCCGAAAGTGCTTAGGTATCCCCGCAAACGGATCAACATTAAATTCTTTCACCACCAAAATATAAACAATCCCTATGTCACTAGCATGCTCTATAAATTCTTTTCGAGCTAAAAGTTCTTACCCTACTCCTGTGATACAACAAGTGCAGGTTTTTGGGATACCTCCTTAGTTTGGGTTAATATAAATCTAACGTTATTCCATATGAAACTATAACGGGTTTTCTACCATCATATGTGACACTACTGTCGTATTGCCATGGTCGACCTAGCAATAAGGGACAAGCATCCATAGCAATGACATCACACCATGCCTTATCCTTATAGTTACCAACAGAAAAAGACACCAAACATATTTTAGAGATTGTTACCTCAATACATTTCTTTAACTAGGTGAGCTTGTAGGGGTTTGGGTGGTCTTTTGTTTTCAGGGCCAGCTTCTGCACAACTTCTTCACAAGTAACGTTTTCGCAGCTCCCTGAATCAATAACAAATTTGCATACCTTTCCCCTAATTAGTACAAGTCGAATGGAAAATATTGTTTCGTAGCCAATCATCCCCTTCACTTCTTGCTTTGGGCGTCAAACAGATACACCATAAAACTAATACATGTCCAACATCTCTTCCTGTCACTTGGTCCTCTTGAACCTCATCAACAACATCCTCTAGTTCCTCATCAAACCGTGAATCCCCTTCCAGGTCAAAATCAACAACTTCAGTGAACAAACCCCTCAATTGTTGTGGCTGTTTTAGTAATTTTAGACACTGTAAAGCAACACGAGCTAGTTCATGATAAAGGTAGCACCTGACCTGCGACGAAGTACCTGCACGACTGGGGACCTATGAATTAGCACCTGTACGCATAGAAGTGGCAGTTGGTACTCCTAGGCTAGGGCCTAAAACTGATCTTTGCCATTGGAGTTGTTCTGGCAGTATCTCCTCTATAAGGTCTTCATGAAAGGGCTTTCTCCAGATGTAGTGCGCGTTAAGACACATTCACAGGGTCGAACATGTTCAGTTGGTCCTAAAAGTGTTGTCTCATCCCACCTATGTAGCGAGATACTAATTGATCTGCTGAATCAGCAATATCGACACGGTTTTGTAGCTTGAAAAAATCGTTAGTGTATTCGTCAACAATCTTTGACCATTGTTTAAGGTTTTGGAACTGCTGATACAATATACGCGCATAGTTGTAAGGCAAAAACACAGCCCTCAAGTGCTTCACGAATTTAGCCAAGTTGTTATTTTTGGCTTACTTAGCCTTGATCTGGTCTGCTTGAGCTACCGCCACCAAGATGAAGCTCGACCTCAGAACTTAGTTGCAGCTAACTGTACCCGTTTTGCATCCGGAACCTCCTTGAAATTAAGGAATTCTTCAACTGAGGCGATCCAATCTAAAAACTCCTCCGGTTCGAGGCCCCCTTGGAACTCTGGGATCTCAAGTCTGAATCCAGATTCCCACTCGTTGTTGGCGTTCTGATCGGCATCTCTCGCTGACGGTTGCTCAAAGACTTGTTCACGACAGTCTTGTGGGTAATATTGACCCCTAATTTGTTCTCACCGAAGAGCAAACAGATTCTGCTCATGACCGACCTCTCTCTCATATCTTGAAGGCTGGTTAGTCGAACCTGTGTAGTGCTTCGAGATACGTCCCTCATCTGGTTTCCCAACGAGTGCATATGTTCACCAACTTGGCCGAATCGGTTTTTGAATTCATCATGGTCGGCTGATTCTGCGATAGGAAGTGTGGACTTCCCACGTAAGGATTTTTTTGGCGGCATACCTTCGTAACCCACGCAGTAGGAGCTCTGTCGCTCTGATACCAATATAGTAGCGCCGAACTACGAGATGGAACATACGGCGGCAAGCACAGAGAAAAGAAATACGAATACAAAAAATTGATAATCTATAACCTAGGTCAGAGTATAGAAGACTTTAGAGAAAACTCAAGTTCTATTCAAAAAAGTCTGACGACAAAACTAGGGTTTGAGAGCCTTTTATAGAAGTGTTCGGAACCCTCGGTCAAAATTACAGCTTGTTCCTTACAAAATAGCATAAATCCCAGCTCAATTTCAAAGCGATTGGAGCTGGTTAAGTATTTTAATAAAATCTAATAAAAATAGAAAAATGCAGAAAATTCACAAAAATAACAAAAAGAGGGCTTAAACGATGGAACTTAGTGCCTGGAATTCATCATATAGTGATGCTTCTGAAACTCGTTGAGCTTCTAGACGCGTTCGATTTGAGTGGTCGCAGCGCCTAATTCTGATACATGGGCCTCAAATAAAGCCTGTTTCCGTTTGTCCAAAAGGGTCATATAGCCGCGGGCTCGTGCAACTACATCAAAGACCCTCTCTCTAGGTATAATTTAGCCTAACCGATATTCATACTTTATTTATAACACCATAGACTAAATAATAATATTTAATAAATAATAATATTTAATAAATAATAATAATTAATAATAATAATTATTATTTGTTGGACCAATATTTCAATTGATTACTTTAACTTGATTTTACCACAATATGCTTGAATACCCTAAATTACACATGATGAGATATTCCAATTTAGGATTTCTTTAAAATCTCCCACTTTGAGCATTAATGTGCACTTAACTGTATTCATATGAAAATGCACTTATGTAAGGTTATTACTAACAAATAATCACTAAACATTTATCCATGTCATACGACATATAACAACCAACCAAAGAGGTACATCACGACTCATTTTGCGTAAGAGCGTTACAATAAATCAGATTGTGAATTGCCACCTTAGTAGACCATGACCTCTTATGAAGTGCAACATGAAATTAAGACATGACCTTTTTTTTTTAAAGGGAACCCGCAGCCGCTACTCAGAGTGCCATGAGTGCGCACAGGGTAAACCCTCAATCTGACGCGATAGCCTGCAAACCAACGCCAGAAGGTAAACCACACAAGGTGACAGGCTCAGCCGAGAAAGCGTATGTAGAGGGACTCGAACTCGTGACCTTTTGGTCATAAGAATGCCGTACTCAACCAACTCGGCTACCCCCTTGGGGGCAATTAAGACATGACCTTGTAATAAATATGTATGTACTATTCAACTGGTCTTACTGAATTAAGATCACTAGATTTTGGAGTAAAATTGAAAAGTGAATTATTTATTGATTGAATCTTGATTACTGCAAACATAATAATTGTATGATTGATAACTTAAATGTATACATACGACGATAATACAATCTAAAATACTGAAAGCTAATTTGAATTCAATTTAAAAAATATACTTTAGTCAAACAACACTCCCATATAATCAGTATATCATTTAGATTAAGAACGCTTACATGAATTATGTGTTCATAAAAGACTATGGGTATTTGCCATCTTAATAGAAAGAGATGAAAATAGAAAAATATATCTTTATACTTTACTATATTTTCTGTTGAATTAAATGAGTTTGTTTTATAAGCTTTATCTTTATTTTATTGGTTATCGGAAACTGAATGTCTTAACTTATTGAATGTTATTAGGGATTTTAAAATTTTATCCCCATAAAATATGTCGGTCTAAATCACATTGTATAACTCAGATACCTTACAAAGTCATACACTTTAAACGATCTGTTTAATTTCTTCACTTTCTTTATGTCATCATGCAACGTTGGATACTTAATATTGGATGATCTATATTATATGTACAATGGCTCATCCATGTAAATCACTTAAGTATTTACTTAAGATAATTTAGTACCTTATCTGACAATTATTAATAGCATAAAATAAGAGTTAAATTGTCAAGACTTATTAACTCTTTTGCAGCTTACATATTTCCAAATAGGTCTTGAGATGTTTGACTAAAAGACTTATCTTAAATCAACTCAAGCAAACTCGAGGTTTGACATTTTCATATTGTAATGCTTCAGCATGCTATTAATGAATGTCTTTTATGATAAACCCATTGAGTTATAAAGAATAATCATGATTATTCTTGGTTTCTTAATACACAAGACACATCACCTACAAATTTCAGAATTATTAGAAATTTTTTGATGGCATGCAGCAGACCTCTGTAAGTTATATAATTAATACGATAAAAAAACTCTAAATCTGAATTTACTCCTACTTAACTAATAAAATTCATAATAATATGCTAAGTTAATCTCAAAACCAAAATAAATTACAACTTTGATAGATTATGATATAACTAATAAGACACTTATGATAAATGAATTTCTAATTGTTACAGGTTGTTAAATCTACTAGATCTGAATATGATTGCTACAAACCTCTTAATCTCCATGCAAACTTTTGCAAATAATCATTCTAAATTAATTGAGTTTTTAAATTAATATATATATATATATATATTAAGTTTGCTTAATCTTACCATTTGGGAATACTTAATCATAATACTTCATCAAAGGATATGTATCCTTGATTTTATATTACTTTTATACTACTTTAAATATTAGTTTTAATTAATTATGAATAAAAATATGCTTATTTGGTTATTTTTTATTTATTATTGAAATTAGAGCAAAATGAGCAAAAAAGAGTTAAGATTGTACATAGAAGCTATAACTAAAGAAGAAGATAAAAGCCAAGGACTTGAAGATAATTAGAGAAAGAATAAAAGAAAGAACCAAAGATAAGAAATTAATTGAAGATCACCATCTAAATAATTTAGTTTCCTAAGAATAAATTATAATATATTTATTATTAAATTTAAAAGAATAGTTTTTATTTTTATTTGATAAAGATTATGATTTTATTTTTAGGAGAATAAAATATTTGGTCTAAATTATAATATTATATTATATAATTTAAAAGAATAAATTAATTCAATAATTTTATTTAATAATATAATTATACCCTCAATGTGGTTTATTTTTAGAAGATTATGGTGAATAAAAATCCTCCTAACTCTTCCTATAAATAAAACCCTAACGAATGAGATCCAGCAGCAGGCAACAATCTACTTTTCTTTCTTTCTTCTTATTTTGTTTTTCTTATTAGGGTTATGCTCACTATGACCTAAACCTTTTTGTTTTTTCTAGGGTTTAATAAACCTATGTAGATACAATTTTTAATGCATTATTTTTTTTTACTAATTTAGTTTTTCTTTTATTCTTTAGCATTGATATTAATCCTAATACTTTCAATTTCCTATGGGATTGATTGATTGATCATAGATTTAGGTTGAGACGGAGAGGTAATATCTACTTTTGAGCTATATAAATACCACTAGGTTGAATGACTAGTTTAGGACTAAAGATATAACCAGCCAAGAAGGTTAGTTGTGTGTGATCGCGAGATGATCACAATACTCTGAAAATAATTGCAAAAGTTAGGTTAATTTGATTATATAAAAATAAATAATAAATCGTTGATACATGTTTAGTAACTCTAGAATAGTTTTTGTATTTGATTAATTTCAATTTCAATCTTTATTTTATTTTTATATTTAAACTTTAATTTGTGTTTGATATATTTTTATAGTGATTGATTTTATTTTTAATTTATTTTTAATTTTTTATTTAATTTTTTTATTTAATTTTGTTTTAGGAAAAATATGCTAGTATGTATGCAATGGATAACAGAATGGTGTTGCAAGCTAAGTTGGATGTGTTTGAAATTGGCCCATATGAGGTTAGCTGCGCTTGAACAAAAATTGACCCATATAAAGATAATGTTGCAACCGTTAATGAGTGAATGTTGCAACCGCCAATGTGTGTGAAGCATACCAGTTCGCCTCTGGGAATGATTACAGGTATAACTTCCAACATGGCTCTATACCCTACTATAATAATGATTATCACCTACTATAATAATGATTATCAGGCCGTTGGCAAAACGAAGAACTTTCATGAGAGAATACCAATTATTTTTGGGAGCATGAGGATATGAAAAGGTTGGATAAAAAGTCAAACCTAGAGGACTCTATGAATAAATTTATTGAATCTTCGAGGAAGAATGAATCAAATGCAAAAAATATGGAGATTGGGATTCAAAATCAAGGGGTTCATTTGAAAAACTTAGAAGATACAATGGATAAAGTCATCAAGATTATCAAAAGAGTGTTTGAGCAATCCGAGAGTTCTCCATTAAAGTTTCAACATTTTACACAAATTCAGTATACATCAATCCAACATTTTTAAGTTCAAGATGACCATGGTCGTGATATGTTTTTGGACAAATCTAATGAAAACTTGCTTAATAAATTGAAGCAAAATCATCAAGAACAACATAAGAATATCAATTTTACATGTGTTATCCAACTAGAGCAACCTGAAGTAGAGAAGAAGATTGAAGATGAAGAAAACATGGTCATCATAATATCTAGTTCCGACTAAGATATTAAATATTTATGATTCTAGAACAGAAAGAATTGACTTTCAAATTGTTTTTATTTTCAATGATCCATCTGTCAACAGAGTGGTTAAACAAAATTATATTTAACAAAAAAAAATGGAAATTGCAAACAAAGTCACTTGTTCCAGAGCTGCAACGATGATTATCGCAACGTGAATGCGTGGCTATTTTTAAAGATAGTTATCAGCCACCTTGAAAAGAAGAGTTGACGAGTTGACGAAAGGTCAAGCTACGGACTTAACCGCCTGTTGTGAGACAACCCGATGGAAGTTTTATTTTCTTTTATTATAGTATTTTATTTTCGATTTTTTTATTTATCTATTTCTTGGGCATGCTGACAATCTTTGTTTAGATTTTTTTTTGTCTTTATATCACTTGCTATTTTCTTTTTTTCTCTTTTATTTTACTTTTCCTCGAGGAATCGACTAGCTTCTACAATTCAAACTCCAATATCGTAAATTTCAACCTCAAATACATTTATGAGGTACCATTGCTCCTTAATTTATTTCTTTATATTCTTAATATTGGGAAAATATTAGATTTTAAGTGTGGGATAGTGAGAAATTATTGGAAAAAAAATCACAAAACACTTGTTTTTTTTATCATTTAATATTGTTTATTGTATGTTTAAAGACCTAATTCAAACTTGTGAAGTAACTTTTTGAGTTCAAAAATTAATAATTACATGTTTAGATCTTTATTTGATTAGACCTTTAGATCTTCTTTGTATCTCGAAGTTATTAAAATGAATTATATTGCAAATTTACTTTGCTTGTTTTTACTTACTTGGAAATTAATTTACTAACATAAAAAAATTGTATATTATTAATTAAATAATGAGGTTGAATAATTCTTTACTGAATGACTTGGTCTCTTCCTAATCTTGTTGAGATTCGAGTACAAAGGGAAAAGATTTATGTTAATTCTCAAATGTGACTGGTCGAGTTTTGTACTTTATTTAGTATGTAAATCCTTTGGGGTGCTTGATCACCTAATGCTCCTAACCAACTTGATGGATGTCATTGATCTAGTCTTTAAAAATATTTATATAATTTATTTTCTAAGTTTATATGTCCCATGGGTTCTTTATCACCTATTGACTTAAGGCAATTTGTTTGGGATTCATTGACTCTCACATAGAGAAAGGAATTATATTGATAAAAAAAGTGAAGAAAAAGAAAAAAAAATACGATTGGCAACTCTCAAAAATAGAACATTTATATTATTTTGGTTTATTAATAAAATGTTTTAAAAAGTATTTAAGTAAATAGTATATAATTAAAGTTTAATTTTTTTTTCGAGACATGTTGAAGATTCTTTAGATTTCTTCAAATTTCTATCTATAACATGTGGTTAAGAATTTTTCACTTGATTCATTAGCTTGTTTTGAAATTAAGAAAGTTGGTCTTAATTTATACCATAGGATAATATCATTTGATCATACTTTTACTTGTGATATTTTATTTTTGCTCAAGACTAGCAAATTAATAAGTGTGGGGTAATTTGATAAAATGATATTTATCCTTGATTTTATATTACTTTTATACTACTTTAACTATTAGTTTTAATTAATTATGAATAAAAATACTCTTATTTGGTTATTTTTGATTTATTAGTGAAATTAGGGCGAAATAAGCAAAAAAGAGTTAAGATTGTACGTAGAAGCTATAACTAAAGAAGAAGATAAAAGCTAAGGACTTGAAGATAATTAGAGAAAGAATAAAAGAGAGAAAGGCCAACTATAAGAAATTAATTGAAGATCACGATCTAAATAATTTAGTTTCTTAAGAATAAATTATAATATATTTATTATTTAATTTAAAATAATAATATGATTTTTTGTATTTGATAAATATTATGATTTTATTTTTAAGAGAATGAAATATTTGGTCTAAATTATAATATTATATTATATGATTTAAAAGAATAAATTAATTCATTTATTTTATTTAATATTATAATTATACTCTTGATGTGGTTTATTTTTAGAAGATTAGGGTGAATAAAAAAGCTCATAACTCTTCCTATAAACAAAGCCCTAATTAAGTAGATCCAGCGGCCGTGAACAATCTACTTTCTTTTTGTTATAGAATAAACCTCTGTAGATACAATTTTTAATATAGTATATTTTCTATATTAATTTAGTTTCTCTTTTATTCTTTAGTATTGATATTAATCCTAATGCTTTTAATTTCGTACAGGATTAATTGATTGATCATAGATTTAGGTTGAAGAAATATATACTTCTGAACTATATCAATACGACTGGGTTGAATGAGTAGTTTACTACGGCCATGACTCAGTGAAGTCTGAACTAGGTTCTTCGAATTTATGACCTAATTGTAGGAGGTGGGAGACTAAAGATATAACCAGTCATACAAGAAGGTTAGTTGTGTGAGATCGAGAGATGATCACAACACTCTTAAATAGAATCTGACTTTATAGAATACTTACAAAAGTTAGGTTAATTTGATTATATAAAAATACATAATGAATTGTTGATACATGTTTAGTAACTCTAGAATAGTTTTTATAATTAATTAATTTCAATTTTAATTTTATTTCATTTTTATATTTGAACTTCAATTTTTGTTTATTAAATTAGTATAATTTTTATATTAAACTCTAGACTAAAAAAATAGATTTATTCCCTTGGGTTCGATATTCGAGTCTTAAATACTCTAAAACTACAACGGAAATCGTACACTTGCGGTTTTTCGTATCAATACTCATCTAAGGAAACTTAATGTCTAAAAGTGTTCAAGACGTATGATGATCAAAAGAGTCCTTTGAAAAATCCAAATCATAAGCTCTCTTAAAAGGTTAATTTTTTCATAATGATTTAAACTTGTTTGGTGTTATACGTTTTTAATAACTTAATTGAATCAATTTTCATTACAGTTATAATAGTCCGTAATTTAAACATTGAAGTTCTAAATGTAACCTTATGAAAGCTGAAACTGAATTCTTCCTTTACACCACTATGTTTCTAATTTTCTTATGGAGCTCTTTATACTATTACATAAGCTAAAACTTAGATAAGAACTTTTTACAATATTACAAAATATTGAACCAGATTCTTTTCTTGATCATAAAGAAACTTAATGTTCTTTTAGAACCTCTTTATGACTTTGCAAAAGTTAAAAACCAAATTCATATGTTGATAAAAATGAATCATAATGTTCTTGTGCAACTTCTTTATGATATTACAAAATTTGAATTCTTTTATAAGCTACTTAACTTTGCACAATTTCCTAAAGATGTTGAGTTTGTATTTCATAAAACAACTACAACTTTTTAATCTTAAGTAAGAATTTGAAATTTGATTCCTGAGATAATCGGGACATAATGATCAAATCCTTATCGTTTGTATTTAAATAAATCATTTCTGATTCTTTCTCAATATTAAGGTTGTTTACTAAATATTTCTCCTCAAAATAAATATCCTCAAAATAACTGAATTGTGTCATATTTGAAATTGGATAGTAGGGTTTCAAAATAAACGTTATGGAATAAAATTAATTTCAAATAAATATAATTATTATTGTATCAAACGTTAGGTCCGAATGTTATATAGGTAAAGCTTTTCTTGTACCGGATGTCATTAAATGTACAAATTCATTTAAACAATGTGTTCGATATGTTAAATCTTAATATACTCATTAACTATTTATATTTCTATGAACTTCAGTTAATAAGGAACTATTGCATATATGAACTGTGTAGACCCAAAAATTTGAGTCATAACATTGTTTACTAAACTGCCATGTCTCCTTTGAGTAGTAATTACCATGGACAAAGATTGAAAACTTGTTAACAAACTCCATATATATTGAAATATATGCATATAATAGCCAATATATCTATAAACAAAATATTTCATTTTATAGTTATCTTTGAATAACAATGTCTTCCTGATAACAGACAAATTTATTCAAAACGTTCCACTACTCTGTGTACATCTAATTTGTGAGGTCCCAAACTCATTTCTTTTTATGACTCGCCTAAAAAAATCTCACTTAGGTGGGTTACCAAGTTTGTCACTCAATCATGGAGAATGAGCCTTTGACTCGTATTGTATTTTACATTACCATGAATTGACATTTATTTTACTAGATAAGACCTTAATTCTTCGTATCACAATACACTTTGAGCATCTAAAGTAATTTAAAGATGTGATATATCCCATCTAGTCCTAAGACATCTCGGACGGAGATATATACCAATAAAAACTTCATGTAACTAAAAAAAATCAATCCATGGGCATATAGATCATCACTACGTACATCTCAGAGTCGAAGTGCTAGTAACAACTGGTAGTTACATCCCATCACGTGACTATACATTCACAGATCTAGATGCTTTATAGTGCGCATATGTTTGAGTCACATAACCATGAAACCCTAAACAATTATCATAACACCCAATCATGGAAAATATTTGAATAATTAGCCAACCTCGATGTGAAAAATATGTTAAATATTGTATTGAATTGTTAATATCTGAATTGGTCGTATGCACTTTTATACATGATATGTACATTAACCTCACTCGAAAGTATCACAACAAAGAATAATAATAATAATAATCCATCTACTGCAGCTCTGAGTCTGAACTGATGATGGGGTATCCACTAACTAGTAAGTTAAGTGATATCCAAGTAGAGGGAAATCACAGGAACATGTTATCGACACCAAACTGAACTGGTTATAAAGAAGACCGAAGCTACGAGCGAGGACATAATGGATTGTCGATGTATTCGAGGGTCTTTAATCGAGGAAAGCGCCAGGAACGTAACAAGGAAGTAAAGAAGGATCATGCAGACTTTTAACCGGGCAAGGTAAGCAATATATGACATCACCGAGTCGAGTAAATAGGATTCAATACTGAAGATAATCGCCAAAGCCCTTATCGAGTAAGACTAGAGGAGTTAAGGGGTATAACCGAGCAGAAGGGTAAGAGTCCGAGCAAAGCCAACATACGACTCGGGCAAGACTGATTGGGGCCGGTTTCAAACTCGAGGACTAAGAAAACGGTTGGAAGTGACATAAAATATCCAGTCAACCCACTAAGCGCATAACGACTAATGTAGTGGCAATATATTCAAGCCTCACATCATAAATGTTGGTCTATGTGTAATATTAGTGGAGTTATGTACTAAGTAACAACTTTTAAACTACTAATGGAGATATAAATAAGCAGATAAACCTAAAAATGTAACTTCTCTTCTTTGAATAAGAAAATTTACTACTTGGCATTGTCTTTGTTGTATTTTCCCATAACCAATTTGGCGCCGTCTGTGGGAAACTAAAAACACTTAGCAGTTAGATTTCTCAACCATGGTAGTAACTAGGTCAGGGATTGAGAGAGATATTCCAGAGAAAAGCGGAGCAACGGTCCTGGCCGAGATGAATGACGCTCTGCACGCGCTAACAACGAAAATCCAGAGAACTAGCAGGTTGAACCACCAGTCTGGACCTGATGCCAGTCAGGCTAACCGAGGGGAATGATTCTCAAAACGTGAGGACGTGGTAGAAGGAGAAGGCAAAAATAGAGGAAAAAAGCACTCTAAAGAGTAGGAACCGCACCGGGAGATGCGGCCCAACGCATCAAAAAGGGCTAGGGAGGACGATGAAGTGCAGTATAATCAGGTATGACCACAATTGTCCGCCTATGTCCTCAATGAGTCTTCATTTGTGGAAAGAATCCTTGAGGCCCAACTAACCAGGAAATTTGACCATTTCAGAATGGAAGCCCATGATGGAATTGGGGACCTTGAACGGAATTTGGAACAATTTCGCAATATGATGATGGATTTTAAGGGTAACGCAATTTACTGGTTCAACAGTTTAACCAAAGGATCTATTTACGATTTTTCTGACTTGTGGAGAGCATTATGAGAGATATTCGTGGGGTACAAGGAGCTGTAACGAGAGGGAGATTCCATTATGGATTTGTATCAAAGGCGAGGTGAGTGTTTGAAAAGTTATGTTAAAAAAATTATCCATTCTATGAATGCTTTTTTAGAACAAGGAGAAAAGATAGTCGTTGCTTCCCTTAGAAGAGGCCTCGATCGGCGAGGAGAACTGTACGCCGATCTGATCAGATTCCCGACAGAAAGGATGGGGGATCTACTAGCCCGAGCAAATACGTTCATCCAAATGGACGACGCTCGGAAGGGGGACTCGTCGTATAGGCAGGTTTCTGATCCTAAGGGAGGATCATTCGATTGTAAAAAGACTGACGATAGGCCTCGCCGGGATAACACCTATCAAGCAACATACTATAAAAACCCCTCGAGACGATTCACCCCGCTTACCGAGACCATCTCGGTCATTTACCAGATCCCGCGAGTAATGAGCGCTACAGTGTTTAAATGATCAAGTAGGTACTTATTCTCCTATCATAATGACCACGACCACACGACTAACGTGAATTCGAAGAGGAAATCAAAATATTGATAGACATCAGTGAATTCAGTGTCGAGGTGACCAAGTTATCTTGGCTTGGTCATATTCGGCAAGCACGACTTCTAGTATGGGCGGCAAACCCGGTGCTAGTAAAAAAGAAATCGGTCAAGACATATGTGCGTAGATTTCACCGGTCTGAAGCAAGCCGCCCGAAAGACGCATTCCCCTACCTCGCATCGATCAACTGATAGATTCAGCCTAAGGTTGCGGATGCTATCTTTTATGGATGCATACTCCGGTTATAATCAGATTCGGCTTAACCCTTCGGATGAGGAGTATACGTTATTCCAAACCGAGTGAGGTTTATACTGTTACACTGTGATGTCATTTGGTTTGAAAAATGTAGTATCTACATACCAACGGCTGGTGAACCATATTTTTAGTGAGAACTTGGGAAAACATATGGAGGCGTATATCGATGACATGATCTTCAAAATACACACAACTGATAAACAACTCAAGGTCCTCCAAATCGTCTTTGACCTACTGCATCCGTTTAATTTAAAGTTCAACCCGATGAAATGCTATTTTGGCATACGAAGTAGAAAATTCTTGGGGTACGTAGTCAGTAAAAGGGGCATAGAAGCTGACCCTACCCAGTTACGGGCGGTCATATAAATGCCCCCCCTACGAACATCTAAAAGATCTAATATTTGACGGGACGCCTAGCAATATTGTCCCGCTTTATTTCTAAAGCTTCAAATCGTATCCACTATTTCATCGAGGTTCTTCGAGGGGCTAAGAAGTTTGCATGGATAAAGGAGTGCAACAACGCATTCGAGGATCTAACAATTTATCTCACATCATCGGAGATACTTTCGGCGCTAGTGGTGGATGAGCCTTTGTTCTTGTATTTATCGGTCTCAATTTTCTCTATTAGTGCAGTCTTGGTTAGGGAACCAGACGGTGTGCAACGTCCTATCTACTACACCAGTAAGAACTTGGTAGATGCTGAGACAAGCTACCTCAACTCATAGAAGCTCATGTTAGGCCCGGTAGTAGTCATTCGGAAAATGTGCCTGTATTTTCAAGGACACACAATCACTATAAGAACGTCATTCCTCCTAAAGGCAGTGTTACAGAAGCCTGATGCGTCTGACCGCTTGACTAAGTGAAGCGTTGAGCTTTGAGAGTACGACATTCAATTTGAAACGTGAACTACGATTAAGGGGTAGGTCGTGGCCAATTTCCTCGCAGAATTTTCCTCGCCCCGTGAAAGGTCATCTCAACACGACGCACCAGTTGCGACCGAGCCTTTAGAATGGATCGTTGAAACTAATGGGTCTTTAAGAACATCAAGAGGTGGCGCGGGGATCATCCTTAGACTACCCACAAGAGAGGAGGTCTGACACGTTATCCGCTTCCACTTCCCGGTCACCAATAATGTTACAGAGAACGAGGCGATAATTTATTACATGAAGTTAACACTGATATGTGGAGCTCGCCTTCTTGGTATCCGTTGTGACTCGCAGTTGGTTATAAATCAAGTCACGGGTACTTATGATGCTAAGGAAGAAGAAGTCTGGGGCTACTTAGCGGTACTCAAAGAATATGAGTCAAAACTTGTAAAGGTGGCATACGACCAAGTCCATTGCCACGAAAACTCTGCAACTGATACCCTGACCAAAACTGAAACTTTAGGGGAGCACCCCCTCATCCTCACGCAACAACTACTGACTACAAGACTTCTTAGTCAGATCGACACCATCGACACAGTAAATACCGCTAGTGATTGGAGATATCTTTACCTTTTGTACCTCAATTCTAATACTCTTCCACCTGATAAGGTAGCAGCTCAAGCCTTCAACTGAGGGCCACCAAGTAATATATTCTAGATAATATCCTATACTGAAAGAGTGCAACCCATCCCCTGATCCGTTGCCTTGATAAAGCAGAGACTACATCAGCTCTGTAGGATCTTTACGATAGAGAAGCTGGGGCATATTGTGAATACTGCAACCTCATCCGACATTTTCTTTTAGCTGAGTATTACTGGCCCAAACTAGACGCTGAGTGACTGGTCCAAGAATGCCATCAATGTCAAATATATGAAAATACTAGCTACCTTCCAAGCGAGTCGATGCATCTGTAACAATCCTTTGCCCTTTTGATAAGTGGGGCATCGACCTAGTGGGGCTACTACCTATGGCCACTGGCAAGCGCCAGTTCTTGATAGTTGCAGTAGATTACTTCTCTAAATGGGTCGAAGCTAAAGCTCTCTTTCATACTTGAGAAGATAAAATATGATACTTCATTCACCATCAAATTCTATCTAAGTTTGGAATACCTCGGATCTTGATAACAGACAATGGTCCCCAATTCCAAAACACCATGGTCACGATATTCTGCAAACGTTATGAGATTAACCAACACTTTTCCACACCATACTACCCTCAAGCAAACGACCAGGTTGAAGTCACCAACAAAAATATCTTGGACTACCCTTCAGACTACGACCGGAGACATCCCTTTCGCCATCGTCTATGGAAGTGAGGCTGTGGTACCAACATAAATGATCACACCAATCAACCAGATTGCTAATTATGATGAAGGAGAAAATACCACCAACCGGGCAATAAGCATGGACTTCATCGAAGAGCGGCGTGGCCAAGCGCGTGTTCGAGCAGAGCATTATAGGAGCCTGATGCTGGATGTTTTAATGCACGGCTTAAACCCCATAGCTTCCAAGTAGGAGATACGGTTATGAGAAGTCTTTCAAGGGTCAAGCGACAAAGCAGTCGGCAAATTAGGACAAAATTGGGAAGGACCATACACCGTTATATCAAAGGAGCACAATAGAGCTTATCGTCTCGCCGGTGCAGAGGGTCGCGCTCTGAAGCACCCTTGGAACATAAATCAACTAAATTTGTATCATCATGATTTGTAATTTAGATGATGCACTCTTTTTTCCCCTAATGGTGCGGGAGGGTTTTTTAATGAGGCATCAGACTCGTGCTTATTATGTTAATACAATTTTAATGCTTTCGCTAATATGTGTTTGTTTGTCAAGTTCTATCCGTATTTAAAATTGAAAACGGGTCCATGACCACACTATGGGCTACGCAATGAGCCATACTGAGCCTAGACCAATGAGTCCAATAATACGAACGAGCTAACTGGCCACGCCTACGAGCTACGTAAAAAGGCCACACTGAGCCTAATACCTTGTACATGGTATAATAAAGCAAACTGATCAAGTAACAAGCCCTTATTGGGCCACAGAATGGGTCACATCAACCTTACTGTGAATAAAGCTAAGGATCAAGTCTCCCTCAATGCTACGCAATGAGCCATACTGAGCTCGACCTTGTAAGGAAAGTTATAAGAACATGACAGTAACTTACAAACACATATCTTCTACAACATAAGCATAAGATCACACATCAAGACATACAAAACAAAAAACCATCCATTCAACAATCCGGAGCTTACAGTCACATACAACGTTGCCTATAACTTCCAAAGTTATACAAACAAAACACAAAATGATATTAGTCTTTAACATAAATCTGATAATATTTTCACGCATCAAACATCTTTGGAGGATCGTTAGCTTCCACATTTGAGGGTTCTACTTTGCTTCGCTGAGCATCATCATCTTTGGCTTTTGAAGAAGGCATATTACCCAACCCTTGTTCTATACGCATGGGTTTAGTAGTCGGTGCACCTCCACTAACTTTATACAAGGGTTTAGGGGACTAGCTCGGTCACAATCTCTTTTTGCTTCTTGCCATCATCTTCATGGCCACCTCCATGACCTGCCTCTCCTTTTCCTCCAAGTCAGCCTCATTTTTCCTCAAAACCTGTCTGTGCTAATGCTCCGTTGGCACCTTCAGTTCATTCACAGTAGACACTAACTTCCTATTCTCCACTACCAAACCAAAAATGTGCTCTTCTTATTCCTCCACCCTTTCACCTTATGCTACATTCTGGGGTAGTAGAACGACGCTCTAAGACATTAGGTCATCATTCCTCTTGAGGAGCTCATTATTTTGCACTATCATGGCAGTATTTCCAGTGGCCCGCTTTTTACTCTTTCTTTCGTAAGTATCCTGAGCACCATTCAACATGGCCACCTCCTTCTGAAGCCCTTCATTTTCAAGAGAAATTTTATCTTTTTTACGTTTTGGCTAACCCGTACGCATTCTGAAATCGTGTGAGCTTGGTAGTCAACCTTTTTACCGACCTAAAGAACATCGCTTCAGGCTTCCAGTTCTCCATGACTTGGTAATCATCGTTCGAAATACGCTGGTAGGACAAAACAACGGAGTTGTGGTGCATCTGTATCCACATAAAGGTTAGATCACTATTTTTATTTAACTATAAAAGTAAAAGATGTTGCATAAAATACCTCAATTGCAAGCTCCACCTGGCTCTGCAATATCCCGCTCATGGACATAGCATCATAAAATAAAAAAAATTGGGCACCTTTTGAGCTGCTCGAACATTAGCATCGAAGGACGTGGCATTACAATATTTGAGGATGAAAGCTTCTCAGACGCTTGGCTAGTTCGATCAGACTTGTTTTCTTTGTTCATAGCAGGCAAGTGATCTGGTCTCACTATATTTACGAACGTAGACCCTATACATACCCTGTTGTATTCACAAACTGCTGCATCTTTTGAGCCAACCCTTCAGGAATGTGTTTTCCTTACCATGTCCCTCAACATTTTTTTCTATCTGGCTCGGTTGAACGCTCGCTCGAGTTTCGTCTAATACTATCACCTCATGGGCTTTCTCACAGTTTTGCTCTGCCTTAGAGCCTGCAATCGGAGCTTCTTGTTTCTCTGATACCAAAACCTCATCATCACTTTCTTCATACACCAACTAAATCTTCCTTGTCGAGAGGGGCACTGCATCAAAAATCACGCGAGGTTTTTTTTCCAGAAGGTTGTCTTCATCCTCTATCTCTTCGTCCTCTTCTTGAGCTCGTCGAGTTCGCTCTTCTATCACCTTCATCTCTCTGTTGGCTTACTTCCCCAACTTCTTGAATAACTAGCAACTCTCCCTCATTCTCATTGGGACCTTGCATGGAATATGACCTTTCTGCCTCCTTTGATTTTAGACTCTAAGGAACCGCTAACCATACCCCAGTACTATTACAGTCAAGGTACCTCTGCTCCATCAGCGCCCGTATTATTTCTGTAATGGACACTTCTCCATTGTCAATCGTAGTTACTTTCTTGTTTTTTGCAATTACAAACTTGGGGATCGGCCACAACCCAGCTCTCAAATAATTTACATGTGTGAACAACCGAGATGGATCTTGAAACCACATCGAACTACCTAAATTTCCTACTTGGATCAATGGACTTTGGTATTATTTCAACAACCCATATCTGCACCACTTATGATGCTTCCCTTCACCTGCACAAGCATACGATTGCATTAACAATATCATTTATTAGTTCGGACTACAAGTTATACTGGGGTTTTCTTACACTTGACCTTCCGTTTTTGTTCTAATTAAAGATTCATGCTCCCAGTTCCCCAACACAAATACAAAAGAATGTTTCCAATTTTTATCAGAAGTAGGAAGTTCGACTATATTCCTCATTTCGTTGAACTGGGTGTAAAAAATGAGGATTTTACTAGTTTAGCCACATTTATCGCAACAGAAAGATCTACAAGACAGATCGGAATATCTAGTATGCGGGAGCTCAGTACGATATTAAGTAACATCTTCCACCCATTTGCAATTAGCTGAGTGGGGCATGTGCCTATAATGCTAAAAACGTCCCACGTGAGCAAAGGCAGGGGCAGCCGTAGGCCCCAATCGAATACGATGGTATATAGACATGTCTCATTATCCTTCGCATGGTATGGGTGCTTGTTGACCGCCGGTACCCTTACTATTACATCACTGGGTATCCCGTACCCGAGCCCTAAAATTCAGCACACCGTTATCATCAAGATACTCATATTTTGGGGATAGCCAGCAAAAAAACAAACTGAAGTAGACAAAATCTGAACTAGTTATAAAGTAGACCGAAGCTACGAGCAATGACATAATTGATTGCCAAGGTATTCGAGGGTATTTAAGCAAGAACAACGCCAGGAACACAATAAAGAAGTAAAGCAGGATCATGCAGACGTTTAACCGGGCAGGATAGAAAGAGTTGACATCATCGAGCAGAGAAAATATGAGTCAATACTTAATATAAACGTGAAATCTTTTGTCGAGCAAGACTATAGTAGTCAAGGGGAATAACCAGAACCAACATACGACTCGGGGAAGACTAACTGGTGTCATTTTTCTGACTTGAGGACTAAGAAAATGGTTAGAAGTGACATTAAATATCTATTCAACCCACTAAGCGCATAACGACTATTATAATGACCATAAATTCAGGCCCCACATCATAAATTTTGGTCTATGTGTACCGTTAGTGGAGTTATGTACTAATTGACGATTTGTAAACTACTAATGGAGATATAAATAAGTAGATAAACCTAAAACAATGTAACTTCTCTTCTTTGATTAAGAAAATTTACTACTTGGCATTGTCTTTGTTATATTTTCTCATAACACGAACCACTAGGTTATTAAAAAAAACTAATGATCATGTAAATATTTATATTATAGGTGAAATAAAAAAAATCACCTTAATCAGATAAATGAGCGTCAAGTTATGACCTCTTGAAGTCAGACACCTAGAGCTGAAACTGCAGTGCGACCACATCGGGGGTGATCACCGTACACTGCACTTGTACCAAGTTCACTATGAAGACCACCCCTTGGTCGTAGCAAACTCCTTAAGTTACAAAATAATAAAAAAATCCTACTTTTTAAATTAGGTTTTTCAGTCATGAACTGCTTTTTCAAAATCGTCTATGCACATAAACATAGAAAAAACATATAACAATTTATGTACCGTTGATTGCACTAAACAGTTCCCAACATGTGATTCTATATTCCTTACCACTTACTTCATGCATATGTCTTGAAACATAAATTAATAAATTAAATAATATAAAAGAGTTTTTATGTCAACATAATCACTTAAAAAGATGTTTTATCATTTGAGTTTTGGAATACCCAATTTTTTTAGTTAATATTGCTACACTAAGAGGAATCTGATACGGCTCTAATACTATTTTTTATGACATACAATTTAATCGAGAGTATTTATACCCATCAATTTAATTCAGAAATTCTAATTCATTTATGGTAGAAATAAAATGAACATGAAATCATAGAATAAAGCATTTACGGTTTTGCTATAGTGGTTCCCTCCATTAATGTATGTCTTTTGATGATTCTTATTAAAGAATGATGAAGATGAGAGTTAATGGTCTTTTAGTAGCATGTGAAATGGCGTAAACATAATCTCTAATAGAATGAGATTGAAGCCCTAGATGAACCCTACAAATAAATGTTAGAGAGAGAAAAAAATATATAGCTTTTGAAAATGGCACGTTATGTTATGATATTGAAACTAGGGTTAGTGATTTGCTTCTATATTAAGTGAAATAGTTTCACTTAATTCTATAGAAACCCTCATCAATTTTACTTAATTATCCATTTATACTTTTATTTTATCTATTCACTCTTTTATAATGTAACTATTGAAATTAGGTCCTTATGGATTTACCGGTACAAAAGACCGTAGCCCGTATTTGGCTTCTAGAGCTAATACTGAATTTTCGGATTAAAAAACATCTCTCTAGGTAACATTTAGCCAAACGATATTCACACTTTATTTATAACACCATAAGACTAAATAATAATATTTAATAAATAATGTTATTATTATTTTCTAATTAATTACTTTAATTGGATTTTACCATAACATGCATGCATATCCTAAATTACACATGATGAGACATTCAAATTTAATTTTTTCTTAAAATTTTCTCTTACATGCTCTTGCATCAATTTCTCAAGTTGTAGCTCGAACATGTCACTTGTTTTTATATTGGGAGGGGGGGGAGGGCATCTCTTATCAGTTGATGAAGGGCATATTTTTGTGAGAGAGAGGGTCTCAACTGTATTTTCGCATGCCTACTAGGGGGCGGGTCTCTTACCTAACCACGAACCTTAACCATTGAAGATTAACGAACGACTCTCAACAATGTATACATCCACATTTGAATGTGTTGCTACCATTGAGTGATTTAGGTTTTTAGTTTACCAAAAACCAAGTTACCTTGAAAAATGATTTCCACATATGGTGCCAAATTTAATGAGTAAAATTTAGTCATCAATGATAGAATTCGAAAGCAAACTGAAATCAAAATGAAAAAATAAATAGTAAAATTAAAATATTAGAATAAACACTTTTGTTAGTAAACATTTTTTCAATTTTTATGTGGCGGGTGAATTATTTATTTATAATACAATGAAGATGACCAAGTCAAAATGCATACCATGTAAGAAATATGAAATGTGATATTCAGTCAATATAGTAAGTTTATATGTTTATGTTAGAACTTCATGTCACTCATAGAATAAATTTATCTATTTTTTAATATGACAAAACTGATATTTCAATATGTAAATGTGTAAAAAAAACATACAAACTTTTCGTTAATGTGTCCTTAGTCATAATTTAATCATCCAAATGTATTATTTAGACATTGTTTGATATTCTCATGATATGAGAAAATCTGATCGGCCAAAACTTTTGTCTACAAATGTACCGAATCGACGAATAAAAACTATATTTTCATAGATGAAAATATAGTTTTATTTGTAAGAAAACTATTAAATTAAAAATAATAAGGTTTACAGCTACATCATGGCATCTTTTAAAATACTAGGTCTAAATCTTAGGGGCATACCCCTGCATAAAGAGTACCAGAGTTGTACATAACATACAACAACAAGCATAGTTAAACATGGTACAACGATAAATATGGAGTATAGCAAGAAACTAAACTGATTCATCCAAAAAAAACCAATAAGAAACGAGTGGACATGCTAAAACATTGGATTTACTGATCAAGGACCATGTTGTCATTCTGATTCGTATGTGGTGATGTTAAATCCTGGTTCAAGGGTAAAACCAGAAAACAAAACTTTAGCTGGTGTATATTAAGTATTTTTGTAAAAAGTTTTGAGATAAATGAGGTATGTCCTTGCATTTAATGTCCTTTTAAAAAGTCCAACCCATATTAATGATTTTGGTTGAGGTATTTATACTTTCTCTGATCCATGAGTCGTGCTGGTCAAATCTCATAGTCAGATCAATCATACGAGCCCCCAAGCCCAAGAACTGAGGTGTTAGGCACAAAACTGAGTCATTGTTCCACTTAAGGTACCATTCATTCATTGACATTTATTCAATCTGTCTGAAATAACCTTCGGATAATATTAGAATCACTATGATATGCTTCTAGTGATATCTGAACCGATCATATAGCCCCTTAGCTCTTTCAGAAAACTTTGGAAGAGCTAACCATAATGAAAAATGTTTGATCTTCCTTTGAAGCGAATTTGAAGGGTTTGCCAATCAGTTCAAAGGTCGCAACTTTAGTATTAGTCCTTTGTTACACATGTTAGTTTCTAGTTGGACCTACTAGCCGTTTTCTCCTAGGTACTTACAGCTAAACTTCCAAAAATAGAAGAGTTTGCCCCATCCATGAGTAGATACTTCGTAGTAGCATCATTAGATCGTATATTTTTCTTGGTATATCCAGATAATAGGTAGGAGCATAAACTGAAACATTATAGAGCTACAAAGATAGTTATTAAACTGTTAGCACCGTATAAAAACATTCCTTCTAAAGTAGCTGCTAATACAAATACCAGAAACTCTGTCATAGCCATTTATGTACATTCAAGGTACTCTACGGATAGAAGAATACAAAATAGGGTTATATTTAATAGACTTTAATCATTATTCAGCTGATTCACTTTGTTACAGGAATAACAAATTCTACCACAGTAAAGCACTTAGTATTTTAGTCAAGAAAGAGATAAATTTATTCATAAATAGGTCTTCCCTATTTATAATACAAAAATTAGTGGCCAATTACATATGTTTGCGCTTTTAGCGCCACTATCCCACTAACATCATTATCCCTATAATTTTGGAATAAATAACTAACACGGTTTGACTCAAGGGTCAAAACGCGTGTTTACATAACAAGTAAAAAGACACTGAGTCTTATCTGTACTTTAAGCCGAGCTAAGCTACTCCTTTAACGAAATCAGGTTTGCTCTGGTTTGCAGAGCTCGAGCTCACTGATCACATGCTCAACTTATCCTCTTTAGGTCTTTGCTCAATCTTGATCATCTGTTCATCGTGTTCTTTATCTAGTCGGTCAACTCTTTCCTCAATGTCTTCGAGCTCATCCTGGTCTTGAGTTCAACAATGTTGTATTTGTCCTTGAGATCGGTCCTTTATTGAGCTCAATATGCCTTTGGGCTCATCAACGGCGTATTTATCTTTGGTTTTGATCTGCTTTTGAGCCCGTCAACGCCGTAGAGCTCGTCTTTTTCTTCGTTACTTATCATAATCCAATCTCGTGGTGCTCTTTGCTCGTGCTCGTACTTATTTTGGGGAATCCACCCTTATCACACTTCCCATAAGTAAAGCACTCGAGTAGACTCTTTTGATATATAAGTATGATTTTTTTACTGTTTATATTTCTACAATAAGAAAAAAAAATTCAAATCTAGAGAGAGAAGTTAGGAAGTATCACAAGTGTTCAACTTTTCCAATATTTCTCAGGATTTTTATGTTTATAACCAGAACTGCATTAGTTAAAAGAGGCTGTCTCAATTTTTCTGTGTTAGATAAAGAGAAAAGACAGGCCAAAATCATAGTCGGACTACCTACCTCTCATGGTGGATTGATTATAGAAGAGATATCAGAGCAAAAAAGGAGTTCATCTTCTCATAGACCATCAGTAGTTTCTAGAAAAACTTTTCTTGCTCCATCTTTAACAAATGTTGAACAACCAAAACTACTCGAAGGGTTACCAGGCTTTCTAAAGCCAAAACTGCAACTTCATCTGCCAAGGATGCCGAGTAACTCAATGAAGGTTCTTCAATGGTAGAGTCTCCAATACTGCCTACTTCAGATCTGACTCCATCGATTCCTCCCACCAAAACTTTTCATATTGAGAAAAACAAATAGCGGGATCAAGCAGACTGATAAATAACCACAAATAATGGAGGAGACGATGAAATATAGTGGGGAAGATACCTCATTAGAGACCTCCAGACATACTGGTGACACCAGTACAGTTCGGGAAAAGAAAGAGATAGTATCACAACCTGATGCTGAACCACTTCCGGAGTGCCTTGTTGGGTGAGTGAGGCCTAACTTCTCCAAGGTCAGTGTTAAGTACTTGTTAGCACTTTAAAAAACTTTATATGTGTATACCCATACTGCTGAGTTGGATAGAATTAGGAAGAAATGGGGCTTTTCAGAATCCATCAGGGTGAGAATTCTCATCCATAATGAGACTCCAATGTATAGCAAGGCTAAAGAGCTAGCGGTATATACTGGAGTACTCAAGTGAGGCCTTCGGTTCCCTTTGGATCCAGAGTTACTTAGATACTTTCACTTAGTAAAGCTATGTCCAAGTCAATTAAGCCCCAATGGTTGGTATACCTTATTAGCCAGCATCATCGCTTCAAGACTTTCCAAGTTTCCAAAGCACATGGTACAGTTTGCTGATGTGGTCGGCTTGTGGTGAAACCATCATATCCCCTTCTATTATTTCAACATAAGGAATGATTACAAGGTTGTTGATGATTTTCTGGAGGCTGATAAGCCTTGGCGAACCCAATTCCTCTTCATCAGTGGTTCCTGGGAAAATGGAAAGAAGATCACTTCCAAAGGAAATCCAAGCTTGCTAATTATATACAAGAAAAGTTCAAGTAAACACTCTACAATTAATATTAAACTTCACATCAAATGTCAATATTAAACTTCACATCAGATTTATCTTTCATTGTTTTCAAAGATGTTCTTAGAACATTTGGATAAGAGACGAACCACTTTTTCAAAGCTAAATTAGTGGGCCATAGAGACTTAGGGAACTGGGTTCCATAATTATTTTACTACAGCTAACATGGTAAGGGCCCATCTGTGGAGAACAAACTCAACTAGCGAGCTCTCGTGGGAACAGTTTACTAGTCCTCCTGAAGTTGTTGATATCTATAAAATGACCGAGGAAAAAGATGGTAAGCTTTATTTACCAGCTAAAAATAAGGCTCATAGTCATCTTAACAAAATCAAGAAAAAGAATATAAAAAAAAAGTGGAGATTCCTCTCAAGGGATTCCCGATGTGGGCATTTTGGGATTTCCATGAGAGATTGATCCTGCATTATTGGAGGTTGTTGCGGTTACTGTAGGTGAGGCTAAAGATCCACCGCACTCTCCAAGGTATAAGAGGAAGAAAGGACATAAAAGTAGTAAGGAAGGGAGTGATAAAAGAGCAGAGAAGAAGAAAAACAATTACCTCGGTTCAAAGGTTATAATCCAACCCGAAGTCCTTCCCTCCACTACTCCTATTGAAATCCCTTCCCAAGAAGAAGTACATATCAATCCTCCATCTCTAATGTTTCATGTTGCTAACCAGCCTTCTCCTGAAGGCGAACTGAATTTAGACGACTTAGGAAATTTGTACTTAAGTGAGTTTGATAAAGAGGATTTTGACAAGGCTTTACCTCAATCCACTACTATCTCCAATATTGTTACTCATGATGGTAAATCCTTTGAATTTTCCAGTGAAAATGATGCTCTAAGCTATGAAGTTTAGGTTATGTAAGGCCAATTGTTAACTTGAATAGGCAAGTCAGATCTCAAACCAGTGACATTGTTTCCCTTCACACTGAAAATTAAGGTATGGAGAATTCCATTACGGCCGAACAGAGCAAGTTTGAGACTTTGATCAAGAAAAAAGAACAACTCAATGGGGATTTGGTTCAAGCTAAGTTCGATCTTGAAAAATCGAATTCTAGATATACCGAACTACAATCTACCACTTCCCATGAACTTAACTACTTGAATAAAAAACACTAATCAAAGAGAAGACTGTCAATGATCAATTATCCAATGAGAAAAATGAATTAACAGATTTTCTTAATAAAAGAGATGATGAGATCACTTCTTTGAAATAGACTTAGGCCCAAGATATAGTCGCTGCAAGGAATGAATATGCTGAGGGGATGTTGAAATCCATAGAACGGGGGGAAGAGTCTGCTAAATCGGATATGGTCCTTTTGTTCCATGAAACATTTCCCAAACGGTCTATTGGGAAACTGTGGAGTTTTGTACCGTATGAAGAAATTCTCTTTCATATTATGGCACAAAGTGATAAATTCAACATTACCTCGAATGATGAAGGTGAGGAGGACTCTAGTGATGACAAAGAAGAAGGAAATGCTAAGAAGAAAACCGAATGGAACGAGGCCTAAGGTTAATTATTTTTACTTTATTGATATTTTGAATCGAAGTCCTTGGAGTATGCAAGGCATTTTGTTGTTTTAATATCGTATTTTCTAGAAAATCTATTGGTACAAGTCCTTGTGGTTTACAAGCCATATTTGTAACGTGGATCAGACTCTTTTATGATCCTATTTGTATTTTATGCCATCTTTACTTTCATTTACTTAGTATTTTTTTCTTTGTCTTATTTCATACTTCTATTAATATCCGAGTATTTGAACATAATAAAACCATATGCGTATATTAACTCTAACCAAGACATTTAAAAAAAAATCTTCAAATGAATTAAAAACTTAATCAGTCTTACATTTATCCGATCTATATATATTTTACAAAGGAATTGAACACTTAATCAGTATTACATTTATCTGATCCATACATAGGTCACCTATTTGGATGTAATAAGTGTTTAATAAACCTTTAATTTATCAGATCCACATACATGTCACTCATTTAAAGGCATAAGCGTTTAATAAGCCTTTAACCGATCAAGTGTTTAATAAGTCTTTAATACATATAACCCACTCAAAGATAATCCATTTGAGGGCAACACGCTTTTAATAATCCTTTAATCCATCAAGAGTTTTATAATTCTTTAATATATCTGATCCAATCAAAACATCAACTTTAAAAAAAAGGAAAATGATAGTATATTGATTGACATTCAGACACCTCACTAAAAAATCCCCGCACCACCAGGGTAGGAAAGAGTATGCCCCAAAATATTTACATTATAGTAAGATAAAGTAAATATTTACAAGATAAGTTTACCTAAGTATAACCTGAGATGCTCAACATTCCAAAGATGATTCAACAAGTTGCCTTCTATATCTTGCAGTTTGTATGTTCCTTGCTTAACTCTTTCACATACAATGTATGGTCCTTCCTAATTCAGAGCTAACTTTTCGAACTATTTCTCCTTAGTGTGCAGGAATACTTGCCTCAACAATTTATCTCCAACTTGAAAATCTTTCTTTTTACTTTAGAGGAAAACCTGCTCTTCATTAACCCTTGATAGTGTGTAGTTCTTAAATGTTCATTCAAACTCTTTTCTTCAACTAAATCTAACTAAGCACTCATTGCTATCTCATTCTCTCTTTCGGAATACTTTTGAACTCTGAAGGAAGGAAGAGTAGCCTCTATAGGTGTGATTGCATCCATCTTATAAACTAGAGCAAATGAAGATTGTTGTGTGGTTGTATGTGAGGTGGTCTGGTATGCCCATAGTACTTCTCGCAAGTAACTCAGTCATTTCCCATCAACTCCTTCAAAATTCTTTTTTAAACTTGATATAGTTGTCCAATTTGGCACTTCAACTTGTCCATTGGCCTGAGAATAAAAAGGAGAAGAGAAACAATGTTGAATTCCTCTTGATGCACAAAGCGTACTCATGTCCTTATTATCAAACTGAGGACCGTTATCTGTGGTAATACGTTTGGGAATTCCAAATCGGCAGCATATATTTGAGAGAATAAATTTAATGACTGACTTAGAGGTTGTTCCTGACAAAATTGCAGCCTCTATCCATTTGGAGAAGTATCTATTGCCAAAATTATGGTACGACAACCCCTTCGAAGCTATTGGAAGGGCCCCAACTAGATCAAGTCCCCATCTATCAAATGGTGTAGGCTCAAATATTAATTTAATGGGGATTGTTGGCACATGAATGACACTTCCATATCTTTGACAAATATCACATCTCTTCACCAAATCTTTAGCATCTACCATGATGGTAGGCCAATGATATCCTGCTATTATGACTCTTATAGTCAAAACTTTATAACCCCGATATGCTGACCTTCCTCCATCATGTAATTCCAATAAAACACTATAGGATTCATTGGATTTGAGGCAATATAGTAGAGGCCTGCTGAAAGATTTTTTATAAAAAAACCCCCTTAAAACTAGGAAACCACGAGCTTTGTATTTCACTTTCTTAGCCAAAGCTTTTTTTAGAGGTAAAACTTCATTAGTAATAAACTCTTAGATTTCATTCTTCCATTCTGTAGAGAGGGTATCAGATACGTGCATATTTTCTCCAACTTCAACCTTGTTTCCTGTTATTGCATCTATAAAAGATATTTTTGCATAAAAATCAAGGGATACACTTCAGAGTATGCTGTAGTGGCTAAGGAATCTGCCCTCGAATTTTCCGATCTAGGGACATGCTCATATCCGACGCATTTAAAGCCGATGGTAACTTCCTTTTGCACTTGTAAATATTTTATCAAGTGTTCTTTCATGGCTTCAGATTTCCCTTGAGCCTGATGAATAAGCAATTGGGAATTACTTATTAGTTGGACTCTTTTAGCCCCACATATATAAGATAACCTTAACCCAGCTATGGTCGTTTCATATTCCAACTCATTGTTGGATGCTCTAAAGCTGAAACATATAGCTTCGTATATGGTATCACTGTAAGGAGAAGTTAAGCAAACTCTAGCCCCATATCCGATCATACTAGACCTACCATCAGTTCAGACTACCCATTCCTTTTTAAACTTACTGATTTGAGCTTCTTCACGAGGTATTTTAGAATAAAATTCTACTAAAAAATCATCTACAACTTGAGCTTTGATTTTATTTCAAGGTGCAAAGTGAATATCATAGTCTTCAAGCTCAACTGACCATTTAGTCATCCTTCCCGATATATCAGCCTTTTACAACACATTTTCCAGGGAAAATAAGTTCGAGCTGTTATTACCAATGATAAAGCTAACGTTTCCAACTTTAAATATTTTTTCTCAGCTTCCAACAAACTCTTGTTTATGTAGTAAACCGGATGGGGATCATTATCCATTTTTCTTACTAAATACATATCTTATCAACTACACTCACCGCATATTCCGATAATGCCATATATATATAAATCATTTCTCTTTATTCTAGTATGAACAATGTCTTAGGAGAAGACAAGTGTTTCTTGATTTCAAAAAAAGCTTGATCAAAGTAAGGAGACCAGTTAAAATCCTTAGCGGCCTCAAAACTTGGAAAAATTGAACACATTTGTCTGACGATCTTAAAATTAACCGGTTCAATGTAGCCAATATTCTGGTTAATATTTGGACTTTTTTGGTATTTTGAGGTGGATCCATAACTAACAAAGCAGTTAACTGATCTAGATCAGCCTGAATCCCTTTCTCACTTATAATATATCCTAGAAATTTACCAGATCGGACTTCGAAAGTACATTTCTCTAGATTTAACTTCAAGTTAATTGCTTCCAATTTAGAAAACTTGTCTTGGAGGTCTGATATGTGATCTTTCTCCTTAGGGATTTTCACCATCATATCATCGATGTGAAATTCTATATTCATGTCAATCTGATTAGAAAATGCCTTATTCACATGTCGTTGATAAGTAGCTCCAGCATTCTTCAAACCAAATAGGATTACTTTATAACAATGGAGCCCCTGTCAGTTATAAAAGTAGTTTGATCTTTATCATTCGGATTCATCAGTATTTTATTACACCTAGAGAAGGCATCATGAAAGACAACAACTTGTTCCTTGATGTAGAGTCCACTAACTAATCTATTCGGGGCACTGGGAAATGATCTTTAGAGCAAGATCTATTGAGATCTGTGAAGTCAATGCACATACGTTATTTTCCATTCTTTTTCTTGACCAAAATTGGATTAGTTGTCCAAAGAGGGTATTGCGACTCTTTCATGTCCCCCATTTTGGTTAAGCGATCCGCCTGTTGAACTATCACTTCAGTTTTTTCTATGGAAAAAACTATTCTTTTCTGCACCACTGGCCCATCATCAGATGAGATGAATAGTTTACGAGTAATCACAATAGCTGGAACTCCAGTCATATCCTTGTTGCACTAGGTAAACACATGTAAATTATTAGATAAAAAAGATAACAATTTTTTTAGCTTTAATGGTAGTTTAGATCGGACCCTGACACTTTTACCTTCTACCAAGTAATGAATTTTACTTCTTTAACTGGGATTATCGCACAAAAGGATCCACTGATTGTTATTTTTTGTTAACCTTCACTGCTTCTAGCGATTTCGAAGCAAGAGGAGAGACATAACATTCACAAGCTACCTTTTGGCTACTTTGGATGACGCCCACTTGCCCTCCCACAACATTATTCAAACATTGGTGGACTATGGAAGCTACCGCATGCATCCTGGATAGCCAAGACCTACCAAATATAGTATTGTAAGATGTCAGACATTCAACTACTATAAACAAAACCCTTACTAACTTTTTTAATCTTCATTTCCGAATAAAACCTCTTCTTCAAATTCCCTAATTACATCAGTCGTACTTCCAGTGAACCTTACTATGGTCCTATTTGAACGCTGAATAACTAAGGGATTTTTCATTTGCTTGTAAGTTGATAAGAACAATATATTTTCCAAACTAGCACTATCAATTAAATTCTTTCGTACATCATTGTCTCCAATAGATGCCCCTATTACCACAACATCTTCATGTGGCCCAACAATGAATGGAGAAGGGCTTTGATAAAGATGTGTAGAAATTTTTCATTATATATGAGTCGTTAGACTATTAACATGTCTTTTTCTTGAGCAGCTTGAAGGTGCACTCACATTATCTCCCTAAAAATAGTAAGGGATTCCAAAAAGTTACGCATATCAGATACTATAGGATCCTTTTATGCTGTCATTCCAACCTGATTTTGATCCGGGTCAGGATCTAGATATTCTGAATCCACATCAAACCTTTCCATAATTATCATAAAATTTTCTTGTCTAAATGCTCCTATGCTTTGTCCTTGACCAGTTGGTGATGCGGCTAGGGTTGTATTTGCATTAGATTGGGAATTGACTTGCCTATTCCCCCATTGTTTTTAACAAAAGTTGACAACTTCCCTCTCTTAATTAAATTATGCACTTCTTGTTTTAGTGCAATGCAGTTTTGGGTATCGTGACCCACATCATTGTGGTATTTACAAAACGAGTATTTTAATTCTCTTTATGAGACTGAATTGGTGTTGATCTCCTAAAATGCACAACATTCTTAGTTTTATCATAAATGGTAGCCACACTCTCACATATTTCAACAAACCATTCAGGCTAAATCCATGGACCCATATTGGCTTTAAATTGTTAGAATTGACTTGATTGATTCTGTCTTAAGCGATGTGATCCCTGTCCTAAATCTTTAGGTATGTAATTAACTATGGCCTGAGACTGATTAATAGCTTGTAGGATTAGCGTTGTTGGAGCATGCCTATTTTGGCATGGTACTCTAGATTTATTAGTCTCTTCCATTGTAATATGTTTTTCGACCTGATTTAATAGTCTGCCCCATGTCATTGTTTTTTTTCCGAGTTACTGATTCAGCCAATTCACCCAGATTTAAAACTTGCCTTAGAGAATCAATTGGTATTTGTTCAAAACAATCACCCAACCCATTATTCGTATTCATAAAACGACTGATGTATTCTTTCAAAGATTCATTCGACTCTTGGGAACAATGGATGATAGTGTCGCCATTCCCTTTAAGCTCCTTACTACCCCATGAATTATCTTTGAAATATCATCCAAAACATATCAAAGTTCTTTATTGATCCATGTGGTAAACTATTATACCATTTTAAAGCACTTCTTCTGAAATTTTGTGAGAAATCCTGACATGAAAGTTTGTCATCATCATCAAAATTCATCATCAAATTCTTGAACTGCTCGAGGTGATTATCAGGGTCTTTACTTCCATCATACTTGTCCATTTTAGAACTGTCAAATTTCCTGGGCAAATGTCCGGATAGTATTTCTAAGGACAAGGGTGATTGCCTCCAATTATGGTTACGACTAAATATTGTATCTTCATCTGGAGTGGCAAATATACCTGGTTCAGATTGGGTAGCAAATTGATCACTCAGTAGATTATCAATACAATGATCTGTCAACCCTTTTATTTTTCCTTGATATTTCTTTTTGTTCATTTTTCCCTTCATGTCCTTTTTCCTCGAATATTTCTTGGTTAACCTTATTTTCTTTTTCTGACGATCCTGCTCGCTACTAGAGGAAGAAGACCCATCATAGTCAAAAGCAATGGTTGAACTATCAGAAGAATTTGAGGTACTATATACTTGTTTTTCTTGATGTGCCTTTTTAGAATTAGTATGAACCTTTGGGGACTGATCATTCTCTCATTGTGTGTTATTATCCCCCGGCTCATCTGTAGATATATACCTCATACCTTGGAATTTTCTTTCAATGATATTTCACCTGCCTTTGAGTTCTCAAAGCTTCAATATCAGCTGATCACGTTCATCTTACATGAATGATATTTCCTAAGTACCGTGATTGACATGAGATACAGTAGTATGCTCATTTTCATGAGGCAACACTTATTGTGTATTGAGATCCATATCCCAAGGATTTCCGAACTTCATATTACAAGTAAGGTTTCAAATAGAGCTATTCAAGTACCTCTAGCTCCCAATGTGGTCGCCAATTTGGTGATGGTAAATCATGGTTCAAGGTTAAAACCAGAAAACAAACCTTTAGCTAGTGGATATTAAGTATTTTTGTAAGAAGTTGTGGAGAAATAAGGTATGTGCTTGTATTTAATGTCTTTTTAAAAAGTCTAACCCCTACAAATGATGTTGCTTAGGGTATTTATATTGTTTTTCTCTGACTCATAGGTCGTGCGGGTCAGATCTTATAGTCGGGTCAATCATACAAGCCCCCAAGCCCAAGAACTGAGGTGTTAGGCACATAGCTGAGTCATTGTTCCACTCAAGTGACTGTTATTCATTTATTTTTATTCAATCTGTCCAAAATTCCCTTCAGATAATATCAGAATCACTATGATATGCTTCAAGTGATATCTGAATCGATCAATGAGTACTGCAGGATTTTTTGTGTGCATCATAGAATGGGTTGGAGGGGAGTTTACTTTAATTGCTGCAAAATCAAAATCAGATTTTATTTGAGCGTGATTTATTTGAACAACATAAGAGCGAACAATATTGATCTCCACGGGGGGCATCATTCTTATCATCATCAAGACGCATCATGAATGTATTGTAGTTAGGGGAATCGGGTGAGTCACTGTCACTTGAGGAGACCGAGCAAGATGATGGACGCTATTTTTTATCAAGGGATGAGGAGAGATCTGGACAGTCTGATTGATGTGATAAAAAATGTTGCACTTGCTTCAAGTAAAAGGGTAACCCCTGATATTCTAGACGAAGAGAAATTGACTTGCCCAAAATGATACAAAGAAATTCTAGGAAATCTTTAATATATTTTGTAATGGTAGATATACAGTCATACCTTATTAGCAGTATGGGTATCTACCTAAACGGGTGTGCTAAAAACTTCCAACAAAGCTTAACCATTTCTCCAACCATAGTTTGTGGGAAAGACCGTGAAACTTAACCCAAAGTGAAATTGACTTGAGAAGATTTTTAGCAGTGGAGGCCATTGGTTCCAATCTATTGAGAAAGATGGTATGAAAACTGATGAACCAAAGCATGGTTTAGAAAATTAAAGTGATGTTGTCAACTCTAAATAACGGGAAGAAAAAATGACTAGAAAAGGTTACATTGCACTTATACAGGCCATGCATACCAAATATATTGACATCAATATAGTGTACATGGTACAATGTTGGCTTCTTCCCCACGAAGTACCATGAGATGAATTTAGCCCGATCAGACTTGTGCCCGTTGATGACGTCAAGATAATTAACAAGCTCTTCATCTTCGAGATACATATTCAATATTTTCTCAATCATTATATTGTATCTGTTATATTAGAGGGCAATAACAACACTGTCATAACTTTAAGTGGGATGTGGAGGAAATGACGGATGGGGTCAGACTATACATAGCCAAAACCAATCTAAGTATACCCAAAAATGCCTTCCACTCATGTTTGACTTTTTTGGTACGAAATTAACCCCCAACTTTCATTTAATTACAAAACTTCCATTAATGAAGAAAAAATATTAAGTGTATCCTAACTTCACCAAAAACCCAAAACAACCTAATTTACTAACTTCATCCATAAAAAACACTTTGATTTAGTAGATCAAACCTCATAATGCTAAAAAATTATGAAGTTCTCAAAAGTCTTGTTGAACATTTAAACATTCTTGAAGAATATTCAAACTTTCTTCAAACTTTTTTAACATCTTCTAATAAAGACATAACATTAAACACTAATAAACCAGAATTAGGGATTATCATGGAGGATTTACTATCATCGGAGGTGGAGAAGGAGCTTCACTCGCCATAGAAGAAGGCTAATTCACCGGAAAAGATAACGACAATCTACTAGTTTTTTTTAAATGGTACTGGTGAACCTTCGTACCATTGGTATAGCCCCTAGAACCGATGTTGTGAAGGTGCACCAGCATTAGTTCGGAATCTTACGTACCATCGATGCATATGCCCTACAATCAATGGTGTTGAGGCCTCATAACCAATGGTAATGAGGCCTCGGGATCACTGGTTCTGGTGCCTATGCACTGGTGGTGCTTGTGGCGTATGACCGCCGGATTTGTGGCGGTGCACCACTAGTTTATAGCCCCTGAACAGGTGGTGCATGGTTATAAATGTTTTTATCCGCTTGGACCTTCGAACCCATATTTTAACCATTTTAAGTCATTTATTGTTTTATCTCCTAACTACGAGTTGTGTTTTGATTTTGGTAATTAGCGATTGATATTACAGATGGATCTACGGAAGCTTTTAGCATTGACTACACTAATTTATTTTTCATGACTGAGTATTATACGCAGGAAGCATTGGTTAATTGGGTTCATAAGACCGAAAAATATAATTATTTGGTTATCAACATAAGATGCCGCGACCACGTAGAGAATATAAATAATTTTTAGATATTCTTTTAATGCGAGAGGTCAGGAAAGTATATTTCAGCGATGGTAAAAAAAGATCGTAAAAAAAAGTCGATGGAAACAAAAACAATTGGTTGTCCATTCGAGCTTAAGGTCACCCTGGGGAATTTGGATCAATGGTCGTTAGAAGTGGTTAATGGGATTTACAATCATGACAGTTCGAAACAGTTTGGCAGTCATTCATACGCGGGTTGTTTAAACAAAGAGAAGATAAAATTTGTAGAATGGTCCACCTATATGGGGACATGACCTAGAGAAATATTGAACAATATTAAAAAGTTGAATGAAGATAATGTTTCTTCCACGCGCACAATCTACAACGCTAGGCAGAAAAATCGGGTTTTGAAGAAGGTGGGCAGGTTACAGTTGCAGTTTTTGTTGGGAGAGCTCAAGATGCATAATTATTTCGAATGGCATAAATTTGGTGAAGATGATGGTTGTATCATTACTGATATATTTTTTGTACATCAAGTTAGTGTTGATAGTTGCAGGCATTTCCAATAGTGTTGATCATGGATAACACCTACAAGATCATAAGATATGAGATGCCGATGTTTGAGATTGTAGGCGTGTCATCTCTTGGTTTGATTTATTGTGTTGTTTTTGTGTTTATGTCCGGGAAGAAATTTAAAAACTTCAAATGAGTATTAGAATGTTTACAGTCATTGATTATCGCGCACGACATTGAAGAACCGTATATGATTTTGATGGACACAGATTTAACAATAAACAAAAAGATAGTGTACGTAACATCAAAAATTAAATTTGATCATGTTAGGATTGGGATGCAAATTTATTACAAAAACTATCCTCTTACAATCAAATATATTGAAAAGTCATGACTTGACAAATACACTGACAAATTTGTGGTTTGGAAAACAAATGAGTTCATGCATTTGGGACATGCCACGAAACCGGGTCGAGATAGCTCATTATAACCTGAAGCGTTACCTACGTACGAGCAAACTCAACTTCGAGTTATTTTGGGCGAGGGTGCATTCACTAGTCGAACTCCAATATTGTGCAATTAGATCTTCTTTTATAAATATTCATTATATATCACAACATAAATTTGGAGACAAACGTTTCGACAAAATTCAAGGTAAGGTTTCCAACACAACGTTAGAACTCTTTTTTACTGAATTATAAAGTGTAAAATATAGTGAGAAAATCGTTGTCGGACATGGGGTGAATGTTACACATGATATAATCGATGAAGTTTGCACATGTTCGATAAGATCTACACATGGTATACTGTGTTGGAACCAGATTTGCGAGTGGCGTAATAATGAAACTTTTCTCTTTTAGAAGCTTTTAACGATTATTTGAAGATGTTAAAAATACAGACTCGAACAAACCGAACAAGGATGGATACCCTAAAATAATATATGGATAAACTTGTAACTGATGTTATAGAAATAGTTTCAAGTTGTTTATCCGGAGACATCCTCACTATTGAAACCATTAAAGAAGTATAAACACTAAGGTCGTCCACAAATAAAACAAAAACTAGATATTGATGCATCATCAACTAAATGAGATAAATTTCATTTGGGAACATGTGGAAGCGGCTGATAAAGCCAACGAAACTTTAGTGCCAAACCCTTTTAAAACTCCAAAGGTTACCGTCCGTAAAGTAGTTCCAAATGTTAATACGATTCGTGCAGATGTACCTAGAGTACTTTGTACTTCTTCGATAGCGTTGCTTTCTATCAATAGCGTACCAAGCTCCACTGTGTATGTGAAACAACAAATAAAATATCCAAAAGGATACTTGCAGTGGTTTTTGACACACTTCATTCTGTTTATAACTGGTATATATGACGTTAGGCCTGATAGTTATTGCGTGTACCGTAAAGTTTCTTATGGATTATATGGATATCAAGATGTTTGGACGGTGATAGAAAGGACATTTACGATGAACTAATGAATAATAAGATGTATATAGTAAAATATATAATGGTAAAAGACGAGTATCTGAAAGAGGCTAAATGTATACACTATTACGAAGCACCAACTTTCATTCGTTATTGGATGACAACGCTGAAGATGGGTATATCAATTGTAATAAGGTTTCAGTGCATTATTCATTTTGTATCACAATCACGATCTCTAAATTGTAGCCACATTTTCCTACCATTGTAAGTTGCACCCCGCCGATATCCAAAAGACTTGAATTGGGTTTGGTTTTGTTGAAAATAACCATTTTGTCAATAAAAGTCATTCATAATTCTTATGTTTTTAGTATAATAAATATTAACATTCATATTATGCTTACCAACTGTTTTTACAACTTTACATTACCACTGAGTATCCATGTCCACGTACACATCGTACATGGACTGCATTGTATAGTGATGACATATCAACTTAGGAATTACCATTACTTAGTCGTTATAAGACATATGTGGATCTTGAAGGTCGAAAGTCAACATGTTCCTTTCTAGAAGTAATAAATTTAGATTAATTTGTTTAGTTGGTTAATGTTATTATATACTCCAGCTATGTACTATTTCTAACTTATCGTACTTAATATGTTGAGTTCGTACTTTATCTTTCTGCATATGCCGAGTTCGTACAAAAAAACTAAAAACAAACAACGATAACTTATGCAGTTCTTCCTCCTTTTTTGACGATTTGATCCTACACATATTGCAGCATCTCTTTGGATAAATAGTCAGTGATTTTTAATCAAAAGAGTTAGATGCTTCATTCATAATATCTGGTGGCTAATTAAACATCAAATACATTGGTTCACTTGTAATATACTTGTATCTTGTCGCTACATATTCACGGCTACATGAGGGAGGCATCGGTTTTTCCCTTGACATGCTGCCGTATATGATATATAACTTACATAACACTTCGTTGAAAAACCCATCGCACTCCACTCTATATTGATAGAAGTTATAAGTAAATAATAAAAGTTGTGTGTTTAGAATAAGGCTAGTCACTAGCCTTTTATAGAAGAGTTAATCTTAAAATTGGCGGGGTTAATTGATCTGGATTTTATTTGGGCGACAAATTGAAGGAGGGAAGATTTTATTGACAAAAAAATGACACCACATGTTATGGTTCCTACACACCAATAGTGCACAAGAGGCCATACCATCAGTGCCAAGTCGATGACACCAACAATGCACTACCCTGTGCACCAATGATGCCAAGTTGATACATTATCGGCGCACAGGATAGTACACCGATGGTGCCCATGACTGGCCACCTATGGTGTTATGCACTTACCATGCAATAGCCCAGGGTCGGTGCCTAACACCATCAGCGTGACATTCCTAGACCGATGGGTACAGCAAGGCCACCCCATCGGTGCATAGGAGGCCACATCGATGGAGCTACCCCTTTGCACCATAGGTGCTGAGTAGTGCGCACCATTAGTTCTCACGACTTAGCACCCATGGTGCATCATACTTATAATTTTTGAAGGGTAGTTTTATTCTAGGTTTATGGTTAGTTTAAGTCTTAGTTTTTGCATAAGTTTTAGTCTTTGGTTTATGGTTACTTTGGAGTATAAGTTTTAGGAATATTTATAGTCTAATTTTTAGTCGTAAACTTAATTCAAGCGCTAATAATTTTAAAATTAATGTATAATAAGATACTACGTATTAGTAAATTTGGATATGAAATAAGGTACTACATAATAAAGTAAGCACAGTAAGGTACTACATCAAATCATCCATCATCCAATGCGATACAAAAACATGAAGGAAAACATGGGTCAACCTAGCATAACCAAAAAAAGTTCTATAAGAAAAATAACTAGTCAAGGAGAAACAACCCGCAACATTTGGTATCTCCACTTGAGTGCACCCTCTAAATATTCTCGGACATGTATGGTGTTCAGAGATTCAACTTCTTCGAGGAGTATATCATCGATAGTCCGTGCAGGTGGGGTAATCACGCACCACCCATATGAAGCAAGGTAATCTCGATATCTTGTCATCATCGATCTCTTATAAGTAGCAATGGTAACGATCAATCAATCATCTAGAAGTAAGTGCTGACGCCAATATAGCCAAACACTCTCACACTATGTATATTGAGAAAGATCTCCCTTCTTATAACGAGGCCTTAGTACAAATGGAGGTGCTGGTTCATCATGAACCCGTCCAAACTGGTGTATCACTCGACCAAGTATGTATCTCTCTACCGTGCTCATCATCCGAGGTGGATAAACAACTAACCGGATATCCTGGACAGGGAATCAAATCCTCATGTGCTCGTATGGATCGAACACGACCTATAAAAAAGAAGATAAAATTAAATTAGAAAAGATATGATAAGTGAAACATAAATTACTTATAAAATTGGTTACTTACATCCTTCTCCTCTGAGAGAAGCGAACACATCATCAATTTTGGGCGGACGTTCGATCTTATAGTCCTCTTGGGTAGCTAATTGACAATCATTGGACTCATCATTGTATAGTTTTCGTTTGTGGGGCTTTCAATTCTAGGAAATGATCGTATATCCAGCAGTCTAGCATGGCAAATTTTTTGTATTGGTTATGCTTTGAAGCTTTTGAAGCATCCTCCAAAGCACGGAATAGGAAATCTAATGCACTAGTCCCCCAGGTTATGTCCCACAAACTAGAATTCATGTTATCCAACCTGTAAAGGTAGTCAACTTTCACACTCTTCAAACTAGTGTCCCAAATAGAGTACACGCACATAAGAAAAAAGGTACGCTCACGATATATGGCGGACATTTTCGACAAGGAGTCCCAACAACCCTTTTTATTTGAACCTGATGCCTCGTATGGACTCAAGCTCTGTGCGGACGTCCTCGATAGGAAGTCCCAACATAATTGCATAGTACCTGAAAGCCTCATCACATGGGGCGTAACAACATAAAGAGTCCTACCAACTACATTGAGATCTATAATGCAGTTAACGTCATACAATGTGATGGTCATCTCCCCGAAGCTAAAATGGAAAATATTGGTCTCCTGATGCCAACGCTTAACAAATACCTCTAGCTGACCGCTCAAGTCCCACATAATTAGCACATTATAATATGCTTGTATGCATAGAGAACTTCATGACTGTAAATAAAATAGTAAGTAAGTAAACATACAGAAGTTAAACTTAAATTTGATAATTATAATAACTTAATACTTACTTGACTGATGAAGACATTGAATGCCTCGTACTTCTTGTAGTCAGGGAAGAGTGCTCTTTCGTTGCATCTAAAAAATACAAATAACTGTATATGCTCCTTAGTATGGATGCCATCAACCTCATTCTCATCCAAAACATCCTCCTCAGGGTCACCAGTAACATCCACCCTAACACTAGCAGATGGTGGTGCTAATGTATGCACCATGGGCGGTAAATGGTGAGCGTATGCTGATGGTGGTGATGTATGCGCCGGTGGTGCTCGGTGAGCATGTGATGGTAGAGGTAGTGCATCGCACTTAGATGATCCACCAACCGTCGGATGAACTATTTTCTTAATTGTTTTTGCATTCCTATGACCTTTGTGGACGCGGCTCCATGACCTCTCGTTATGCTCTTCTGTCTCCTCATCCGTTGACGTTCAACCATTTTTTTTTTTCGCGTGCCCTCTCTTGTTCAATAGACTTTACGACGATGATATTTTTACCAGGGTGAATCACTCTGGATCGGGGGAGATTGTTTAGTAAAAAACCGTCAATCCAAGTACTGAAACAAATACAAAATATATAAGGTTGGTCACAAATATACATAAACAATTAATAATTTAAAAAATTTATTACCACCATAAAATAGATAAAAACTTGAACAAATTTTAAAAAACAAAATTAGAATGTTATTTTTTTAAAATATAGATTTTTAAAAATATTTTTGGTTGTGCATCATCGGTGCAGGTAATATGCACCAATGAGGTATGCCCAGGCACCCCATCGATTTGGTCATTTTCCAAGCGATTCCGGCAAGGAAAATGGCCGAAATCAGCCTCAAAACACAAACTTTTCCTATCCTAAACCCCTAATTTTGAACCTAATTCCTAAACCCTAATCTAACCCATCAAATTCACTAAAAACCAATCAATTAAAAAAATCAACTTAAAACAACCTAAAATCAACCAACAATCAACAACCTGAAGATTGAAAAGAGGAAAAATTACCTTGGTGGTGGAGGAGAACGAGATACATGCAAGATGAGAGAAGAAAGCGGTGGAGGAGGAAGATGAGCATGCCAGAATTTTCTTTCACCGAATTTTAGAAAGAGAAAGAAAGTTTGTAGAGAGAATTGAGAGAACAATTAGAGTTTGTGAGAAGGGTTCTTGAAAATAGAGTGAAGGTGGTTTAGTTGAATAAACTCATTAAATACACCTAAAAGGGTATTTTGGTCCCAAAAATGCACTTATATTAAATATGTGTAAATTCAAAATTGGATATAACTAGATTGGTTTTGGGTATGTATAGCCTAACACTTCACACAAATCGTCGTCAATAATAGTTTTCAATCCCTTTTGTTGAAGTTGACCAACAATGAACAAATTGTTCTTTAATCCAGGAACATAGTAGACAGATGAAATCACTTGTGTTATACCATTAATTTCTAGCCTTAGATTTCCATTTCCCTTTACTTGTATTCTTTTATCATCTTCCAGCTTAATATGTTGCTTAAACTTGTCATCAAACTCACTAAACCCTTCATTTGTTCCACACATATGGTTGCTGCAACCGGTGTCAAGCTACAACACCTATTCATCTTCTTTTTTGGCAAGTGTTACTTGTGCCATAAGTAACACATCTTCCTCCAGTTGTGCATAATTTACTGTTTTCTTCCAACTAGGACACTCATTCTTGAAGTGCCCTAACTTATGACATTTGCAGCACTCAATATTTTCTTTACTAAACGTAGTGTATCCTTTTCCACCTCTATACACACCTCTTCCTCGATTTTTTACATCACTTCCACGTTCTCTTCCTGCTTCCATCTTCAAAGCACGTTCTTCTCCATAATGATTTAAAAATTATGCTCATGAACTAACAACGAGCTCTGTATTGCGCATACAATGTAGGTGAATTTCTGAACAAGCATTCGAAGTATCTTCTCCACCACTTTGGTGTCACACATGTATTCTTCAAGGTTCTTCATATCATTAGCTATCACCATAACTCTCGAGAAGTACTACACTATCGTGTCTCCTTCCTTCATCTCAAGTATTTCGAAGTTTCTTCTCAGCCTCTGAAGTTTAGCGCTTTGAATTCCTCTTTTATTTCCTGAAACTTTGTCTTCATCGGCATCCAAATTTCCTTTGATGTATCATTCTTTGCAATCATTTTGAGTATTGTCTTATCCAACGATGCAAACAAGTAATTTTTCACCTTCAAATCCTTAAGGTTCATCCCCGCCAGCTCACTCTTTTGAACCTCCGTCAACACTACATTGTCTCTTAGTTGCGTTATTCATGTTTCTATAGGCTCCCAACATTGCTTCGATCTTAACAAATTCTCCATGAGCATTGTCCAATGTTCATAATCTCCATTGAATTTTGGTATACTTAATAATCATTCTCTATCACTCATTTTCACTCTTCAGATACACACTCTCTAAGAAAGCACGCTTTGAAACAGAATAATAGTAGTGAATAATTCTTAATCTCTCATTCAAACTGAAAGTGAAGATACAGAGTTAAAATGAATACTCCAACAAACTTGAATAAACAAACTTCTAAAAAAACTCCAACAAACTTAAATAAACAAACTTTTAAAAAGGCTCTAACAAACTTCGAAAAATTAACAACTAAACTAAACCATCCCCAAATAAAAAAAATCAATCCTCTGTTTAACTCGTTTAAAACTACTCCCTCTGTCTCATAATATGTGTCTTTCTAGAAGAAATATTTTGTCTCATAATATTTGTCTTTCCCATTTTCCAATGAGCATTGATTACATATATTCTACTTTCAACCAATAAAATAGTTAGCCTATTGCACAAGTTATTAACTCCACCAATCAAATTCACTTTCTTTTATTTTTCAAAATCATGAGTACTTTTCTTAATATTGACGAAAAAACCTTAAACAACTGATATTATGAGACGAAGGGAGTAACATTTTAAACATGTGGCTAAAAACTCGATCCTAACTTTATTAGTTCTGTCAAATCGCAGTATTATCCAAAATATATCACGTATCTTTTCCAATTTAGTTTGATAAAAAATTATAACCATACTGATCCACTAATCAACTTATTTAATGAAATGAAAATATAGTTCTCAGAACCAGGTTCTTGTTAATTATGTCTTGTTATATTTACTTTTAAATGATCTATGAATAGAATATACGACTCGTTCAGATAATTGAGACCAAATCTTTTGCTTTAAATATACAGATATTTATGTACCTTCGTGCGAGACTTATGTCCTTACCAGCAGGTACAAGATATTAAACAGATTAAAAGTTAAACTAGTTTAAAAAACAATAAAAAAACAATGAATTTTAAAGTAGGAGTATTAAGTAAAAATAAATTTAAGATGTTTCATTTTCTGGAGGCAATACCTTTCTCTGGTTTGTAAAAGACATAGTATAAGTTTGGAAGTTTTCGGAACCTTAACTTTCTTACTATTCTCCAAATATATAAAGTGTACTACTGTTATTCAAATTTATACTAATATTTAAATTTTGAGAATTACGGTCTTCTAGTTTTTTTTCAACAACACCTAAAATGATTTATTTTAAATTATTAAATTGGTAAATCTTATATATATTTATTGGAATTGTGTTATTCATTGGTTTATTTTAGATGGTTAATACAAATTTAAATGCGGCACAGATAAATTTGTTACCTTAGTCAGAGTTGTAGATACGGTAAACATTTTGAATTAGTAACAAATAATTTTTTTAAAAAAATGTTTTTAAAATATTGACTGGACAGTAATTGAGACGGGCTTAGATGCGAAGAGATTAGATTGTGTATTTATACATGTATTCGTGGGAGTGTTTAGAGATAGAAAGTAGGGAGAGAGAGAGAGGGGGTGAGAAAGCACAGCACATCACATCACTGTAGAGAGCAGAAGAATAGTGGCAGAAGCTAAATAATTAAACAAGTTAATGGTCAAAAGCAGACAGACACATGACCAGCTTGTTCTTTCTCTTCAATCTACAGTGCTTCTACTTCTACCGTCTCTCTCTCTCTATCTCTACTCTTCCATCATAACATATCACCCTTTTATCCTTCAAATTAAATCGGTGGTTTTTCTCTTTCTATCTCTACAATCTATGTGTATCTCTAACTTTTGTTTTTTTTCTTTTGTTTTGTTTATGAAGTAGAGCTTTAATGGAGAAAGCTATATTCAATCGCTTTCTCTTCCCTGACTCTCACGAAGACAGTGACTCTTCATAACTCTACAAATTCTCTAATTCATCACCACTTCTCTTCTTCTCTGGTTTGCTTTCTTCTTCCTCTTCTCTTATATTTGTAAGTTTTTAGGGTTTTATAGATTTGCAGGAGACAGAGACTGATCCCACAAGCTAAAGTTGGTGAGTAAAGTTTATACTTTTCTTTGGGTTTTAATTTTTCATGTGATTTTATTTCTTGTTTTGTATGGCTTATTGATATATGTACATGCCAAATTTCTATCTCAAATCTATTTATGGAAGAGAAATTGAGATAACAAGCTAGGGTTTAATCTTAAAACTGTATTGTAATCTTGAAACTTGTAATCTTGAAAGTGTCTAGGGTTAGTGTTTTAGACTATCTATCTCTTGAATGTGTATGTAGGGTTAGTGTTTTAACTATAATTATATATTTTGGATTTGGGAAAGTTAAACTTTCCTTTTACTTTTTAGGTAGAGTTATATCTTTTACTTCTTTAATTTTATTTCCTTTATATGGAATTGTAGGTCTGATCTTATTGACTGTAGGGAACCTTTTTAAAAATTAGTTTTGATTTTTTTCAAATTTACATGTTTTATTCTATATGACGGTATATTTAATGTATTTCATATGAATTTGTTATATATATATATATATTGTTATAAAACTAAGTTTAGTTTCATTACATTGTGGTGAAGGTATGTATTGGTAATTATAGATAAGAGAGCTTTCTTCAGTCCACTCAGGGAGGGGTAGCTGTTTGAATTAGCTGCCGACTCATTCATTCAAACACTTTAGAGATTAAATACCAAATTCTACGGTGAATGTGTGAATGATGCGGGAGCTAAATTTCATCTTTTTCTTCTCTTTGCTTGGACTGAAGGGAGCTCCCTTTCCCTTCTTTGCCACTTATATTCCATATGCATTCCATTATGTCGTGTTAGTCTTGTTACTTGATGACACTTTTACTACTTTTGTATTAAGAAAAAAAAATTAATAGGGCGAAGATAGCGGATGACGGAGCTATTTAACGGTATCAAAGTTTGGGTAATGAATTGTGGTTTCTATAATGTGAATGTGTATATGTTATGAAAAACAACGTTGTATATTTATTCATCTAGGATTCCAAGATCCAAAAGCATCTTGTACGAATGTTACTAATAACATTGTTTTTATTTGAATTGAGTTCATTAAAGGTATGATGGTTTGAGAAGCTTGGCTAGCAGAATGAGTGTTGGGATTCTGTCTATTAGCGTACCAACTTGTTCTTATACCAGTTGAAGTAAAAAAAGAAAACTAATGAGTATAGTTGAGTGTAGGAAGCTTTTCATTTTGAATAATGTATACAACTATTTTTTATTACTTTACATGTTTCTTGTGGTAATGATGTAAAGTGAATTTTAATACTTTGATTCAAGTTTTATGGTCAATTAGAAAATAAAGAATTTACATAAAAAAAAATACTACCTGAGTCTAACATTGCACTTTTTTTATAGATAGCAAACAGTACTATAAAGACAATGGATATGATATCTGCACATGATCTTTTGATCAAAACCTTTATACCCCATTATGTTTTAATATGATGGGAAACATACAAACATCATCACATTCCTTTGTTCTTTCATTTTAACTCTTTTTATTAGGTTGATGACATGTTGTATTTTAAACAAGGGGATACTTTAATATTTGTAATAATTTGAAGGATGTTTTTTTTTTTTCCATTTGTTATACCAGGCATTATATTTTAAGGAAATTTGAAGTTGCTCATCTTTGAAATGATGGTAGTTCTTACTCCTCCGTCTCGTAATATTAGTCGTTTAAGGTTTCTTCACCAATATTAAGAAAAGTAATAATGATTTTGAAAGAATAAAAAAAAAAGAAATTGATTGGTGGAGTTAATAACTTATGCAGAAAGTTAACTATTTTATTGGTTCAAAGTGGAATACATGTAATAATGTTGTATTGGAAAACGAAAACGACATATATTATGAGACAAAAAATCTCTTCTAGAAAGACACATATTATGAGACAGAGGGAGTATTTACTTAAAAGGTGAACAAATTGTAGCTGTTCTAATTTTATTTAAATTATAAACTTTTCATAATGAAAAGGAAAATAAAAAGAATCCTACTATTCAAGAAAGATGCCAAAAGAAATAGACACCAATATTTACGGATCTTGTTCTGAAAGGAAATTCAGACCTAAACTAACCAACTACAGTGTATCTGGAACCAACATACAGTTACCTTTCCTGCTTTTTTCCCTCAGGCTGAAACTAAACCGGTATTACATATAAAGTATTGTTCCTGGTTTTACAATTGAACTAAACCTAGGTTTTACTTTTGGTCTTTAAAGTGGTGATGACCTTAAAATTGATTATTTATATAAGGTATTCACAACTTTTTTGGTGAATGACCATTAAGAAGCACTTACATATTGTGCTAATTTATATTTTAATTATATATATATATTTTCTATGAGAATATAAGTTTCAAAATGATTGTGTTAATTTGTATTTTAATTCTATATCTTCTATCAGAATATAAGTTTCAAAATTATTGTGTTAATTTATATTTTAATTCTATATTTTCTATGAGAATATAAGTTTCAAAATTATCTGGATGCAAAATCTTAGCTAAAGATAATAAAACAAACTAATGGCATGTTAAATCTAATTTTAGTAAATGATGAACTATTAATGAAACTTCTTTTAGTTTGTCTTTGAACATGTTAACTGATTTATTTTTACAAAATTACTTATAAATTTTTGAAAAGAAAACTCATTTACAACACTAGTGTCAGTCTACTTTGTATGAATCTGATTATATAATTATTCGAATAAATTCAAGTTTAAATTTGTGTAGTTAGTAGTTATTGATAAAATAAAATCGTTGGAAAGATGAGAAACATTGGGCAGATGATTGGGCGGTCAGGTGTCTGATTCAGGTAGCGCATGATCTAGTGGGTTATAGTGCCAACTCGATTCCTTTAAACTGTGTTGGTACTTGTATCTATTTCTCAGTTCCTCGGCTTGTGTGTTCTTTTTCCTCTATTCTTCTTTGAAAAAAATAAGATGTTAAAACTAATTATTCTTTATATAAGATTTCAAAATTGAGTAAACACTAACTTTTGTTTCATTGTATACTTTTAATATCTCTATTTTTTCCTATGTATAGATAATTTATTTTATTTATAAAGTATATATAATATACATGTTTCCAATATATATATATATATATATATATATATATATATATATATATATTACAATTTGAATATCCCTCAAATGCTACTTAATGTTTTAATTATATTTTTTAATATAATAATTATAAACTTTTGAATGTATTTATCACAAAGATACGATGACAACACAAAATCTAAAGACATAACTAGTAGTACCCTTTTTTTAATATATAATTAACTACTTTATAGAACTTTGATTCTCGAATATACGGATGAATAAATTAATTAAAGTTGCCGCAACTTTTGAACGTGGACATGTTTTATTTTTTATAGACTTAGGTAGACTCAAGTTCCAAGTACTAAAACTTGGTTGTTTATCATTTATAAGTAGGACACTTCTAATCTTTTTAGGTAGATAGTTTTAGTTAAATTTAAAAAGCAATTAGAATGATGAAAGTACAGTTGGAACTCCATTTTTAAATAACATTTCTTTGTTCTAAGAAAACTTATTGACTTATCAGATACAAGAAGATTAGAAGTTTATTGATATCCTTTTCCAAATAATCTCAAGACATCGGAAGATAATGATGATTTTAAAATTCAAACTTGATCTATTTGTTTTTCTATATATTTGATGGACTGCTATTATTTTATGGAAGTTAAAAAATTGTTAAAAAGAAATATCAAAATTATTTGAAGAAATAGCATAAAATATAAATAAATAATTTTTTTTAAAAAATGATTTTAATAAATAAATAATTTTGTATAAAATGTAAATAAATAAAATAAAATAAAATTGGAAGGATTCTATTTTTTTAAATAAATAACAAATTTATAAATATTGTAAAATTTATCAAAACAATCTACCTAATAGTTTTGGTACTCTTTTTAGCACAATTCTTTAGAAGTTATTATTTTTATTTTTATCTTTTAATGACTTTTTATATAAATTTAGTTCAAAGTTAATTTTGGCATTTACTATTTTGCAATTAAAAATAATATAACATAAAAAATATTTAGATATCATATAAATAAATATTAAAAATAAATAAAATTTAGAGTACGAAATGACAGTATAAAAAATAAAAAGTAAAAAATAAAATAAAAATAATAATGAAATGCTACCGTTCTTATAATTTTATATATAAAATTTATGGACAATGATAAGTTTAAAGCTTAAATATTGATAAAGGTATAGAGGGTAAGCATCTACTTAAAGTCAAGAATATGTATTTTTTATAAAAAAGAATTAATTATAATTTTAACGAATGTGTTGAAAGGTATTTCATGAGCTATAAATCATTGGGCAAATAATTTGTATTTTTATCAAGAATTTTATTTAGTATTTGTTTGAGTATAAAAATAATATTTTTTGAGGGTCTAATGATGTCCTCTAAACACTATTGAAGTTTGAATTTTAAAATTTGTTAATTGTTGAAGTTTTGTTTTCACGACTGAAATTTTTGTTTTTTACATAATCATAACAAATTTATCTAGGTTTTTAAGAGTTTTAAGATTTGTTTATTTATCTTTTTCTTACTCTAGGCAAACTGTTGTGAGAGACGTCTCCGATTTGGTTCATACTTACTTGCTCCTATCTCATTAAAAGCCACCGACACCAAAATTTCTCTCGAGGATAAAAAAACTTGAAGGAAAAGAATACAACTAACAGTTAGTAAAACTGCTAGAGTTTTATCTTTTTATTTACCTAATCACTCGACACACTTCGATTCTTTACAAGATAATGATAAGTAACTTTACTAGTCGTTGGAAAAAGATGAAGTTAGTACTAATAAGATGAACACAATATTTTATGATACTTCGAGATCTTCAGAAAGCGAAAGGTGTTTGTATTTTTAGCTCTTAATCGAGCCTTTGTCGGATATGGATGAGTATCCACTTATTGAAGGGTGAATGAAGAACTATCATTAGCCTTTACATTTTAGCTCATTAAGACTTTATATTTTCTAAACGTATTATAGTTAAAGTTATTCCTTGAATATTTATGTATAGGAAAAGTTGTATTCTTTGTTGTGAAATTTATTTTTATATTAAACAGAAACAATTGGAATCAAATAAGTATGAACGATATACCTTATATATATTTGAACTAATTTCAGATTTGTTATTTATTAGTCTAATATGATTATTTTGATATTTTAAATATTTTTAGCTTCGACATCCTTAACACTTTAAGAGATTGAGCTAGCATCCATACAGAAGAGAGTGCATTATCGTTTTTGTTGACGGAGCTTGAGCTTTGGAGTACTCAAGACTATATTTTCATTATAAACTCATTGTTGTTGATTTGTATGAGTGGTGTTTAGACTCCCCCAAGTGTTGAGGACTAGGATTTCATCCCATACTTACTTTGTTTTTTTATTAAGCTTTATCATTCTTAATATGCTCATAAAAAAATCTCTTTTGTTAGACGAGGGACGTAAAACAATTTTATATGAATCAAACCCGAATATATAGTTTAGTTACTTCAGATCAGAAGCCTGAATTTTATTTAAGTTTGGATTCTAAGCCTGACTTTCATATATTAAGATTAATTTACGACCAATAATCCATCTACATAGCATTGTTTGGATCATAAACCTAATGTGTATAATTTTCTTGTAAATGAAAATAAATTGTTTTTTAAAATAGCTTTTGTAGTGGCAACCAAAGTTAACTGCAGTTGTAGTTAAAGTCGTGGCTGAGGTTGTTGTCGCGACTAAAGTTGTCGTGACCGAAGTTACAACCAAAGTTCATGTTTTGTTTATGTCTTCTCTTCTAGAGTAACTGTTTTTTTGATTTGGCATAGACCATAAAGTTTAACACTGTGGTTCGGAGTAATATAATACTCGTTTCTTGAGTTTTTTTCCTATTGTTGGCAATTAAAATTAATTACAGCCGTAGCCAAATCTACCCATCTCTAAAAAAATTAATTCGATATCAAAACCTGAGATCTCGGTTTTCCACGCCAACAGCCTGATCATGACGATTGCAGACTCACCTTATAAATGATCTAAAACTCAGAATCAACATCTCCATCATCGGTTCAAATAATTGTTATGAAATATAATAATAAAGATAGAAAACTTAGTGATTTTATATACCATTTTTTAGATTTGTATCGGTGACTGATGTGCCAAAATCATCTCATCAAACTATTATAGATTAGATTTTAATGGATCTATCATTTGGTGGATCTTCCATTTGATTGATCTTCACTCATCAAAATATTTTATTTTTATCGATTTGTCTTCAACTCATGCTGATAAACATATGACTTTTTCTTTGGTTTTTAATTTTTATTGTGGTTTTTCAGACTAAAGTTTTTTAGAGAACTAATCGATTTTCACAAATGACATCAACTGATAAGGTGATTTTTGGTGAGAGAGACCTAAAAGGGGATTACTGCAGAGTCTTAGTGGTAATGGGAGAGTAAGGAGAAGAAAGAATTATAATAAATTATTTAATAATAATAGAATAATGACCCGATGTTTATTTATGGTTGTTGAATCTCATCACATAGAGCTTGGTGTGGATTATTTTTGACTGAGGGTAATTTGGTCAGGTATTTTGTGGTGTTTCAAAGGTATTTAATGTTTGGGTGTTTTGTAGTGAGAGATTTAAGTTGTCTGGTTGTATTAAATGTTCATTACCCTCATTAATGAAAGTGGTTGGGTATTTATACCCTTAATTATGGGCCATATGAGATTTCGGGTCAAACTTATGAAACCGGGTCGAATTCAAAAACCCATTAGTTTATTAAGCAGATTAGCAATTAGCTTAGTCAAAAGGTGATTAGTTTTTAGTACTTTTGTCCAGTTCGGATGGTTCAGTGGGTGGCTTTTGTCCGAATTGCCCATGTCCGGTTTCTTCAGTGAGTGACAAATATTTCCGGACTCATCAGAGCTTACAAGTAGTGGTAGGGTTAATCACATATATTAATGATATATAGTATATGATTCAGTCTATAGTTAACAACCCATATATTTTCAAAAATCCGTAATTAGATATCTTTAATGTATTTGTTGAACAATAATCTATGAGTCATAAGTTTATGGACATAAATTTTACACCGTTATCAATGATGATGTTATTTAATAATCTCATTAAATTAGATTTTTAATGCCAACAAAACTACTACACAAGCATAATATCGTCTGTTCGGTGACATTAACATTTTTATTAATGATATTTGGTTAATATTGGTGTGGATAATTTCTGATTTAGGGTAATTTAGTAAATTCTTTTGGGAATTTAATGTTTAAGGTGGAGTGTAGTGAGATAATTAAGGTGTGTGCTTGTATTAAATTCTGATTACCCTCATTAATGAAAGTAGTTGGGACATTTATACTTAATTAATGACCCATGGGCCTTTCCGGTCGGATTGTGAGCTTGGGTTAAGTTTAAGAACCCGTTTCTCAAGATGTGAAATGACCAGCACTTTAAAGGGTGCCAAAGAATTTAACTGGTCTCCACAGTGCGACCAGGCCTTTGATGAAATAAAAAAGCATTTATCCTCCCCCAAAACTCTGTTTAAACCTACTGATGGAGAAACGTTGTACATATATCTAGTAGTCTCCGAATGTGACATAAGTGCGGTGATAATAAAAGAGGTGGATAATTATCCGCGTCCGGTGTACTACATTAGCAAAATCCTGATGGATGCTGAAAAGAGGTATTTAAAACTTGAAAAACTAGCACTGGCTTTAGTAATTTCTACTAGGAAAATGAGACCCTACTTTCAGTCTCAGTCTATTATTGTCCGAACGTCTTTTCCCTTGAAAAACGTTCTTTAGAAGGCAGACGTATCAAGCAGAATGACCAAATGGTCAGTGGAGTTGGGGGACTATGATATTGATTTTGCCCCTCGAACCACAGTCAAGGCTCAGTCTGTTACTGATTTCCTAGTTGAATTCCATTCGGACAGAGACACTAAGCAAGTAACAGGTAAAAAAACTAAGAAAGTATGGATTGTCCGGACTGATGGTGGATCAAGTACCATAGATTGTGGTGCTTGGATATGTTTAACCTCTTCGTATGAGGACAAAATGTACCAGGCTATATGTTTTACTTTCAGGGCTTCTAATAATGAGTCCGAATATGAAGCTCCTATAACTTGTTTAAAGTTAGCCTTAATATTTGGAGCCAAAAGGGTCAGGTTAATGAGTGATTCTCAGCTTCTTATCCATCATGCACAAGGTCAATCTGAGGCAAAAAAGGAGCAGTTGATTAGATATTTAGTCATTCTTAAAGATGTGGCACTTAACTTCAAAGACATCACCTATGAGCACATACCCAGAACAGAGAACACACTAGCAGACTCCTTGGCAACCATAGCATATTCTGAGTCCTACCCATGGATTCATGTGCAAGAATTCCCATCCATTCAATTCAATCAGAGCAAAAAAGAAGAGGAAAATTTGAATATACAAGTGAGGCAACCTCAGGACTGGAGGTATCCTCTTTTTCAATACATTTCAGATGGCATCTTACCTCCAGAAAAAGTAGTAACAAGAAAAGTAAAGTATAAGGCTCGTGCATTTGTAATCCTAAGAGACGTTCTTTACAAGAAGTATTTTAGTAGACCTCTCTTGCGATGTTTGGGGATTGAAGAATCCCAAATAGTGCTTTCCGAACTGCATGATGGTGAAGGGTCAGCACACTGTGGTTATAGAGCTTTAACCCGAAGAGTCTTGTTGACCGGATACTACTGGCCCTCCATCATGGAAGATACCAAGGAATTGGTGAAAAAGTGTGATCTATGCCAAAGATATGGTAATGAAATTCATATCCCAGCTGGCCCTTTGGAGTCGATTTCTGAGCAAATACCTTTTTCTCGTTGGGGGCTAGATCTGGTGGGACCTCTACCTATGGCGTCCGGAGGGTGCAGAACTATCATTGTTTCCATTGATTATTTCTCAAAATGGATAGAAGCAGCCCCACTGGCAGGAACTACTTCAAAAGCTGTTATAAAGTTTATCTTATCTAATATTTGCTGCAGATTTGGGGTTCCACAAAAGATAACCACAAACAATGGGCCACAATTCAATAACAAATATATGGAAAATTTCTGCGCCTCTAGAGGCATTCAACATTGCTTATCTTCTCCTTTTCACCCACAGACGAATGGTCAGGTTGAAGTAGCAAACAGGACCCTCATGTCCGATCTTAAAAAGAATCTAGAAGGGACTGCTGGAAAGTGGCAAATCTATCTACAAGAAGTACTATGGGCTTAGCGGACTAGTCATGAGGCTGCTACACAGGAATCCCCATTTGCCTTGGTATATGGTATGGATGCAATAGCTCTTATAGAGGAAACTCTTCCTTCATTTAGAATCCACAATTTTTCCGAACAGGCTAATCAAATGGCAATCAGAAGTCAACTCGACTTGATAGAAGAAAAACGAGTTAAGGCTCATCTTAGAGCCACACACTATCAGGGATTGATGAGAAGCAGGTTTGCTTCCAGAGTTAGAAGGAGGGATTTTCAACCAGGGGATAAAGTGTTGAGAAAAGTCTTCCTACATACTAAGGAGAAGCAGTTCGGCAAGCTAGCTCCAAATTGGGAAGGACCATATGTGTTCATTGAAAAGCTTAAGCCTGGGACATACAGGCTTCAAGATAATGATGGAAGGATCTTGAATCACCCCTGGAACATTGAACACCTCCGGTTGTATCTAGAATGAAAGTTATGTAAATATTTACTTGTTTAAATTCCATGTAAATATTATGGGGCATACTCTTTCCTACCCTGGTGGCGCGGGGAGGTTTTAATGAGGTGTCCGAGCTTTTTAATGAAATTTGATGCCTTCTTAAAAAATTCGGAGTGGTTTGATTGATAGCTTCTTTAATACTTTCAAAGTATCACTGACAGACCGGATTGATCTGTTGGAGTAATGACCATTTAAACATTTGTCATTGGAGAATTTAAACACTCTCACGTTAAAATACTTGTAAAATGACTAGGGGCTATTTAAAAATTAGCCATCAAAATTGGGCAAACATAAAACAATGCAAGAATTGTGTAAGGTAAAATTATCCGGCTAGCACCGGGGAATGATATTAAAACATGTAAAATGCCTTGGCCATCCAAGGACTTTGAAGCTTTAAAAGAAAAGGTTTATCCGGACAAGAGTCGGACACGGTTACAAAAATGCCTTGGCCATCCATGGACTTTAGTCTAACACAAGAATTAAAGAAAAATAAAAGATAGTTAAAACTTTAAGGCTGGGCTCCCTTTGATGTTCCAGCCTCATCTGGTTTCTTCTTGGGGTCTTTGGGTTCCTCATTAGGTCTCTCTCAGGTCCCTTCATCTTTGTCACTGGTATCATCATAACCGCTGGAATAGTTGTGCCTATCACCATCAACCATAGTGTGAAATGGGAGGTCTTCGTATTCCACATATCGCCATAAATCCTCGAGCGTCCTCTTCGGAAATGTTCGATGAAAGAGCAAGAACATGTCAGATTTGACTTCAACATATCTCTTGGGAATCTATCACCTTGTTGGTGTATGCATCAATCTTGGCTTGGATTGTCTTCTCCTGCTCTTTTATCAAATCATCTTTCTCCTGGTTAACTCTAGACACAACATCTTCAAGTGAAATTTTGTCACTAGTTAGGGTCTGGATGACATTGTCTTTGGCCTTCACCACCTCATTCGAAGTGGATAGATCCTTCTCCAAGCCAGAACACTTAGATTGGAGTTCTTTGTTAACCCCATCTGAAGTGGCCAGCCTGGTGGCCAAGTCCTCTTTCCCCTTCTTCAACTCCTCAATCTCTCTCCTTAATGCCTCAACACTTTGATTGGCGTTAAGGAGGTTGTTAGATAAAGTTTCTTTGTCTGCGTTAATAAGGGTAGATTGACTTCGCACTTGTCTCTCCAGGTTGAGCACCGGTTGAATATTTCCCAACAAGGAGTGAGTCACCATGTCATTCTCCCCTGAAACAGAAAAAGACTTACCATTGAAAGTGACCATGTTCGAGGAGCTTGGAGAGAGGTAAGGGTCAGCAAATTCGTATTTCTCGAGGTCTCCAAAGTAAAGGCCAATCCCTTGAATACCACTGATGTCTAGTCCATCAATGTTGATATCCCCTCCGCTACCCTCTCTGGTGTGGAGATCACTTGGGATTTGCTCTGCCTGTGTGGGGTCTGTTGGGTCGACCAGAGGAAGAGACTCCGGAGGCCGGAGAGCTACTTCATCCCCCTTGTAGATTTTATTCTTCTTGGCTTCCCTATCTCCAACATCTATTCCCCATTTTCGATCCTTCTTGGGAGCCTTTCAGGGGTTTGGAGGTCCACCTGCCTCTTTGGTACTTTCATCTTCAACCACTTGAAGAAGAGCAACATCGATCCCCCCTTGGTCATGCTCTTCCTGATTTGCTGGGATGATTTCCTCAGCACCACCTTGAGCAACCTCAGTTTCATCTTGCTTCTTCTTGCCTTTCTTGCCCTTCATCTTACTTTGGGCTTTAGCCCCGGCAGGCAAGGCCAGCTTCCCATCCTTTGCTGATTGCTTTGAGAAAGTAACAATAGCTTCTCTAAGGCAGGGTTTGAACCCTGTCAATTTGGCTGATTCAGTAACCAGGAAAAAGGTCACGGCGTGGAGCGGTTTACTTAATCAGGTGGGAAAACAGATCAATGTAGATGAATCAAAGAAGACCATGGTGCATAGGTAAGTGCGATCGTCCCCACCTGCACCAAATCAGAACCAGAATCAGTCTGGGTACAAGGCTAAGGAAGCCGGACAGGGTCCCAACATGGCCAAGGCTCAATCCCACCCAGCACCAGCTCAGAGCCAACAATCCAGAAACAAGCGAGGGCATTGGGTTCAACCGGATTGGTTTGCCGAGTTAAAAGATAATGTGGCAACCATCTATGATAAAACAAAAGATGAAGTACATTTCAGGAAGCCAGCTGCGCTTCAATCTCCCAGGGAAAATCGTAATATTTGTTTCTGCCAATATCATCATGATATTGGTCATAACACAGAAGACTGCATCACTTTGAAACAAGAGGTGCAAAACTTTATTGAAAGAAGAAAATTGGGTGCTTATGTTAAAAGAAGAAGTGGGAATAGGCCTGATAATGCTCATCGGACCGGCCCAACAAACAACGCATGGACATCGGCTCCGGACGGGGCTATGGTGATAATTGAAAGATTCGATGTGGAATCAGAGTATCTGCATCCTGATCCAGCTCAGAATAAGGTGGGCATTATCACAGAATCCAGCAAGACGGTGTCCGGACTCATAAGATTTTTTTTAGTCACTTACCATATTTGGAGGCGACACCATGACTGCACCAACTGCTTCTTCAAGGAAGAGGCATGTTCACACCCTGGCTACTCAATTGGAAGGAGGTATGACCTCCTATCAATCGTAAATTCCTTTTCCCTTCATTATTTTTTATGAAGATGATTTGAGAGACATAACTGGTCCCCATGAAGATGCTATGGTGATAGGAGCATCCATTGGGGGCAATGACATTAGACAAATTTTGGTGGACGCTGGTAGCTCAACCAATATCCTCTTTCTAACTTCCTATAAGAAAATGAAGAATCCAGCAATGATTCAGCGTTCGAACATGTCAATTGTGGGTTTCGTTGGAAGCTCTGTGGACGTAATCGGAGAGTTTGAGGAGGAGGTTTTGTTGGGCAAGGGCCCTTTTAAGAAGATGGTCAGAGTACTTTTCATTATGGTAGATTTCCCCACGTGCTACAATGCCATTTTGGGAAGGTCTGGCTCTCCAGGATGCATGATGTGGCTTCAACAGTCCACCAATGTTTAAAATACATTGTGCAAGGACAAGTGGGAGTTGTCCGGAGTAGTCAAAAGATAGCAAGGGAATGTTATGCAACAGCACTGGCCCCTCGAACTTTGGGGGCAGTTCGGATCAATGAGGATTAGCAGTTGGAGGGGCCCTATGGGGGAGAGGGTGAAATTGATGACCCCAGAGAGACCCCTGGTGTTTTAATACCAATTGAAGAGGTTGAAACTCACTCTATGGCTGAAGGAAGAAATGTCAAGATTAGATCTAAGATGACATCAGAACTGAAGAGCAAAATGTTATATTTTTTAACAAACGATCAGCATGTTTTTGCTTGGTGCAATGCTGATGTAACCGGAGTACCAGCATATGTTATATCACACCAACTATCCATCCGAAGAGATATATCACCTGTTTTACAGAAGATAAGAGCTTTTTCTAAGGAGAAAGTTGATGTCATAGTTCAAGAAGTTGACCGACTTACTAAGATGGGGCACCTAAAGGAATCTTAGTACCCTTTATGGACAGCCAATCCAGTGTTAGTAAAAAAGAAAAATGGGAAGTGGCGAATGTGCATCGACTTTACAGACCTTAATAGGGCTTGCCCAAAAGACCTATATCCGGTCCCTCAGATCGATCAGTTAGTAGACTCCAAATCTAGGAACAAGTTCTTGTCCTTTATGGATGCCTTCTCCGGGTATAATCAGATTCAAGTGGATCCGAAGGATCAAGAAAACAATACTTTTGTTACAGATAGGGGCCTTCATTATTATAAGGCGATACCTTTTGGGTTAAAGAATGCTGGGGCTACTTATCAGAGGTTGGTGAACAAAGCTTTCGCTTATTAGATTGCTCGAACCGCAGTCAAGGTTGGTGAATACAGGCTTCAAGAAAAAGATGGAAGGATCTTGAATCACCCCTGGAACATTGAACACCTCCCGTTGTATCTAGAATGAAAGTTATGTAAATATTTACTTGTTTAAATTCTATATAAATATTAGGGGCATACTCTTTCCTACCCTGGTGGTGCAGGGAGGTTTTAATGAGGTGTCCGAGATTTTTAATTAAATTTGATGCCTTCTTAAAAAATTCGGAGTGGTTTGATTGATAGCTTCTTTAAAACATTCTAAGTATTGTTGAAAAACCGGATCGATCTGTTGGAGTGATGACCATTTAAACATTTTTCATTGGAGAATTTAAACACTCTCACCTTAAAATACTTGTAAAATGACCAGGGGCTATTTAAACATTAGCCATCAAAATTGGGCAAACATAAAACAATGCAATAATTTTGTAAGGTAAAAGTGCCCGGCTAGCACCGGGGAATGATATTAAAACATTTAAAATGCCTTGGCCATCCAAGGACTTTGAAGTTTTAAAAGAAAATGTTTATCTGGACAAGAGTCGGACACGGTTACAAAAATGCCTTGGCCATCCAAGGACTTTAGTCTAACACAAGAATTAAAGAAAAATAAAAGATAGTTAAAACTTTAAGGCTCGGCTCCCTTAGATGTTCCAGCCTCATCTGGTTTCTTCTTGGGGTCTTTGGGTTCCTCAATAGGGCTTTCGCTGGTCCCTTCAGCTTCGTCAGTGGTATCATCATAACCGTTAGAATAGTTGTGCCCATCACCATCAACCATAGTGTAAAATGGGAGGTCTTCGTATATCCTACATATCGCCATAAATCCTCAAGCGTCCTCTTCGGAAATGTTCGATGAAAGAGCAAGACCATGTCAGATTTGACTTCAGCATACCTTTCTTCTTGGGAATCTATCACCTTGTTGGTGTATGCATCGATCTTGGCTTGGATTGTCTTCTCCTGCTCCTTTATCAAATCATCTTTCTCCTGGTTAACTCTAGACACAACATCTTCAAGTGAAATTTTGTCACTGGTTAGGGTCTGGATGACATTGTATTTGGCCTTCACCTCCTCCTTCGAAGTGGATAGATCCTTCTCCAAGCCACAATACTTAGATTGGAGTTCTTTGTTAACCCCCTCTGAAGTGGCCAGCCTGGTGGCCAAGTCCTCTTTTTCCTTCTGCAACTCCTCAATCTCTCTCCTTAATGCCTTAACACTCTGGTTGACGTTAAGGAGGTTGTTAGATAAAGTCTCTTTGTCTGCGTTGAGTGTATTGATAAGGGTAGATTGACTTCGCACTTGTCTCTCCAGGTGGAGCACCAGTTGAATGTTTCCCAGCAAAGAGTGAGTCACCATGTCATTTTCCCCTGAAACAGAAAAACACTTACCATTGAAAGTGACCATGTTCGAGGAGCTTGGAGGGAGGTAAGGGCCAACAAATTCGTATTTCTCGAGGTCTCCAAAGTAAAGGTTAATCCCTTGAAGGCCACTGATGTCTACTCCATCAATGTTGATATCCCCTCCGCTACCCTCTCCAGTGTGGAGATAACTTGGGATTTGCTCTGCATGTGTGGGGTCTGTTGGGTCGACCAGAGGAAGAGACTCCGGAGGCCGGAGAGCTACTCCATCCCCCTTGGAGATTTTATTCTTCTTGGCTTCCATATCTCCACCATCTACTCCCCGTTTTCGATCCTTCTTGGGAGCCTTTGAGGGGTTTGAAGGTCCACCTGCCTCTTTGGTACTTTCATCTTCAACCACTTGAAGAAGAGCAGCATCAATTCCCCCTTGGTCATGCCTTTCATGATTTTCTGGGATGATTTCCTCAGCACCACCTTGAGCAACCTCAGTTGCATCTTGCTTCTTCTTGCCTTTCTTGCCCTTCATCTTACTTGGGGCTTTAGCCCTGGCAGGCAAGGCAAGCTTCCCATCTTTTGCCTCTTTCCTCTGCCGGATGACACCTGGAGAAGGTGGTGTGGTCAATTCTTCCTAAGTCAGGTGTCTCCGGCTGGTTGTGTTCCATAGGTAGGACCTCACTAAGTTTCCGGCAGTAAAACAATTGTGGAAGCGATTTCCCCATTTATCAGCAGCCCAGGCGTTCAGCTTGGCACAAGTTGTCTGCCCCTCCTCCAAGTAGTCGGAGAACTCCTTCGGCAACACTACCCAAAGAAAAAGAAGAGCTATTAAGTAAATATACTTTTTATAAGGAAAGAAAAATAAATATGTTGAAAGATTTACCTGTGCTTTTCCATCTGCTAGTGAGCATGCTTGGGTTGACACCAGCTTTAATCTTCCTCCCATTCTCCCAAGCTCCACTAATGAACAAGAATTGGGTCTTCCAATTCTTCTCCGATTCGAGCATATCATCCACCACCTTAAAATTGTCACTCATGTTGTAATGGTAGAAGGGGATGATGTGGTTCTTGCAAAGGCTGGCCACAGCAGCAAATTGCTCCATCGGAAGCGGTATTCCGTAGAGCCTAGAGGCCATGATACAAGGGACTCACCTGGCTTTGACAGAGCTTTATCAGATGAAAATATCTGACGATCTCTGGGTCCAAGGGAAATCTGAGCCCTCAATTGAACAGTTATGTGTAGATAACTATCTCACTCAGCTTACAGTCCATTGGCGTCTCCGGAGTGACCGGTATCCTCACTTTGACAGATTCAGGGATCCCCACTTTGTCCGGATCCGCCCTAATTCAACAGTATGAATGAAGGCATAGTTGATGTTCTGCATGGCTAGAAGATACTTTACGCTCACCTTGTGGAAGCAAGGTCCCACTCTGCTTTCGAGAGACTCCGGCAGGTCTGGATGTTTCAAACGCAGCTTCTCTTTACCCTTGCCTTTTTTATCAGCGGCAACTTCCCCTGTCTGCCCGGAGACGTCAGTCTCAAATGGGGCTTCTTCATTGCTATCCTCCATCACCTCTTCAATCACCATAGAAGGTTTTTCAGTTGTCGTTGGTGGAGGAGTGTTGGTGGTTGGCTCAGTGAGCTGTCCAGATGGTTGAGCATCGCTTTCTCTTTGTAGTCTGGTGTCCGGCTGGGGCTCAGATCCGAAGGGCTCATTTCGAAGGCTTATTCCAGTGGCCTCCAGACTAGAGGATTTATCCTTAGGAACTCTGATAGATGCCCCTGATTAATAGCTTTGTCCTTAGCCCCAGACTTAGAAGGCCCTGTTTTCGGGGACTTAGACTGTGAGACAACAGCTTGGCCCTTCACTAAGCGACATGTTCTGCGAATTTTAACTTTTTCCGGGGAGTTTTCAACATCTGACCACATGGCTATAAATAGAGAGGGTCTCCTTGTTCTTGAAACGGTTTTTTCCCGTTCAACAGTTGGTTGTGACTCCTGAACCGAAGAGCCTGATGCGATGGGTGAAAGATTTGGTTGAAATAACCTCCTGAGTTTGGAACTTCTAGCAGAAGATGAACCTCGATCAGGCTCTGAAGATGGTGTTTCAGACTTGTCGATTGGAGAAACTAGAAGACCCGCAGTAATGCACCTTTCTCGCTCAACTCTTTGTGATTTTTCTAACTCCGAAAGATTAAGCCACCCGCCTTTTACCAGTGCGTTTCTTGCTGTGAACATAAACTCAAACCATAAGGATTTTGTTAAGAGAGGTGAAAGCTTTGAGATGAAGGAATGAGGGAGTAATGAATCTAGTAAAACAGTGAAAATGAAGTAATTTATACTAATGAGACAAAATGAGATGCCAAAAACCTAGGAGAATTCGAAAAGACAAAAGTAATGATTGAAGGCGGCGCTGACGTCATGGGTATTAAATGAGGAGGTTACCTTTTGGGATTAGTGGGAGCGCCGCTCTAGGAGAAAAACGGCTGGTGAAGCAAATCAGAAGATGACACATGTCCCACGATGGATAACAAAACTTTTGAACTTCTGAGAAGTTTTCAGTCCGGATAAATCCTGGGCAGAGCACTTGAACAGTCTGGAGAATGTTACTAGTTCCTAAGAAATATTTTTTAGGTCTTACCAAATGCCTTCGACAAAACCTAAAAAAGGGGCTACTGGTGAGTCCGAAAATATTTGTCACTCACTGAAGAAACCAGACAGGGGCAATACGGACAAAAGCCACCCACTGAACCATCCGAACTGGACAAAATTACTAAAAACTAATCACATTTTGACTAAGCTAATTGCTAATCTACTCAATAAACTAATGGGTTTTTGAATTCGATCCGGTTTCATAAGTTTAACCCAAAAGCCCATATGACCCATAATTAAGGGTATAAATACCCAACCACTTTCATTAATGAGGGTAATGAACATTTAATACAACCAGACAGCTTAAATATCTCACTACAAAACACCCAAACATTAAATACCTTTGAAACACCACAAAACACCTGACCAAATTACCCTCAGTCGAAAATAATCCACACTACATATAATCTGAACTTATGTCACTTCTTCTTTCTCCTAGATCTGCAAAATATAGGTTTTTGAATTTGCTTTATTTTTAATTTTTTGAGTTTATTCATCGAAGAAAACATTAACACTTTATTCTTGATCGAAATACGGTATATTTTTTCAGGCATTGAATTCTCTCACATGCGTGAGACGCCCACTAAACTAACAATAACTTACATGTTTTTTGTCAGATTGGACGAGTTGACCTAAATTTACCCTCAAATACATTTTTGTTATCTAAATCACTCTCTAAGCAAAATACGTATATTTACTAGAAAAGTAAAATAACCCCTAGAATGGTATGAGTAATTTATACACGAATAATTAAATGGTTTATATTCAAGTTTCTGCTCATTAGATGGATAATGCATTTTTTTATTTGGACATTCTAACATATAAGGGCTTTAAACCATCATATAAACGGCTTAAATAACATCTTATACGTTATTTTGATAGACACTCTATTAAGAATATACAATACACACTTAATGGATTCCTTCCCTTATTGAAGGAGGTAAAAATACATGAATAATCATACTTCAAGATATTTTATGTAATGTACAATTTAATCTCTCAGGTACACCATTTATCGTGGGTGAACCCAACTTGGTGTACCGATACTACTAGATAAATCATTTTTTGTAACAGACTGAAAACTACCAATTTCGTCGCTAATCCATTGCAATAGCCATTTTGCAACAAAATTATAAATGGAACTCCCAGTTGCACCTACGCCTAATAAAAATGCTTACAATCTGAAGGAAATTGCAACCATAATTTGTTGAAAATGTGATTAGAATGAAAACGGGTCATGTCATTACCAAGTCTGTTGTAAATTCATTACAAAACATCAGGTCAATATATAGATCACGTAACTTGAATGTCGTTTCAAATCTATTACAAATCCCATTGTAATTATGTTACTAAATTTAATAAAAATGTAGAAAAAATTACAAATGTTATGCGACCCTTGCATAACATTTGCAGCTATATTTCAGAGTTCTAAAATATAACCGATTCTATTATAAAACTTATTATTACATCAATATAGCCAACTATAAAATTATTACATAAACTCATTCAAATATTCGATTTATTAAAAAAAATTGATTATCATAAAGTCAACATTCTCTCAATAGCATCGTCGTCATAACTCGGCCTTTTTATATGAAAAACAAATAAAAAAATTTTAAAAAATGAGACTATTAGATGCAAAGATTTTAGTAAACACGTGTATCTTTACGGTTCACTTTTCTCCATATGACTTCCCATGAACATATCTTCTTCAAATGTTTTGGCCCAAAAATAGATCCAAGAAAGTTATTTTGGATTCTTGCCATTTAAATAGTTTCTCATGGCTTCTTCTTGCTTTTTGGCTCCAAACTAGAATCATAAGTATTTTGATTTTTGCTAAAACCGCTGTCCTTCATTCTTGCAGATGTTAGCTGCTGATCACAGACTCTCAGAGGTGTACGTTTTATGAATATCTTACAATTATGATGTTCTCGCCCAGTAAAAGGTAAACGAGTCACTAAATTTGGAGAATTTTAATTGATGAGTCTTTGAGAGTGAGTTTTCTCATTGTAACACCGCTTGTAGGCTACTGAAAACATAACTTTACCATTTGTGCACATTACATTTGATGTACAGTCCTTGTGACAGTAACTTGGATTTACCAAATAAATAAAATAAACCACACAACACATTAAGAAACAATTGAGCTCTATAATAATACACGAAAAGATAATAAATATCGATAAGATATAAGATCACAAAATGTAATTTAGGTAAAAGTCTAGAATTTTGTAGCAATAAAAAGTTCTAAACATTTAGGGTAAAGAGTTCAAACAGAAGTGGTTTATAAATATCTATGAAACTAAGGAACTTTTGACTTCATACCATTCAAAGTAATGATACTTTAAGACATTCAAGTTGAAAACATAACACATGATCGAGAGAGAAAACATTATTGTAGTAGTTTATCCCTCGGACACTTGAATGGTAGTAAGATAAATGAAAAACATTAATTGTAATATCTTTTATGTACATAAAATTTATGTATGTTTTCGTTTTCATTTGTAATGTTATATTAAGTTGATTGCAGAAGCACTTCAAATTATTTAAAATTGTACCTTCACAAAAAAGGCTATATTATTTAACAAAGCCAATAATAATTCTATGAAGAACTTAACATTCTCGATGTGAAAGTAGTAGGTTAGCAAAGTCTACATTGACATGTATTGCACATATAATCATTCATGGTATTAACATATTTAAAATATTACATAGCTAGCATTGCAATGAGAAATTCATATGTAATCTTCTTAAAGGTTTCAACGATGATAGTCAAAAAATCGTGCAACACCAACTTAAAAATACGGAATCCAATAAGGCCATTTGAAAATAATGAGACAAAGGTAGCTATTAAGTATTTAATCACTTCAAATTCTGCAGCTTCCAACTAGGATCTCAATGTATCGATTTCTTTTAATAAATTTAATAATAACTTAGTCTAGTTTTAAAATGTTACTTACTGATGTTGATGTCATACTTACCCTATCTAGCATGTTCGTAAGGTCTATAGTTTCTGCATTCTAATTAAACAGTTCAGCATGTATGCGCCTGTAGGCCATTAAAACCTCATCCTTAATGGCTTTGGATGATTAAATCTAAAAAATGCACATCTACAAAAAGAAACATTATTAGAAAACAAATTGTATTACTTTTTTTCAAGATTTAAATCCAAACATTATGCAGCGATGACTTTGTCGACTGTATACCTGTTTTATTTAATGGTTTTCTATAAGGCTATCAAAAACATCTTGATGTAGTTGCACCGACCCATGACTATATGACCCTTTTAGACAAACGTAAACGAGCTTTATTTGGGGCCCCGGTATCCGAATTAGGCCCTGCAACCACTCAAATCGGACGCGTCGAGCAGCCCAACGATTTTTAGAAGCATCACGGGTCGTAGTCCGATGATAAATTTCAGGCCCAAGATTCTACCGTTTAAGCCCTTTTTTTCCTGTTTTTATAAATTTTCTGCATTTTCCTATTTTTGTTGGATTTTATTAAAATACTTAACAAACTCCAATCGCTTTGAAATTAAGCTTAGCTTTATTTTATTGTATAAGGAAGAATCTATAATTTTGGGCTAGGGTTAGCACTTTTATAAAAGGCTCTCAAACCCTAGTTTTGCCACAGACTTCTTTGAATAGAATTTGATTTTCTCTAAAGTCTCTTTTACTCTGACCTAGGGTTGGAGCTATCTATATTTCTATTTTTCTTCCTTTTTTTCCTTCTATTTTCTGCCGTCTGTTCCATATCGTAGCTTCTTCTCTGTTTGAGAACCTTTTATAAAAGTGCTCGAAACCCTAGCCTAAAATTACAGCTCCTTCCTTATGCAATAAAATAAAGCTCAGCCCAATTTCAAAACGAATGGAGATGGTTAGGTATTTTAATAAAATCCAACAAAAATAGGAAAATGCAGAAAATTCATAAAAACAAGAAAAAGAGAGCTTAAACAGTAGAATCTTGGGCCTGAACTTCATCACTAGCTTTGTCCCGTGATGCTCCTAAAAATCGTTGGGCTTCTCGACGCGTTCGATTTGCATGGTCGCACGGCCTAATTTAGACACATGGGACCGTGCAACTACATCATCATCTCTTTCTTCAGAAGAATTCGCCCACGAATTCTCAGCTTCATCATCCTCAGCAGGAGCGGTATATGACACTAGATGCTTCACGTTGGAAATGTTATAGGATTCATGTGGTTGGGTAGCTTCAACCTGTATGCATTTGGATTAATCATTTTAATAATTTCAAACAGACCCACCTTCCTTGCAACCAACTTGTTGTACTCGTATGCAGGATAGCGATCCTTGGTCAAAACAGCCCATACGTCTCCCACTGAAACTCCACCAAAAAACTCAGTTTCGTATTTGTGAGGCGCCACAAACTCCTCCAAAAAAGCCCAACAAACCACGTATCGCTATCAGAAATGATATTCAAGGGTAGAACATGTAAGTGGTAGACCTCAAAAAAGTATAAATTAGCAACATTCACAGCATCTGTGGTTTTCTTGCAGGCAATGAAGTGGGCCATCTTAAAACACATGTCAACCGCTATAAAATTAGAATCATTACCTCTATGTGTTCTTGGCAACCCAGATATGAAATCTATGCTGCCGTTTCACCACGGTCCTTCCGGTATTGGGAATGGTAGGTATAGACCTTCTGTGTTGATACCCTATTGGTATCAGATTTAGAGTTCCTACGGCGTGGGTAACAAAGGTATGCCGCCAAAGCGATCATTTGGGGGAAGTCCACTCTTCCGATTACCATATCGGTCGACCGTGATGAAATTGATCAATTCCAATCCCATGTTGGTGAACAGATGCACTCGTCAAGAAATCAGATGAGAGACATACATGAAGGACTACACAGGCTGTTGAACAATCAAACCAATGGATTTTGAGCTCCAGGTTCAAACAACTAGCCGTCGGGATCTGAGAGAGAGAGATCGGCCGCCAGTGGAATCCGTTTGCTCCTTAGCGAGAACAAGGTAGGGGTCAATGTTCCCCACAAGACTGTCATGACCAAGTTTTTGAGTAGCCGCCAGTGAGAGATTCAGATTTGAACGCCAACAACCGGTGGGAATCTGAATTCAGACTAGAGATCCTAGAGTTCCAAGGGGGTCTCGAACCGGAGGAGTTTTTAGATTGGATCGCCTCAGTTGACGAAGTCCTTGATTTCAAGGAGGTTCCGGATACAAAACGGGTAAAATTGGCTACAACAAAGTTCTAAGCTTGAGCTGCATCCTGGTGGCAACAACTCAAGCAAACTATAGCAAGGCAAGGTAAGCCAAAAATAACAACTTTAAGATAAGTTTGTGAAGCACTTGAGGGCTGCGTTTTTGCCTTAAAACTATGCACGTATCATGTATCAGCAGTTCTAAAACCTTAAACAATGGTCAAGGACTGTTGATGAATACACTAACGATTTTTTCAAGCTACAAAACCGTGTTGATATTGCTGATTTAGCAGATCAGCTAGTATCTCGCTATATAGGGGGGATGAGACAGCAGTTTCAGGACCGACTAAACATGTTCGACCTTGTGAATGTGTTTGAACCACATCAGCGCACACTGCATATTGAGAAAGCCCTTTCATGAAAGCCTTATAGAGGAGATAGTGTCAGAACAACTCCATTGGCGTTTCCAAAAAGGACAGTTCCAAGCCCTAACATATGAGTACCAACTGTTGCTCCTATGCGTACATGTGCTGATTCGCAAGTCTATAGTCGCACAGTTACTTTCTCACATGTCTTGTGCGACAATTGTCATGAACTAGGGCACGTTGCTTTACAGTGTCCAAAATTACGACAATAGCCACACAATCGAGGGGGTCTGTTCACTGACAATGCTGATTTTTACATAAAGGGTGTGCTACGATTTGATGAGGAACCAGAGGATGTTGTTGATAAGGTTACAGAGGACCAGGTTACAGGAGGAGATATTAGTCAGGCATTGGTTTTAAGGCGTATCTGTCTGACTCCAAAAGCCATAAGTGAAGGGGATGATTGGCTACGAAACAATATTTTCTAGTCGACTTGTACTATCGGGGGAAATGTATGAAAATTCGTTATTGATTCAGGGAGCTGCAAAAATGTTATCTCTGAAGAAGCTGGCCCTGAAAACAGAAGACCACCCAAACCCCTACAAGCTCGCCTGGTTAAAGACAGGTAGTGAGGTAAATATCTTTAGAGAATGTCTGGTATCTTTCTGTGTTAGTAACTACAAGAATAAAGCATAGTGCAATGTCATTGGGATGGATGCGTGTCACTTGTTGCTAGGCCGACCCTGGCAATTTGATAGAAGTGTCACATATGATGGTAGGAGGAACCGCTACAGTTTCATATGGAATAATGTCAGGTTCATATTAATACCAACTAGAGAGGTATCCCCAAAACCTGCCCTTGCAGTATCAAAGGAGTCAGATAAGAACTTTCTAGCTCTAAAGGAGTTTATAGAACATGCTCATGAAATATGCATTGTCTATCTTTTGGTGGTTAAATAATTTAGTAATGATCCATTTGCTGGTATACCTGAGCGAGTTCAACTGCTATTTGGTGAGGTTTATTTGGGCTGAGGGTAATTTTGTAAAGTGTTTTGAGTATTAAATGTTTTGGTGTTAAGTAGTGAGAGATTTGAGCAGCCTGGTTGTATTAAACGTTCATTACTCTCATTAATGAAAGTGGTTGGGGGTATTTATACCCTTAATTAAGGACCCATGGGTGAAGTTTAAGTACCCATTTACTTATTAAGCTAAGTAGCACATAGCTTAGTCAAAATATATTTAGGTGATTCTTTACTTTTGTCTTGTCCGGATAGTTCAGTGACAAGTTTATATCCGAATTGCCCTTGTCCGGATAACCCAGTGAGTTGTGACTGGATATTCTGAACTCATCAGTAGCCCCTTTTTTAGGCCTTGTCAAATATCTTTGACATGACTAAAAATTTACTTAGCCGGTGACGATGTTGTCCGACTAACCTGTACACCTAGTTCAAATTTCATCCGAACTAACTTCTCTTCCCAGAATTCTAAAAGTCCTCTTTTTGGATCGTGGAACATGTGTCAAAATTCGATTCGACCTACCAGCCGTTTTTACCTAGATTGGCGCTCCCACTAAACCTAGAAAGTAACCTAAGCATTTAATTTTCCCACGTCTGCGTCGTCTTTAATCATTGCAAAACCTCTTCAACTCCTCCTAAGTAACAGTTACTTTTTCTACTAATATATAAATCATTTTTCACTATTCCATTGTCCTCATCACTCAAAAACATTCTAGAGAGCTTTCCACCCTCACTTTCAAACTTGTTCGTGGATAGTTTTATGTTCACAGCTAGAAACGCTCTTCTAAAAAGCCTTTAGAAACAACAGGCGCTCATTCTACGGAGAGCCTTTGGTGCCAGAAGCTGATCCCCTCCCATCCACAACAACTGATAGACCTTCCACAGTGATGGAAGAAGTGATGTAAGACAATATCAAAGAGGCTCCCTTTGAAACTGAAGCATCAGGTCAAACTGGGGATGCTGCCTCTGATAGGAAGGGCAAGGGCAAAGTCAAAGTTGGTGTGGCTCATCCGGATCTTCCGGAGTGCTTGGAGGGAAAGGTAGAGCATTGCTTTAAGAATGTTAATGTTAAATATTTTCTGACCCTATAGAACATAAATTACGTCTACACCCACACCGCCGAGTTGGGCCGGACCCGGACAAAGTGGGGGGATCCCAGAGTTAGTGAAGGTAAGGAAACCTGTCACACCGGAGACTCCGATGGACTGTAAACTCAATGAGGTAGTCATCTTCACTGAGGTGCTAAATTGGGGACTTCAGTTCCCACTAGACCTAGAAATTGTTAGGTACTTCCACCTGGTGAAGCTCTGTCCAATCCAATTGAGCCCAAACACCTGGTACTCTCTCCTTCCCTGCATAAGGGTATCGAGGTTTTCTAAAATCCCTCTTCCCATTGAGCAATTTGCTGCTGTCGCAAGTCCATGCAAAAATCACCACATCCCATTCTACCATCACAACATGGGGAATAACTTCAAAATAGTGGATGATTTATTGGAATCTGAGAATAACTAGAGGACACAATTCTTGTTTATCAGTGGGTCATGGAGAATGGCAGGAAGATCAAGGCCAATACTAACCTAGGTATGTTGACTAGCAGATGGAAGAGTACGGGTAAGTCTTTTATTTTTGTATCTCACGTTTTTTTTACCTACAAGTATTTCTCTCCTAATTTAGCTGTTACTTCTTTTTCGGTGCTGCCGAATGAGTTTTCCGGACACCTGGAGGAGGGGCAAACAACTTGTGCCAATTTGAATGCATGGGCTGCGGAGCGTTGGGGGGATGTCTTCCACAACTGCTTTACTTATGGAAACCTGGTGAGGTCCCATATGTGGAACACAACAAGTCGGAGGGATCTTACATAGGAAGAACTAACCACACCCCCTCCTCCTGGTATAATCCGAAAACGGACAGAAGAGAAGGATGGTAAACTGGTTTTGCCCTCTAGAGCCACGGCTCCCAGCAAGATGAAATGGAAGAAAAAGAAGGCTGCAATAGAGTCAGTTCCAACTGTCACAAAGGGGACTGGTTCGGGGAACCAAGGGGGAATCGACGCTACCTTACTCAAGGTAGTAGAAGCTGAGACGGTCAGGGAGGCAGGAGAATCACAAAACCCACCAAAACATCTAAAAAAAGACCGAAAAGGAGAGTAAATAGTGATGAAAAGGCTGCCAAGAAGAAAAAGATCACCTTAGGGGAAGAAATAATTCTTCGCCCTTCGAAGCTTCTACCTCCACCAGCCCCTATTGACCCCACATTGGCAGAGAAGATTCCAACAGGTCCCAAGTCCAGAGAGGGTACCGGAGGAGGGATTGATGGAGTGGACATCAGTGCCCTTCAAGACATCGATCTTTACTTCAACGACTTTGAGAAGGACGAATTTGCTGGTCCCTTCAGTCCTTTAAGCTCTTCTTACATGGGGACTTATAATGGTAAGTCCTTCTCCGTCTCCGGAGAACAAGACATTGTGGGCCACTACCTTCTTGGTCACATCCAGCCAGTGCTTGATCTAGAAAGACAAGTGAAGAGTCAAAATGCACTCATCAATACCCTCGCTACGCGACAAAGAGTCTCTGTCATCCAATCTTCTTAATGCTAATCAGAGCATAGAAGAATTGAAAAAGAGATTGAAGCACTGAGGAAGGACAAAGAAGATCTTTCAACCAAGCTTGCCACTTAGGAAACGCCCAGTACTGAGCTCCAAGCTAAGTGCTCCGGTTTGGAAAAATATCTCACTGCAGTAAGGGAAGACTTGAAGGTCAAAGATGGCACCATTCAAACCTTGTCAGGAGAGAAAACTTCCTTAAAAGGCATTGTGTCTAAGTTGATCAAGGAGAAAGAAGACTTGATGAAGGAGCAGAAAAAAACTATTCAGGAAAGCATTGATAAATACACCAATGAGGTGATAGACTCCTTGGAAGCAAGGTATGTTGAGGTCAAGTCTGACATGGTGCTGCTCTTCCATGAAACATTTCCGAAGAGGACCCTTGGTCCCTTATGGAAATTTGTAAACAATGATTCACACTATGGCAGTTGGCGACAAGCATAATTATAGCAATGGAGTAGATTTCACCACTGATTAAGAGGAAGGAACCAATGAGAGTTCGAGTGCCGAACTCAAAAGTCCCAAGAAAGGAGGTGATAAAATTCAGTCTGAAGGCAACAAGCCCTGAGGTTTTAAACATTTTGTTTTGTTTTCTTACTTTTCTGAACTACTAAAGTTCTTGGATGGCCAAGGCATTTTTGTAATGTTGTCCGGTTTGAGTCCGGATAACTTATTTTCTTAAAACACTTAAAAGTCCTTGGATGGCCAAGGCATATTTTGTATTTTGGTAGCGTTATCCGGTTTCCGCCCGTACATGCTTATTTATCCAATTTTTCTTTGTTTCATACTTTCTTTCGTTTTAATTTTGACGGATACTGTTTAAACAGTCCCAATTATTTAAGAATTATTAAAGTGAGAGTGTTTAATATATCTGATGGCATGCATTTAATGGTCATCATTCAACCAGATTAATCCGATCTGTCAAAGATCCATAATGTTAAATCAAAGACTTGTACTTGAATAGAATTGTAGTCAAACCACATCGGATGTTTTAAGAAGGCATCATATTTTATTAAAAAAACCGGACACCTCATTAACCCCCCCCCCCACTAGGGTAGGAAAGAGTACGCCTCTAATATTTACATTGACTTTTAACAAGTAAATATTTACACAACTTTTATTCTAAATATAACCTGAGGTGTTCAATATTCCATGGGTGATTCAAAATTCTTCCATTTTTTTCTTGAAGCCTATATGTCCCAGGCTTAAGCTTTTCGGAGACCTCATAAGGGCCTTCCCAGTTCGAAGCTAGCTTACCGAACTGCTTCTCCTTAGTGTGAAATAATTATTTTTTCAAAAATTTATCTCCCAGTTGGAAATCTCTTCTCTTGATCTTGGAAGCAGATCTACTTCTCATCAAGCCTTGGTAGTAGACTGTTCTAAGATGAGCTTTAACCATTCTTTCTTCTATTAAGTCCAACTGATTCCTAATTTCCATCTCATTGGCTTGTTCGGAATATTTATGGATCCTGTATGATGGTAGGATTGCTTCTATAGGGGTAATCACATCCATCCCATACACTAAGGAAAAATGAGATTCCTGTGTAGCAACCCTAGGAGTAGTTTGGTATGCCCACAACACTTCTTGCAGATAGCTTTGCCAATTTCCTGCAGCCTCTTTTAAATTCTTTTTTTTAATTTGGATAAAATAGTCTTATTTACCACTTCAACCTGACCGTTTGCTTGTGAGTGGAAATGAGAGGAGAAGAAATGTTGAATGCCCCTGGAGGCATAGAAATCCTCAATATCCCTGTTATCAAATTGTGGCCCGTTATCAGTGGTAATCTTTTGAGAAATCCCAAATCTGCAACATATATTAGATAAGATAAAGTTTATGACAGCTTTCGAAGTGGTTCCTGCTAGAGGAGCTGCTTCTATCCACTTTGAAAAGTACTCAATAGCTACAATGATAGTCATGCACCCTCCGGACGCCATTGGTAGAGACCCAACTAAATCCAATCCCGAACGAGCAAAACGTATTGGTTCAGAAATAGACTCCATAGGCACTACTGGGACATGAATTTTGTTACCGTACCTTTGACATGTATCACACTTTTTCACTAATTCTTTAGCATCTGTCATTATGGATGGCCAATAGTATCCGGCCAACAAAACCCTCCGGGTTAGTGCCCTGTAGCCACAATGTGCTGATCCTTCTCCATCGTGTAATTCTGATAGAACAGTTTGGGATTTTTCAACCCCCAAACAATGCAGGAGAGGTTTGCTGAAGGATTTTTTAAATAAAACCTCTCTTATGATAAAAAAACCAGGAGCCTTGTGCTAAATTTTCCTTGCTACAGCTTTCTCCGGAGGCAAAACCCCATCAGAGATATATTAAAGAAGGGGAAATCTCCAATCTTTAGACTCAACTACTTGTATACTTAAGCTCTCCTCCTCTTCCTCGTTCTGATTTGACTGTATGGATGGGCATTCTTGTATATGAATCCAAAGGTAGGACTCACTGTATGCTATGGTTGCCAAGGAATCTGCCAGTGTATTTTCTGATCTAGGAATATACTCATAGAAAACATTCTTGAAATTGGTTGCCACCTCTATAAGCATGAATAAGTATTTGATCAGTTGTTCCTTCTTGTCCTCAGACTGAACTTAAACATGGTGGATAAGAAGCTGAGAATCACTCATCAACCTAACCCTTTTAGCCCCACATAGGAAAGCTAACTTAAGTCCAGCTATAGTTGCTTCATATTCAGACTCATTATTAGAGGCCCTGAACCCAAAGCATATAGCCTGATATAGTTTATCACCGTACAGAGAGGTTAAGCAAATTCCATCCCCATAACCCATTGTGCTTGATCCACCATCAGTCCGGACTACCCATTCTTTTTTAGTTTTCTCTTCTGAAGCTTGCTTAGAAATTCTGTCTGAATGGAATTCCACTAAGAAATCAGCAATAGATTGAGCTTTGATAGCAGTTCGTGGGAAACAATCAATATCATAATCACCCAACTCTGCTGGCCACTTGGTCATCCTGCTTGATATGTCTGCTTTCTGAAGAACATTCTTTAATGGAAAAGACGTTCGGACAATGATGAAATGAGCCTGAAAATACGACCTCTTTTTTCTTGCAGCAATTACTAAGGCCAGTGCCAGTTTTTCAAGCTTCAGGTACCTCTTCTCAGCATCTATCAGGCTCTTGCTAATGTAGTACACTGGACGAGGATAATTGTCCACCTCTCTTACCAACACTGCACTTATTGCATATTCTAGCACAACCAAGTATACATAAACTGTTTCTCCTTCTACAGGCTTAAAAAGGGTTTTTTGGTGAAGACAAGTGCTTCTTTATTTCATCAAAAGCTTGGATGCATTATGAAGACCAGTGGAAATCTTTAGCACCCTTCAAGGTCTGAAAAACGGAGCACACTTGTCGGAAGACATTGAAATAAAACGATTTAAGGCAGCCAATCTTTCTGTTAGCCTATGGACTTCTTTAGTATTTCGAGGGGGATCCATTTTCAATAGGGCATCAAGCTGATCTGGATCAGGCTGTATCCCTTTCTCACTTATCACATAACCCAAAAAGTTTCCGGATTGCACCCCAAAGACACACTTTTCTGGATTCAACTTTAAGTTTACCTTAGTCAAGTTGGCAAAAGTTTTTTGAAGATCAATTATGTGCAAATATTCATATCATCGATGTACACCTCCATATTCCTGCCAATCTGATTAGCAAAATGTTTTGTTCACCAATCTCTGATAAGTAGCTCCAGCATTCTTCAACCCAAAAAGCATCACTCTGTAGCAATGGAGACCCCTATCTGTAACAAAGGTAGTGTGATCTTGGTCCTTCAGATCCACCTGTATCTGGTTGTACCCAGAGAAGGCATCCATGAAGGACAATAACTTGTTTCCAGATGTCGAGTCCACCAAATGGTCTATCCTAGGGGACTGGATAAAGATGTTTTGGGCAAGCTTTGTTGAGGTCAGTAAAATCGATACACATACGCCATTTCCTATTATTTTCTTAACTAACACTGGATTTGCATTCCATAAAAGATAGTGAGACTCCTTTATGTGCCGTATCTCGGATGGACACCTTATATGATATAACACTTGCTGTTGCAGGCACTCCGGTCACATCAGTGTTGCACAAAGTAAAAAAATGCTGGTGATCTGCCAAAAAGGATAATAATTTCATTTTCTATTCTGACGCCATCTTAGAGCCAATCTTAACACTTCTACCTTTTGCCAAAGAGTGGGTTTCTACTTCTTCAGCTGGTTTTAAAACACAAGGGGCCTCTCTGGGGTCATTAATTTCACCCTCCCCCAAAAGGCCCCAATAACTGCTAATCTTCATCAACCCAGACGGCTCCCAAAGTTTTAAGAGCATGTGCAGTTTCATAACACTCCCTTGCTATCTTTTGGATACTCCGAACAACTCCCACTTTCCCTTGAACCGCATACTTCAAACATTGGTGGACTTTTGAGGCCACAACATGCATTCTACAGAGCCATGACCTTCCAAAGATTGCATTGTAGCATATGGGGCAGTATACCACAATGGTTCTGTTTGACCGTTGAATAACGGCCGGATTTTTCATCTGCTTATAGGAACTCAAAAATAGAATGTTTGCTGAACTTCCAGTGTCAATCAAAATTCGTCTGATATCATTGCCCCCAATAGATACTCCTATCACCACTGCATCCTCATGAGGCCCAACAATGTCTCTTAAATCGTCCTCATAAAAAACTATGAATGGAAAAGGAGTCTGGGACTGGTAAGAAGACATGCCCCCTTCCAATTGAGTAGCTAGACTATGAACATGCCTCATCCTCGATGAAGGAGTAGGAGTCATCATGGTATCCCCTCTGAAAATGGTAAGTGACTCAAAGAAACTAATAAGTCCGGACACCGTTTTGACATGTTCTGTTATGACCCCCACCTTATTCCAAGTTGGGTCAGGCTCTAGATACTCTGAATCAACATCAAATATTTTATGGATCACCATTCACCCATCTAGAGTCGATGTTCCCGCATTGTTTGTAGGGCCAGTTCGAGGAGCATTGTCATGCCTGTTCCCACTTCTTCTTTTAGCATAGGCACCTAGCTTGCCTCTTTCAATGAGATTCTGCACTTCCTGCTTCAAAGCGATACAGTCTTGGATATTATGGCCAATATCATGATGATACTGGAAACTTTTTTATTACGAATCTCTCGAGGAGAATGCAATGCTGCTGGTTTCCGGAAATGGACCTCATCTTTAGTCTTGTCATAAATGGTTGCCACACACTCTTTTAATTCGGCAAACCACTCCGGTTGAACCCAAGGACCTCTTTTATTCCTTGACTGCTGGATCTGAGCTGGATTTGGGCTGGATTGAGTCTATTTAGCCTTGTTGGGCCCTTGTCCAGTCTCTTTAGCTTTGTATCCGGACTGGTTTTGGTTTTGAGTTGCTGGGGCAGACCTCACCTGATGGTACACCCTAGTTTTCTTAGTCTCATCCACGTTGATCTGCTTTCCCACCTGGTTTAATAAACCACCCCAGGTCATAGCCTTCTTCCTTGTCACTGAATCAGCTAGAGTCCTAGGGTTTAACCCTTGTCTCAATGATGCAATTTCCACTTTCTCTAAGCAAGCAGCTAACCCGTTCTTGGTATTTACAAACCGAATTATGTAGTTTTTTAATGACTCATTTGGTTCTTGGGCAGAATGGATGATAGTATCTCAATTTCCCTTCACCTCTTTACTTCCCAAAAATTGCCTTCGGAAGGCAACCCAAAATGTATCAAAGTTTCTGATACAACCCTGGGGAAAACTAATGTACCACTTTAGAGCACTTGCCGTAAAATATTGGGAGAAGGCCCTAAACTGAAGTTTGTCATCATCATCAAAATTCATCATGAGGTTCTTAAACTGCTCCGAATGATTGTCCGGATCTTTACTCCCATCATACTTCTCCATTTTAGTATTTTCAAACCTCTTGGGTAGGTTTCCGGACAGGATCTTGGCAGACAATGGTAATTGTCTCCAATTCCTACCACGACTGAAGACTGTGTCTTCATTAGTTGTTTCAAAAATACCTGGTTCATCATGGAAAGCAAAAGGATCAATCAACAGCTGATCCACATGCATGTGACTATGGCTGTGAGATGACCCTTTACCCAAATGCCTTTTAAGTCTCCCATGCATCTATTTTTCTTGAATAGTTTTTAACTAGTTTATGTTTCTTCCTGGACCACCCTTGATCACTGCTTGATGATAAGGACTCTTCAAGCTCAGCCTCGTTCGAAGAGCTACTAGAGGACTCAGAATCTGAGCTTTCTACCGGCTTAGACCGGTGAGACTTCTTAGAACTGGCATGGGTATTTTTTTACTTAAATGAGTCTTTGCTAATGGATCATTCTCCCTAGGATTGTCAGTATGATGGATGGCTGGCGCCTTTGACTTCTCCTTTAAACTCATTTCTGATTTTTTAATGGCCCTCGACGCTTTTATTTCAGCTCTCAACTTATCTCATTCCTCGGTGGTGTATTCATTATTTTCCCCAACCACCTCCACCATAGGTGGTGGAATTGCTTGCTCGTTCGAATCCATCCGAACAGGTCTTTTTGTTGGTTTTGAATGCAAGATTCAGGCACCTTCTTCTCCCACTGTGGTCGCCAATTTGGTGAGGTTTATTTTGGGCTGAGGGTAATTTTATAAAGTGTTTTGAGTATTAAATGTTTTGGTGTTAAGTAGTGAGAGATTTGAGCAGCGTGGTTGTATTAAACGTTCATCACCGTCATTAATGAAAGTGGTTGGGGTATTTATACCCTTAATTAAAGACCCATGGGCTTTCAGGTCAAGTTATGAAACCGGGTCAAGTTTAAGGACCCATTTACTTATTAAGCTGATTAGCACATAGCTTAGTCAAAAGATATTTAGGTAATTCTTTACTTTTGTCCTGTCTGGATAGTTCAGTGGCAAGTTTATGTCCGAATTTCCCTTGTCCGGACAACCTAGTGAGTTGTGACTAGATATTCCGAACTCATCACTATTAGCATAGTTTTCTGTTATCTTTCCAGATACTCTACCTATATGTCTTCATCCATTAAGACATATCCAACACCAGATTGACCTAGTACCGCGTGCTAGCCTACCAAACCGACCGCATTATCGGATGAGCCCAAAAGAGCATGAAGAGCTCCTCAGACATGTGGAAGAATTGTTGACGAAATGCCACATTTGTGAGAGTTTTAGTCCTTGTGCTGTTCCTGCACTGTTAACACCAAATAATGATGGCTCAATGAGAATGTGTGTGGATAGCCGGGCTATCAACAAATTACAGTCAGGTATCAGTTTCCTATTCCTTGCCTTGATGATTTGCTGGATCAATTGAATGGTGCTACTGTGTTTACGAAGCCGGATTTGAAGAGTGAATATCACTAGATTCGTATTATTATGAGGGATGAGTGGAAAACAACCTTCAAGACCCGAGAAGGTCTGTTTGAATGGATGGTAATGCCATTCGGTCTTTCTAACGCTCCTAGCACGGTCATGCGGGTTATGAACCAGGTATGTCGCCCGTTCATCGAAAAATTTCTTGTTGTGTACTTTGATGATATTCTTATATATAATACCACAAAAGAGTTGCAGCTCCAACACTTACGCAAAGTGTTGGTTGTTCCGAGGCAATAGGAGTTTTATAGGGGACTCGATAAGTGTTGTTTTATGACAAATTCAATCATCTTCCTGGGGTATATCGTGTCAAAGGATGGGCTATCAGTGGATTAGTCAAAAGTGGAAGTCGTGCGAGGCTGACCTATACCTACTTCCATCACTAAAGTCCGCTCTTTTCACGGATTGGTCTCCTTTTACAAACGGTTCACACATAACTTCAGCACTGTCATGACTTCTATTAAAGAGTGTATTAAGGGCAAAAAATTATGCTGGACCCCTGGAATAATTAAGGCGTTTGAGGAAATCAAGGTAAGACTGACCACTGCACCAATTTCGGTTTTACCTGACTTCTCTATAGGATTTGAACCGCATTGTGATGCGTCCAGATTGGGTATTGGAGCTGTACTCAGCCAATGAGGCCGTCCTGTAGCATACTTCCCTGAAAAGTTAAGTGGAGCTAAACTCAACTACAGCACCTATGACAAGAAGTTTTATGCAGTTGTACGAGCTTTGAAGCACTAGAGTTCCTACTTAGCCTACAATGACTTTGTCTTGTACACCGATCATGATGCTTTGAAGCATCTGCAGAGTCAGGAGAAACGGGGGCAGCATTTACTCAATAATTTACCCTTTCCATTAAGCATACTACAGGGGCAGTTAACCGCGTAGCTGACGCACTGAGCCGACGCAGTATGATAATTCATATGGAAGGAGAAGTTGTGGGATTCGAGATGATGAAGGATCTACTAGCTATCGATCCGTATTTTTGTCATATTCTAGAGGACGACAGCGCAGGTTTGAGAAAAGATTTTGCACTGAGCAACGATTACCTCTTCAAAGGTAATTTAATCTATGTTCCTGAGGGCAGTTTGAGGTTACTGATTGTACATGAGAGACACAACGAGGGACATGGAGGTAGAGATCAAACCCTTCACTCTATATCCAGTCATTTATTATGGCCGTATTTGACGCGAGATGTTATCCGTTTTGTAGCTGGTTGTCGGGTTTTCCAGGTGGTGAAAGTTACATCCTCCAACGAAGGTCTATACCTACCACTCCCCATACCAGAAGGACCGTGGCGAAACGTCAGCATGGATTTTATCTCTGGGCTGCCAAGAACACAGAGAGGTAATGATTCTATTTTTGTAGTGGTTGTAAGGTTTTCTAAGATGGCCCACTTCATTGCCTGCAAGAAAACCACAGATGCTGTGAATGTTCCTAATTTATAATTTTGTAAGGTCTACCGCTTACATGTTTTACCATTGAATATCATTTCTGATCGCGATACGCGGTTTGTTGGGAATTTTTGGAGGAGTTTGTGGCTCCTCACAAATACGAAACTGAGTTTTAGCAGCGCGTATCACCCGCAGATAGACGGCCAAACCGAGGTAACTAATCAAACGTGAGGTAACATGTTACACACAAAGGTCTCTGGGAACTTGAAAGCATGAGGTTCCCGCCTTTATCATGTTGAGTTCGCTACTACATGCACCACAAACGCAGTAATGGGTATAGTCCCTTCATGGTAGTCTATGGTTATAACCCATAGGGTCCTATGGATTTAGCATTCCCAATACTTGATAAGGTTTTAGTTAAGGCCGAGAACACCATTTCTGATCTATGGGAGATCCATGAGAACACCCGCAAATACTTGGAGGGAACAACACAGAAGTACAAGGTTTCCGCAGATAAGAAGCTCCGCCTGGTGGAGTTTGCAGTGAGGGACTTTGTATGGGCTGCAAGGAAGGTGGGTCTGTTTGAAATTATTAAAAATATTAATCCAAATGCATACAGGTTGAAGCTACCCAACCACATGAAGACCCATAACGTTTTCAACGTGAAGCACCTAGTGCCATTTACCGCTGCTGCTAAGGATGATGAAGCTGAGAATTCATGGGCGAATTCTTCTGAAAAAAGGGAGGATGATGTAGTTGCACGGGCCCACGACTATATGACCGTTTTGTACAAACGTAAACAAGCTTTATTTGGGGCTCTGGTGTCCGAATTAGGCCCTGCGACCACTCAAATCGAACGCGTCGAGAAGCCCAACTATTTTTGGAAGCATCACAGGACAAAGCCAGTGATGAAGTTTATGCATTTTCCTATTTTTATTAATTTTCTGCATTTTCTTATTTTTGTTGGATTTTATTAAAATACCAAACCAGCTCCAATCGCTTTGAAATTGGGCTGAGCTTTATTTTATTGCATAAGGAAGAAGCTGTAATTTTGGGCTACGGTTTCGAGCACTTTTATAAAAGGCTCTCAAACAGAGAAGAAGCTATGAGATGGAACAAGCGGCGGAAAATACAGAGAAAGAAGGACGAAAAACAGAAAGATAGGTAGCTCTAACCCTAGGTTAGAGCAAAAGAGACTTTAGAGAAAATCAAATTCTATTCAAAAAAGTCTGCGGCAAAATTCTATTCAAATATTATAATGTTGCTCTTACATTATAATATTTTGTATAAAAATCAATGTTGTTGAAAAAAATAATTTATCGAATCAAAGCTAGTAATATTTAATATGGCCTCATGAAAGATTATATAAAAAATATCTTAACGACTGTATCCATACCAAGAACATCTGATAAAAAAATGAGAGAGACATACCGATGTGTTTAAATTAATAAATATGGGACAAATTTTTAATTCCATAATCTGATTTTAGACATGGGTGGTTTTTAAAAAACATCTAATTTGGAACAAATTCAATATCATAACTTTTGTGTCACACATCTTTAAACTTTGACAACAAATATATCATAAAAAAAAGAACTATATATATACATATATGTTCATATGTAGATATTTTTTTAAGAAAAAATGGTTTAATACATTGATTAACATCATTAACCCGACCCTTTAGATCTCATTACAACCATCACAAACTTGGTACATACACATTATGAAACTTAAATCTATATTTATCGGTAGTAACCTGAACCCATAATGACATACAACACTAAATACATTACTTTACTCTCAATAAACGTTTGATATATGAAATCTTTCACAAATTTTATCTTCAAACCAAATGTGGTGATGATTTTTAGGAAATTATTGTACCATTGACGAGATGCCTATTTGGGCCCATATATGGATTTATTTAGTTTACGTACCATCAACTTTGAATCTCTATAAACAAAAATTTCTCAATGCTTCATGTAAATTGTTTCCTCAATGTCACCACTAAGAAATATTATTTTAACATACATACTAAATAAAAATGAACAACTAAAGTCATGATTGTCCTGAACGAGTTCTTTGATGAAACTAGAGAAAGGGTATGAGAATAGTCAATGCATGTTGAGTGTAACCTTTTGCTATACGACGTGATTGATAACTTTCCACCTTCTCTTAAGCATCACGTTTGGTTTTGAATATCCATTTACAACCAAATCTATTTCTTTACTTCAGGTAAGGTAGCAAGATCTCATATTGAATTGTTTTCCATTAATTTATACTCTTTGCTTATATCTTAAATTTATAATTTAGATTTTGAACTTTATAGCATCTCGAAAGTGATTATATCCTCTTCCATAATTTTGGAGGACTCTTTATGTTTTTTAAGAAATAATATATAATCTAAAGGTAGGGAACTTCTTCTCTCTCTAGTGGATCTACGCAATGTAGGCTTAGTATATTGCTCAATTTCTTGAGGTTTATGAGTTCATTCATCAGGAACAACATCAATTGTTTTTCACTTGAGGTGGAAGTGTAACATTTTTTCAAGGTAATGAACTCCTTGATATAGTTATGCCCAAGATGATGATATGTGTGGCAGTTATCAGACATAGAGCTATAAACAATTTCCTGTAAGAATCCCTCTTCATTACCAAAGTAGATCCATATTTTTTCTTGAGCTCTTTTGATAGATCCATTTCAAGCGAAACCTTGCCCTGTTCCTAAAAGGAACCTAGATAAATAAATGAGAACCCAAGGTTGTACCTATCACTTTAATAGTATCTTCATTGAACATGTAATCAAGTAAATTAGGTAGTGAGATCTAAACTGGGGATTTGGGACTTTCAAAGTTAGGGGTTGAAGAAGGGTGTCCACTTTAATAGCCTCATAGGTTTAGTTCCAACAAACCATACGTTTTGCTTCCAAATTTTCTTTAGATATTTTTGGAAAGTGATTTTAATGAAGATGTTCCTATAGACCATTGATTAATATTGAATTCACTTGAGAATTTGAAGTTATCTGGGAACTTCTTTACTCTTTCCATGCTTGGTTTTCCTGTTGCAAACTTGGCTATTAATATCTTTCTAGCATTTGATTCCAGCTTTTCTTTATCCTTCACATCAAATTTGATTTCTAGTTGTTCTTCTTTTATCATGATTGTGTAATGTTCGGGCTGACGAATTTCTCAATCACTTTAAATAACTCTGCATAGGACTTTGAAATTGGAAACGCATTTCGAGTGATAAGGTTTGGATCTTTTGTTGAGTTCTCATACGTAGGATGAATTCTAAAATTGGTTATGTTTTCTAGGAATAAACGATGACTGATTCTTGGATTTATATTGAAACAGATTCAGTTGAATTCCTTGGTTCCCAGTATTCAAGGAGGGTAGCTGAAATTTCAGGGATCTATACTTGATTCTGAAATTGGAATGGATTTTGAAGATAAGGGTGATACGAACTCACCTTCTTCCATAATGTCTCAACACTAAGAATCCGATTTGGTAGAACACTTTCCGACGAGAGTCAAACCAAGACTTTATTTCCTAATTTTAAGCTAATATAAACATAAAATACGCTAATATTTTTCAAATTATAAAGAATGGTAGGCCCAAAATATCAGATTTTTTTTTCATACGCAAATTGTATTATTTTCATATACATCACCGCCTATTGTAAGAGTTTTTTTTAAATAACCAATTTTGGGTCATGCTTTATTTTTTATCAAAACTTAATTTAGTTGTTGTTGCTTTAGAGTAAAGGGATACCACTGACCCGTTATGGAGATCGAGCAAGATGTTAGCGGCGACGAGGTGGACTCCCTATCAATAAACAGTCATTTCGGTGAGACCTTGAATATTTATAAGGTTCTGTCTCCCAACAAGACCAACGACTAAACCACTATAAGTTCTAAATATACTAATGTTTATTGTTTCATGGACTGTTTCTGGGTTAAACGATCCTATATGGTAAAAATATGTCACTAACGTTATCATCAATAATACTAGTATCTCTGTTATGATCCTTATGGGTTCGCATTTAGATTCCATAATCAGATCTATGGGGTTTTTGGCATTATGCTACTAACAATGCTTGTCACCCCTCGGATAGGATCTGGATTATTTAGAATCCAAGTGTTATCTTTATCTTTATTATATCTTCCTCTCCGTAATATATTCATCTCCGTAATACATTTATTGTAAAACTAGAAGTCTTTAACTTCTCATTTTTATTTTGTCTGACCTTAATCTATATTTATAACTATGCCCTGGTCATATTCTCATTTTCCTTGAGCTAAAATAAATTATAGTGCTAGGTCAGGGATTTCATCGGCCCGTAAGGGTTTCAACGTTTCTTAATAAACTGAAAAAACGATTAAGCTCCACGATACATTGGAATTAGGAAACTGAAGAAATCAACACTTGTTGTTATCATTGTGAGCTCCCCGACCTTTGTTCCTTTCATTTCAAATTCTCTTGAACTAACAAACAACTTATCAATCCTATATTTTCCAAAATAGATCGTGTTTTAGTCAACAATGATTTAGATGAGTTTTTTCTTATGTCTTTTTCCTATTATGGTTTTTCTCGTTCATCTAACCATGCCATACTCACCTTAAGTCTAGCCTATCTTGCCCTCCTAGGAAAAACCATTTAAATTTTTCAATATGTTATGTCTCACCCTTAATTCAAAGAAATAGTCACCATTACCTGGAACTTTCCAACCGATGTACATGGTGTGGGTCTAATTTTGGAAGAACTCACTCATTTTCAATTCGTATGATGCGGTCTCAATAATAAGGAATGCAATGATATTACCTCTTTGTGTATTCAACATCTAGAAGACCTATTCAAAACCTAGTATATCCTTGCTAAGGACCCTTCAAAGCCCGTATTTGTCTCAAAATAAATTAAGCCTTCTACCTTCTTCATCTTCTTCAACAGAGCTAAAGAATATTTTGTTAATAAAAAATTAAGAGAGAACGGTAATCTCATTGTCAACTAATTTACTAATCTCATTAGCATTAGTCATCCACCTGGTTATTTGGGTCTCGCAAAGGTCTTCGTTCTCATTTCCACAAAAGTTAACTCACTAGATAATACATACATGATATGCATTGTAACACGCGTGGAGTTAAAAATAAGCCTTATTCAATATTAGTGATAAAAAATCCTCGGGACCTGATGACTATAACGCGAGTTTTTTCAAACATACCTCAAATATTATGGGTAAGGATATCTTCAATGGGTCCTCAATCTATTTAATTATGGACGAATAGATCCTTATTAGAATTTCACTTCTAGCACACTCATTCCTAAAAGGACATTTTTTCTTACACCATTAATTTCAAAAAAACTGTTTGTATCAATATTGTGTACAAGATTATCTCCAAGATTCTGACTAACATAATCAAAGACACTTTCCCTTATCTAATTGATAAATCTTAATCGGTTTTCATCTCAGGTCAACGCATCTTAGATATCAATACTCTCTCCCCAAGAACTCTTCAAGGGTTACCAAATGAACATCAAATGCCAAAGGGTAGCACTATAAATCGACCTCGTGAATGTTTTTGATAATGATCGTGGGCACCATATTCTGGACATCCTTGGTGCCATAAACTTCCCAAAAATGATGATTGCTTGGATAATCCAATGTATATCCACTTATTCGTCTAATATTAACATAAATGGATATTCTAATGGAAAGTTTAAAGTATAACAAAGCTCAGACAAGCTAACACACACTCTTATTCCATTTTCTATTAGTCATTAACTTCGTGTCATGCAAGTCTTATCTAGTATATTTAAGAAAAAACAATGACATAAATTTAAATTTATACTGGAACTGAAAAAAGCTCAAAATAGTTAATCTTTGTTTTGTTGATGATTCAATGATTTTTTGTCATGGTGATCTAAAGTTCTTCAACCTCATCAAAAAGGGTCTAAATGAATCATTATTACTCTGGGGTATCCAAGTCAGTCATGCTAAAAATTTATATTATCAACATATTAAGGTATAAGTTTGGTTCACTTCTTATAGAGTGAATGGGTGTCCATCTCTTTAAAATCCAACTTTAATACAATAACTGTGGACCTCTCCTAAAAATTACCAATTCTCATATTGGTTGTTGGACCTTTAAACACCTTTTTATGCGAGAAGGCTCATCTCATCAAGTCTGTTCTTTTTGCAGGTGAGGTATACTGGTAATCTATCTTTATACGTCTATGCTTCTCTAAGAGCTATCCCAACCCTCTGACGCTTCCTCTCGTCAGCAATGAGATAACATATTCAAGGGCTAAGATGGCTTGGTGCAATGTAACATTTCCCACGATAGAAGGAGATGTAGAGATTATAGATTTAAAACCCATAATTAGGCAGATGTCCTTAACCATATGAGGTCCTTAGTTAGTGAAAACATCAACTTCATCTGGTGTGACCGGATTAATATTGAAAAGATTAAAAATAAAAACTCATGGTCTTTAAATGTTGCCTCATCTCCCTCATGGACTTGGATGAAAACTTCACATCTTAGGAATTTGACTAGAAAAATATACATAGTAGAGATCAGTAATAGGGAGTCTACCTTCATATGGTACGATTGTTAGCTTCTCTCTACCTCTCTGGTAGCCCATTATAGGCAATTTATTATTCATGATTCAAGGTTTGAAATCAATCTCAAGGTATTATACATCATTTTAGATGAACTTTGAACTGATTTTCCCAATTAAGATATGAAAGTGCTAGAAATAATCGGAACCTTCAGATATTAGTGACCTCAAATGTTTTTTTTCCTTCCTCTTAGCATTACCTGCAACGACATCCACTATTGGACCTCCAAGAGTGGAAACACAAACTTTACAATCAAAGACATCTATAATACCATCGATAAGTACACCCTCTTGTGCCGGGTGGGCTATGTTAGTATGACATAAGTACAATATACCTCATCATTTTTTTATTCTATTACTTGCAATCCATGTTAAATTATCAACCCAAAATAAACTTATAAGTTGGGGACTAAACTCCCCTCTGAAATGTGTATTGTATAAATCTTGTATTAATTCAATCAATTATTTCTTCTATGACTATTACTTCACTGAAAGTATCTTGGTCACAACCAGTCCCAAGCTCTGGCTCACACTAATTTCCACAAACTAGCCTTTCTAGATTAACGATCAAGTCTGACAACGAGTTGGCAGACCTAGCTAGTCAAGGAGGAGCTGAAGACCGAACGAGTTGATGAAGGGCTGAACAAGGTTAAACGAGCAAGCACCGCTCAGGCTACCCTATTTCTCAAACCTAGCGGTAAAGCTGAGCAAAGAGGTTACTAAGTCTTGTTCGGACAAGCACACGCCCGAAGCCGATACGCCGTGATCTAAAGGGGAAACGGTTTCAAACTACGACATAATGACATTATAAGTCTTAGTCAAACCACTTCATTTTAGCCATAAATATAGGCTGCATGATGTAAGTGGAGTAGTGAGTATAATAAGTGGGAGTAAACGTCCTTGTAATCGTCCATAAACGGGAATAACTATAAATAGGGGATATACCCTAAACGAATGTAACTTCTCTTTTCTGATAGTATTAGTTTTTCTAATTTGGCAAAGTCTTGTTATTTCCCTTAACAAATTTGGCGCAGCCTGTGGGAACTCGTGATCAGTCACTAAAACCATGGTATTCACTAGGTCAAGAATCATGAGAGAAATCCAAGAATCAAGTGAATCAGTAGTCAGCAAGAGAATGGTAGTGAACCCACCGCTCAGGAAGGGCAATTTGTATTCCCTCCTAGTTGTTACCCAGAAGGCCGATATTTTGGCACTAGTTGGGATGAGAGAGCCAGTGAGTCAGTCTTTGTCGCCTGCAATCATCAACGGGGTCGACATCCAATCTCAGTGGCTCGCAGATGCTCTCGGATGCGATGAAAGCTAATATAGCAATTAATCTGAACTTTCAACGGCTGGAACAACAAATCCAGCATCTTCAACAAGAGCAGCTAATAGTAGCATGCGAGCGTGATGCTATGGAGCAGGCCATGCATACGACCATGGCGGGAATGAATGACGCTATCCATGCTTTAACCGCTAATTTCAGGGGAACAAGTCGAGTAAATCATCAGTCTGGTCCAGAGGCTAGCAAGGCCAACAGGGTGGAACGGTCATCTTGGTGTGACGACAAGCAAGAGGGAGAAGGAGAAAGTAGAGGCAAGAATCGATCCAAGGAATTGGAGCCTAGGAAGGAGGTCGACCCTACATCTTCCAAGAGAGCAAGAGAGGATGAGGACCTCCGCTACAAACAATTTGGCCCGAGGCTATCAACATGTATTCTGAAGGAATCACCATTCTCCAAAAATATTCTTGAGACCCAACTCCCAAGGAAGTTTGATCATTTTCAAATGGAGTCCTATGATGGAACATGCGATCTAGAAAGACATCTGGAACGATTCCGTAACATGATGATGGAGTTCAACCCAAATGATGTGATGATGTGCAAAGCACTGTCTATGACCTTCAAAGGCAATGTAATAGATTGATTTAGCAGCTTACCAAAAGGATCAATCCATGATTTCACTGGTCTCTGTAAAGCATTCAGGGAGAGGTTCGTTGGAAACAAAGAGCTTAAAATTGAGTGAGATTCGACCATGGATATTTATCAGCGACGAGGTGAGTCCCTTTAGAGTTATGTTAGATGTTTCGTTCATTCTATGAATGCCTTGCCATATTTAACGGAAAACATGGCGGTGGCATCGCTTAAGCGATGGCTTGACCAAAAGAGGGATCTATACGTGGATCTCATCAAATTCCTAACGGAAAACATGGGAGACCTACTAGCCCGAGCGAATACCTTCATCAGAGTTGATGATTCCCGAAGGTGTGCCTCACCGAACAAGCATGGATCGTATTTCAAGGAAGGGGGATGGGAATAGAAGAGGGTTGAAGAGAAGTCTCGGATAGAAAATAGCTGAAATCCCTAGCACTTCAAAAATCCTACTAGGCGGTTCACTCCTTTAACCGAAGCCATTTCTGTAATATATGATCGAACGAGGGGGAGAACTAAATACCAAACGCCCCATCGAATGAGAACCCAGAGTTCAAGCGATCTAACCAGTATTTTTGCGCTTAGCATAACGACCATGGACATTCAACGGACGAGTGTTGGAAACTTCAGGAATAAATCCAGAGAGTCATCGACAATGGAGAACTAGTGCAGTTCATCAAACGCTCGCACCAGGATCACATAGAAAAGACTCATTCGCCAAAATCCCAGGAATGAGGGAGTAGGAGATGCTAGTAAACACCAATGGCTCCTTACGATTGCAGGAAGACATTCGGGAGTGTCAGATAAAGCAGAGGCACTGCAACGCATCAACATTAATAGCAAGGAATCTGAGGTCGTCGATAACTCCATGGTCTCTTACAGTACTGCCCTATCCCTTTATACCATAGCTAGAGGAAATTCTGCAGTGTCCCAAGGAACCACCTCTAACAAGCGGACAAAAACCAAGTTCGATGAATACGAAATTGACGCTAATTCCTACCACAGTTACAAGGACCCAGTGGTCGACCTTCCCTTTAATATCGACAATCTCAGAGGCGTTAGTATGCCCCATGAGGATGTGCTAATCATTCGTATTGATATTGGGGTGTTATGGTAACCCGCGTTTTAGTAGATGGAGGAAGTTCGACTAATATAATTTTTAAAGATAGTTTTGACCGCATACTAATTGTTCCACCATACCAGCCCACTCAGCGCAAGCTGGTCGGCTATGAGGGAAGAAATTCGCAGTATGTGGAGGAAGTAGAGCTGTTAGTGAAAGTTGGGCACAGAGGAACAAAAAAGTGCTCAAAACGTTGTTCATAATTTCTGATGTGTTGAGCCCGTACCATGCAATCATTGGGAGATCGTGGCTGCACAGAAAGGAGGCAATGCCATGTTCATTCAGACAGTGCGTGAAATATCCAGTGGGAAACTCCGTCGGTATAATTCGAGGAAGCCAACGAACGACAAGAACTTGTTACCCGGTTATGGTGGACCCATCCAAACCACTTCGATAGCAATCAAGCGGCGAGGGGGTTCTCGGAACTGAAGCCAATAGCTGGTCGATGACCCTCGCGAGCTGGATCAATCAGTTGACACAGTTTCAAAGATAATTAAGAAACCAATAGCTGCAGGGCGTCTGCTCCGGATGGGGGGGGGGGGTAAGTTATCACCAAATTTTTAGAAATTTTTAATTACATTATTAGCCAAGAACTTGGATGTGTTTGCATGTGAAGCAAGTAATGTTTCAGGGGTTCACTCTTCTATCATATGTCACGAACTGGCAATCAACTTGTGTGTTAAGCCGGTACGCCATAAATGACGATCTTTTTCCCTGAAAAAGCAAGAGGCCATCTTGGAGGAAGTGGCCAAGTTGTCTCGCCTCGGCCACATCAGAAAAGCGTGGTACCCTGCTTGGATAAACAACCCAGTATTATTAAAGAAGAAAGGTGGTCAATGGCGGATGTGCCTGGATTTCACTGATCTAAACCAAACATGTCCTAAGGATGCGTTTCCTTTGCTTTATATCGATGGACTTGTAGACTCAGCATCTGGTTGCAAATACTTATCGTTTATGGATACTTATTCGGGGTATGATCAAATTCGACTCCATCCATCAGATAAGGAGCACACCGATTTTCAAACTGAGTGAGACTTATACTGTTACACAGTCATTTCTTTTGGATTAAAGAACACGGGGTCCACATACCAGCGGTTGATAAACCATATTTTCAAGGATCAAGAATTTAGAGGCATATATCAACGACATGATTTTCAAAACCCATACTGATGAACAACATTTAAAGACATTGCAGATCGTATTTGACCTACTCCGTCAATTCAATCTTAAGCTTAACCCGGTTAAATATTCTTTTGGGGTCGCTAGTGGTAAACTCCTAGGTTATGTGGTGATTCAACAAGGCATAGAGGTTGACCATGTCCAGTTGAATGCAATCTTGCAAATGGAACCCCCAAAAGTCATTTGTAAGCCTTACGGGGCGCCTAGCAGCGCTATCACGCTTCATTTCTCAGGAATCAGACAAAAGTCACCACTTTTTTGAAATTTTAAGAGGAGCAAAGAAGTTCACTTGGATGGAGGCACGCGAAAAGGCCTTTACCGAACTCAAGTTATATCTTAGTTCACCAGAAATTTTATTTATACCATTGGGCAGTGAGCCATTGTTTTTGTACCTACCGGTATCCCCATTCTCTGTCAGCTTAGTTTTGATTTGTGAGCCCTACGGAGTAAAAATGACGGTGTATTATACCAGTAAAATACTAGTGGACGCAGAAACGAGATACCTCAACCTCGAAAAATTCGTCTTAGGACTAGTCACCGCTGCAAAAAGAATGCGCCCATATTTCCAAGGGCACGTAATCAGTGTGCGAATGGATTTTCTCTTACGAGAAGTGTTGTAAATGCCTAATGTATCCGGACTCTTAACTAAGTGAAGTGTTGAGCTCGGTGAGTATGACATATACTTTGAACCGTGGACAGATATTAAAGGCTAAGTGGTTGCTGATTTTCTGGCCGAATTCTCGTCCTCTAGGCAGGCATTCAGAGAAAAAGAACAGCCTATCGCGACAGACCATAATGAGTGGGTTATTGAGGTTGATGGCGCATCTGGCACATCGGGCGGAGGGGCCGGAGTTGTGCTGTGCTTGTCAGATGACGATGAGATTAAGCAAGCGATCATGTTCAATTTTGAATAATGTTGCAGAGTACGAGGTTGTTCTGTGTGGCATGAAGTTGGCCTTGATCTGTGGAGTGCACAATATTATGATCAAGTCGAATTCACAATTAGTGGTTGACCAACTTGTGGGCACCTATGATGCTAAACAAGAAGGAAACCTTGTTATACTAAAGGAATATGATTCCAAGTTCGTCCGAGTTTCATATGAACAGGATCCACGCTTAGCAGATTCTACTGCAAAAATCTATTAGCTAAAACAACGGTTTCGGGGGAGAATCATTTGGTCCTCCTTCAACAGTTACCGACAACTGAACTAATCACCAAAGTGGAGGCCATCCACACAGTCCATCACACTACCGATTGGAGACAACCTTATCTACAATATTTGACCTCGGCGGTACTTCTAGTTAATAAGAGTGAATCTCGAGCCCTGCGACTTAAGACAGCAGAATATTGTGTGTTTGAGAATATTATCTAAAGCAAAAGTGTCACCCAACCTCTAATTTGATGCCTTGATTGGACGGAGGCAAGTTCAATCCTACATGATTTGCATTCAGGAGAAGCAAGCGCTCATTGTGGGCACAGAAGTCTGATTATAAGATTTTTATTGGCAAGGTACTATTGACCATTATTAGCAACTGATGCGGAAAATCTAGTATAACAGTGTCATCAATGTCAGCAATATGTTAACACACAACATATGCCAAGTGAACCTATGCAACCAGTTCTTGTTCTTTGCCCTTTTGATAAATGAGGGATCAACCTGGTTTGACCTCTGCCAATGATAACTGGAAATAGACAGTTCTTGATTGTTGTTGTGGACTACTTCTCTAAATGGGTAGAGGCAAAATATTTATTCCGAACACGGGTGCAGAAGGTCTATGATTTTATTCATAATCAAATTTTGACTCGATATGGCATACCACGAATCCTTATGACCGATAACGGCCCGCAGTTCCAAAATTTGGTACTCACAACCTTCTGCAAAAGATAAGGATTGCCCAATATTTCTCTACGTCATATTACCCTCAACCGAATGGTCAGGTAGAAGTAACTAATAGAACGATACTCAAAAGGATTTTGAAAATTCTTGAAAGAGCTAAGGGAAAATGGGCAGAAAAATTAGCTGAGGTCTTGTGGCATGTAGAACTACACCACGAGCAACAACTGGGGATATACCTTTTGTCATAGTCTATGATAGCAAGGTCGTCATACCAACACAGATAATCATACTAAGCCACCGTTGAAAACTACGAGGAAGAAGCGAACTTGGTTGTCATAGCGGCGAGCATCGACCTCTTATATGAGCCGCACGACCAAGCACGAGTTTGAGAAGAGCACTACAAAAGCTTGATAAAGGGGCAATTTAATGCTCTGTTAAAGACATGTAGTTTCAAGGTGGTAGACCTAGTGATGAAGAAAACGTTCCAAAAATCAGGAAGTGGAGCTAGTGACAAGTTAGGCCCTAACTGAGAGGGGCCATACACAATCATTTCTACCAGGCATTGTGGGGCCTATTGATTAGCATACAAAGAAGGCTTCACCCTCAAACACCTTTGGAATGTGAATCATCTTAAATTGTATCGCCAATCTGTGTAGAATGTAGTGATGCGCTATCTTTCCTCCCTGATGGTGCGATGAGGTTTTTTAATGAGGAATCTCAAACATTTTCTTTTCTTCTTAACGTGATTTCTGCTTTCACCACCATGTGTTTATTACAAGTTTTATATCCTTACAATTAGCAAATGGGTCACTGGCCACACCTAAAAGGCTTCGCAAGGGGCCACATTGAGTCCAGACTAAGTGTCTATAAACACGATCGGGCTAATTGGAAACGCCTACCGGCGATGTAAAGGTTATACTGTGCCTCATACCTTGTACTGGATATATTAGCTAACTGGTTATAAACCAGGTCTATAGCAGGCTACGCAATAGGGTCTTTACGACCTCGCCACAAATCAGCTAGAAAGATACTGTTTGTCTTAAGCTACACAATGAGCCCTACTGAGCTCCACCTTGTAAGGATCACCCTATGAAACTATACGAAGTAATAAAAACATCTCTTGTAATATATATCATCACGAGTCTATTAATAATTCAAGGGGCGCACCTCAAACTGCCAATGCAAAGGCAAATAACTTACCGTTACATTTGGTTCAACAAAACATAAGTCATGGCATGAGACAAAATTACACAAAGTTAAAGTTTAGGCTTACAGTCTTCTACTAGAATGATACAACACAATTAAACGTTTGGAGGTGGAGGAAGCTCAGTATGATATGTCTGAGCCTTATTGGTTGCGATATCTACTGGATCGGCTGCCACTATAACAACGTCAGTTGCAAGACCTTTTGCGCCTAGGGAGATGATCGCATCAGGCACTATTATAGGTGGAGCATTTTGCGGGTGCACATGCACTTTAACCAAGCGACCAAGCGACCCGAGCTTGATCTCAAGATTAATGACAGCAGCTCAGACACAATAGTTAGAAAGTTAGCTATGGCTTGTCCTTTTATCGGCGAGCGCGATTCGAATTTGATGTCGTATTCGCCGAGTTCATCTGAACACTTAGTAACGCATCTTGAAATATTCGATTTTTGAAATACGTTACGCAGAGGAAAGGATGTGCAAACGGTAATGGTATGTCTTTGGAAATATGGCCTTATTTTGCATGCTGCTACTACCAAACCCAAAGCGAGTTTCTCCAGGTTCATCTATCGGGTCTAGGTGTCGCCTAAGGTTTTGCCTGTGTAGTAAATGGGGTGTTGAATACCATTTTCTTCCCCGAGAAGAACCGCAATGATGGAAAATCTTGATACCAATAAGAAAATAAACAGTTGTTCTCCAGGTGTTGGGGCTGATAATATTTCCGACGAGATGAGGTATACTTTGAGAGCGTTAAATGTCGTATTGCATTCTGCATTCCAATCAAATTTATTTTCTCCTCTTAGGATTTTGAATAAAGGATGACTTTGGTCAGAAAATTTTGAAATGAAGCCTGAGAGAGCTTCCAGACATCTTGTAAGGCATTGTACTTCCTTAAGGTTTTTGGGCGGCCCCATTTCGATCAATTCCTATAACTGTGCGGGGCCGGCCTCGATCTTTTTTTGTTGATCATGTAGCCTAATAATTTTCTTGTTTGGACACTAAAAAAGCATTTAAAAGGGTTTAACTTTAGATTATACTTATGTAGGATAGCAAAGATGATGTTTAACACTCCGAAGTGTTGTTCTGGGGCGTCCGTTTTGACTATCATATCGTCGATGTAAGCTTCTATGTCATGTCTTAGCTGGTCCTTGAAATCTGATTTATGAGGTGTTGGTAGGTTGAGCCGTCATTTTTTAATCCAAAAGGCATGACCTTATAGTAGTACATGCCTCTTTCCGTCTGAAATGGCGTATGCTCCTCATCATTTGATGCATACGTATTTGGATGTAGCCGGAGTATGCGTCCATAAATGACATGTATTCGCAACCTAATGCTAAATCAACTAATTGGTAAATCTTGGGCAAGGGAAAGGCATCTTTTGTGCAAGCTTGGTTCAAGTCGGTAAAATCAACGCACATGTGCCACTGACCTTCTTTCTTCTTTACCAAGACAGGGTTTGCAATCCATACTAGATACCTAGCTCTGCGAATGTGCCCAAGATCGAACAACTTGGTTACTTCAATGTTTATTTCTTCCTATTTCTCAGTGGAGAAAGCTCGATGATTTTGTCACACTGGTTTGGCGTACATGTCAATTGCTAACTTGGGATAAATTACTGAGGGGTCAACACCGGTAACGTCCCTAGCTGCACACGCGAAAACATATAAGTTTTGTTGCAATAAAGTAATCAGAGGAATTTTAAAACATGGGTCTAAAGAAGCGTCGATACGTAAGAGGCGCCCCGGTGCTAATACTTCTTCTCTAACATCTTTCTGGGCGGTACCCATCTGCTCGTCCTCGCGCGGGTCGTCGATAGGGTCGGGCGAAAGGGTTCTTGGTTGTGCTTTTATTTCAGTATCACATGTTAATTGCTATAGGAACGGTTTGCTCGAATCTACTATCATTGAGTAACATGGAGTTGCTTCCATTCTATGTAGCCATGGCCTCCTGATGATGGCATGGTAAGAGCTTGGCGCGTCCGATATCATAAATAAGGTTTTGAGTTCCTTTCTTGTAGACCCATGCCCAACTTTAACCATGAGTTCGATTTTGCCAACACATTGAGATGTTTTCCCTTCATACTCGGTTAGAGTTTGCTGTGTTGGCTTATAGGGAGGAACTCCCAACATATGGTCATAACTCGCATTGAATATGATGTTGGCGGAGCTGCCTCCAACCACCAATACTTTGGTAACCATCACTCCTCTGATATCTAGAGTTATTGAACGTCAAGTGTGCCACTAGTTCTCGATAACTATTATAAGAAGAGCTACCCACAGAAAGTACTTGTTGGTCTTCTTTCGCCCGCTTCCTAGCTTGTTGATCGGAATCTGACAAGGTCTTTCGTCCAGATATGGCGAACATCCATTGTTGCTTTCCGGAGTCCTCATTCTTGTCTTCCCGATGGTTTTCTCGATCGGCTTTATAGGGTTCGTCTTTTTTGTCGCTTTGTAAGCCATGTTCGTATTTCCGCACAAACTCGATCTATTCCCCATTGTCACCTAGCTTTTTGATTTCCTCTTTTAGTTGCAAGCAATCGTTCGTCGCATGACCGTGATCGTTCTGGAATGCCCAAAAATGCCTAGTGGATCTATTATAGCTTGGGGCTGACATGATTCATGGGTATTAGTATCTTATACTATCTCTAGTACAGTCATAAATGGCGGAAATAGACTCTATAAGTGGTTTGAATTGTTGAGCAAGATTTGCGTATAGGGCGTTGATTGCTTGTTTTGCTTAGGGATTCTCCACGTGCGCCCTCAGAACCCCTTTGGGTTTCTCTACGAGCCCCTTCAACGGTCTTCCTTCTTTCTTACGTAGATGTTTTAGTGTCTGGCACGTTAATGTTCGAGAGGCTGATTTTAGTCGCATCATCTACATTAATGAATTGATCAGCTCGGACTAGGAGATCTCCTATCTTATAGCATGAGAACATGATTAGGTCGGCGTACAACTTGCCCTGCCTTTCGAGACCCCTCTTTAGGGAAGCCACCGCCATGTTTTCCGTTAAGTCTGGGATGTTGTTCATGGCATGGATGAACCTCTTAATATAACATTTTAAATCTTCCACCTCCTCTAGTAGAGATCCATGATGGAGTCAGCGTCCAGGCGTAGCTCTTTATTACCAATAAACCTGATCCTTAACACACTTCATAGCCCTGAAAAATCGCATACAGAAGCCTTAGGTAAGCTACTGAACCATTCCATTGCATTACCTTTAAGGGTCATTAATAAATATCAGCACAACATCGCATCGTCTGGGTTAAATGCCAGCATCATTTTCTAGAATTGCTCCAGATGTCGCTTGGGATCGCCTGAACCGTCATACGCTTCCAAGCAGAACAGGTCAAATTTTCTTGGGATTTACATGGCCATAACATTTTCAACGAAGGGATATTCCTTAAGGATCTACGTTGCCATCGTCGGTCGCACGTGATCGTATTGCTCGGCCAAGCCTTCGTTGATGGATTTTGGCGATGTCTGTTTTTCCTCCTAGACATGGTTCTTCCCTTTTTGATAATTTTGAATGCTGCTTTCCTTAGTTCCTTCACCACGCTTGTCATACTTGGAGGATCTTTCGCGTTTGGCTGCTCGGCTAACTTCGATAGTGGACCTTGGCTTTCCTTGGTTGTCGTAGCGTAGTTTTATGGTTAAAGCATTGATCGCATCGTTCATCTTGGCTATAGTTGCATTGGCAGTTTTATTTATGACCTCTTGCTCTCGATCAACTTTACCTTGAGCCAACAGCATTACCAGGATCTGTTGTTCAAGCCGTCTGATTTCCGTTGCATCCTCAATGTTGCCGGTTCGAACAGATCAATCCATCAGATTAGTGACAATCTTTGTGATGGCGGGTGCCACTGATGGGTCGACAGCTACTGAGGGGTTTCTCAGCGGAGTCGTCATCCTGTCCTGCGGGAGGCCTTCCTGCTCGGCCTGCAATGGGATAACACATTGCCTTACTACCTGCTCCATTGCTTTGTTTGGGTTGTAGACCCATATTTATATAGTTTGGGTCTGTTACAAATTTATATATTACATTGATTGAGTGATTCGCTCGCTGACCACGACTATCATTAATGTACCTAAATTCTCTCCCATTATCATGGGGATATGGTCTTCGTGGTTTGACCCAATCAATTTACTTGATTAATTAATAATGGCAGTCGTTCCTTGATATCTTTATTTCTTCCAGACTTGCTCGACATCCTGTTCTACTCATGCACACTTAGTTTTCTTAAGTGTGTGGCTCCACTTATAATACGCTCAGCCTTATATTATGCGCGCTTGGTCTTTTTCATGTCTTGCGTACGCTCGGTCTTTATGTGGGTTCTGCTCGGTTCTGCTCAAATTCTCAAACGTTATATTTCTCAATAATGTTTCTATATTTTGGACTCTACGTGTTTCGGTGTAGCTCGCCTCTTCTTTCCGCCTCTTTTCTTTCTTGCTCAGGCTTAGTTTACTCGACCTTGGATTTTAACCTGGTCGCTCAGTCTGGTAGAGCTTGGTAAGCATGTCCATGACCTTTTCTTCACATCTACCGTCGGATTTATGGATACATATAACCTTATTATTCTACAGTCTATTATATAATGTTGACTCTTATTTTCTAAGTATAGTAACGTTTAGAGAGATAAATTTCACATGCAAAGAGAGAATTTACGCCTCACAATTTTCATCAAGTTAATCGTTGGTTACATTTTTCTTTCGTCCACCACTTTTCCATACAATAGACGCAACATCCCATCAGAGCCATCTTCCACTCCTCAATCATTCACTTTGAAGATTCGTTCATCTATGCCATCATAGTCCCAATGAGCTACTAGTCGTAAACATTTGGTCAATCTGAGGAGAATGTAGAGACTTTAAAGTCGGCTGGGAAAAGAATTTTGAAAGGAAAATGTGGTAAAGGTTACAAAACTAAGGCCATTAAAACAGAAGCTGACATACTTCCCTCGTCATCTAATTAAATTTCGGCCCTTGATAAAATATCTTACAATTATTTTCAAGAAAGAGAGCACGAGGTCATACGCGAGAAATAAGAATTCCCTAAAGATTTGAAACTTAGACTCCCTACACAGGGCGAGACCCCAATGAACTACGGTCCAATTGAGTTAGCCATCTATCCAGTTGTGCTAGACTGAGGTTTCCGATTTCCTTTGGACCCAAACATCATTAAATATTTCAACTTGGTGAGACTATTCCCAAGCAAGGCTAGTTCAAATGCTCGATTTACACTGATAATATGTACAATGACATCTAGGTTATAAAAAAATCTGGATACCGAGGGAGCAATTTGTTGCTATGGCTCAAAAAAAGAGTCAATTGGGGTTGAAACGATGTTGCAACCCAATGAAGCTTTTCCAGCCACAGTTGATAAGTATTTGTTAGTTGTTGTCGCTGCTAATGCTGAAGAGGGTGACGCACCCGTAGAGCTTCATGTCCCATAAAATAAAATAAAAACACACAGGAATAAGCAAGCACAAAAATAATAAAAGAAAGAAGAAGAGAAACATAATAACCACCAGGTTGAATATTGTCCCTCATTTGGAGATCGTCCATGTCTTAGTCTCATTCATTGCTCCTCCAGTACATCCAATATCTGACCCACCTTATCCATTTCTCCCAACACTAGAAGGGGAAACATATAAAGGAGACAATGTGATGGAGCCCATAGGTGGGAATGACTTTGATGCTTTTGAAAAATATTTCTTTGAATCTACTGACATTATCACACATGTGGTTTACGACGGGGTGCATTTCGAACAACAAAGGAACATGATACATTATGATATTCGATGTTAGGCTTTATAAAACCCGTCGTTGAGCTAGAGAGGAGGTCAAGGCAGAAAGAGAGACTATCGCTTCCCTCCAAGAGGAAAATAAAAATCACAAAGTGTCACTCGAAGGGGAAAAATCGCATGCTAGTGGTCTAGAGATGAAGTCAAGTTGGTTAAATATGAGCTTACAAATCTAAAAGTTGCTTACAAAGGGTTACAATTATCAAATTGTGGAGAGATTACAACACTGAAAAATCAGTAGACCATTGATGAGATTACCATGGAGCGTCTTTCAAATGAGAAAAATAAACAAGAGGTCCTCGTGAAGAAATACGGAGAGAAGGTGACTTCTATCGAAGATTAGGCCATAAAAGACATAAAAGACACAAGGGATGAATACGCCAATGGGATTTTAAAATCTTTAGATAAGTGGGATGCCTCAATTAAATCCGACATGGTCTTCGATTTTCATAAGACATTACCTACGTTAGTCTTTAGGTCTTTGTGGGAGTTGGTTTTAGAAAGGTTGTGTCTCGATGATATGCCCATAGATGATAAGTTGTAAATATCTATGGCTTCATCATGTGATGGCTCAGAGGAAAATGATGCTTGAACTCCCGAAAGTGGGAGTTCAGAAGAAGAAAATCCCAATGGAGACGAGGCCGAAAGCTAATGCAATTTATGTTAGTGTTGTAAGTCTTTAGCTCATGTAAGGTATTTTATTTACCTTAGTGATGGCCAATGAATTTTTTATCCTTGGTTTGTCTAGAAATTTTGTAATACTTATTCAATTTTTTTGATAGGCCATTAGCATAGCTTAAGGCATTTTGTACTCTCTTTCTTTTTATTTCATTAGCACATGAAAACTATTTTATTTTCTTTTATTTCTCACTCATTTCAACCATTCGAAGGTAATCCACTCGAAGCCACATTTAAACGGACGTTTTAATCATTCAAATGTAATCTACTCGAAGGCACATAAAACAAACACTTTAACCATTTGAAGGTAATCCATTTTAAGGTATAAAAAACTGACACTTTAACTATTCAAAGGTACATAAAACAAACACTTTAACCATTAAAAGGTAATCCATTCAAAGGCATAAATATAAAATCATAACAAGTACAAAAAATAATATGAGAGTGGTTTAAGGAAAATAAGATAGATTGCAAGTGATTTAGACACCTCATTAAAACCTCAACGAGCCACCGCGATAAGAAAGAGTAGGTCACCAAATATATACATAAGTGTAAAACAACATAAACAAAATAAATATTCTATACTGGTGATGATAAAATATGATCGGAGGGTATTTTAGGTAAGAGTTTTGACAACGAATTAATTTTTGGTAGAGGGTAGAGAGATAATTGAGGTGTTTGTATTTAATTTGTAGAGAGAGAATTTTCTAACCTTCTTAAATGCTATTCTTTCTTAACATTTATAGGATAATTTCATATCCATGAGCCAATCGGGTCGGGTCACAATCAAACTAATGACCCCCAGGCCTACGAACCGTTATTTATTATGCATATTTTATGATTAAACGTATGGCTGGCAAACAGCTTAGTCGGTAGGCACACAACATAATCTTTATTATATCTAAAATGCCCCTAAGATAAATCCGTCCAACGTCTTGCTTGTTGCCCTCAAGGATTTTCGGCCCTATTATCTAGCCCCCTTAGATCTTTCAAAGGTCAGTTGGGAGAGCTAACCAACACATATTTGGACGGCTTCCAATGGGTTTATTTAAGAATGATTACTATCCAAAGGTCACAACTTTTAACGAGTTACCTTTTGAGACATGTTGTTTTTTTGTTGGAACCACGAAATCGTTTTACCTTACCTAAAACGAGAAACGGTTACACTTCTCTAAATCCCTCTAGCTACTACTGTCGATTCCAGTCCCATAGTAGGGCACTCAAGTATTTTTTAGTCCCTTTATAACATTATTTTAATTTTTTTTACTATAGGTATTTCTAGAGAGAGAAAGAGCTTGTAATCTAATTCTAGCTAGAGAAAGTCTTCTCCATCAATTTCCAATTTCTTTACGGTGATATTTATCTTTTCCCACTATCATAGCCACCGTAAATCACTTTTTTCGGTATCTTTTTAAATTTTGTATGTTTACAGCTAAAAATGCTCTAACTAAAGGCAGATGGCTAAATTTTTCTAAGCTAGAGGAAGAGAAAAAGAAAGCAAGAACTGTTGCGGGTTTACTTGCCTCCTTGGGTACGATTGTTGTTACTCAATCAACTAAGTACGGAGGGGTTTACCCTTACGACAGGCACAACGTTCCTTCCAAAAAAATATTGATTGCCCAGTCGTTTACATCACCTGGTCATTCTTCTCAAGCAATCAGGTCATCTCAATCCCAAGGGGCCACTAGCCGTTGAAATCCTTCTACATTTAAATTTATGGGATCAGATAATGATGAGAGTACTCCACGTAGAGTTACTAGGATTTCTAAGGCCAAAAACAAATCTTCCACAAATACTAAACCAATATATTGACCCACACTCGTTAGTAACCCCTCACCACTAGTTCCGACTATTGAAGATATACCACTGCTATCACAACCGAGCTCCTATCATACCCAAATATGGGAGAAAACCTTACAACTTTAGCAGTGGAGAGTTATCAATCTGAGGAAGAAAACCTTGGTGCTCATCCCACTGGGCCTTCAGAGTCTAGACTATAGGTTATGGATGAAAACATGGAGCAGACTGGGATACCTGGTCAGACTGGGAAACTCTAAGGCCATCAGAGAAGCATAATACCAAGGTTGTGTTAAGTACCTCTTAGCATTGGATAAGATTTCTTATGTCTACTTCCCCAAATCTCAGTTGAAGGGACTCAATGGGGATTCATTGATTCAATTAGATTTAGTGAGGACTTTGGTTTCACCTGGACCCTGAGATAGTGAGGTACTTCAGTTTGGTCAGGCTGTTCCCAAGCCAAACAAGCCCAAATTATTGGTTCTCACTGATGGCGTGCACCATAGCCTCAAGGTTCTCTAAAATTCTGATACCAATGAAGCAATTGGCTGCAGTGGCGGGCCTATCACGCAATGCTTATTTTCCCTTTTATTAATTTAATATGAGAATAACTAAAAAGTGGTTGATGACATCTTGAAGGCAAAAAAGATCCGGAAAACCCAATTCATATTCATCAGTGGTCACACGTAAGTTTCTTTGGATTCTTTTTAGATCTTTGTTACTTTCTGTGATATTTGTTATTTATTTCTAATAAAAAATTATATCAGTCATTTCGAAGCCCTTCTTACAACATTTAGACAAGGCAAAAGTAACCTCTGGGAAGTTGAACCATAGGCCCATCAAAAGTGGTCCAATGAATTCCAAAACTGTTATACCCCCAGCAACTTTGTCAGATCCCATCTCTGATGACCAACCCCATTCAAGAACTTATGTGAGAGCAATTCATCACTCATCCTTGAGCTACAGAAATCCTTAAAAGGACTGAGGCAACTGATGGAAAATTATTTTTTTCGGCCATGAATAGATCTCCTAGCCATCAGAATAAGAACAAAAAGAACAAAGAAGGCCCATCACGGTTTGTTGCTAAAATGGGAAATAAGGGGCAGCTAGATGAAATTGACGTAACCTTGTTGGATATTTTTGCTGCCACTGTTGAGGAGGGTAAGGTGCCTTCAGAATATCTTGTGCCCAATAAGAAGATAGGACAAAAAATGGGAAAACATTGAAGTGATAAGAGAAAGAGAAAAAAAGAAATAAACTTTGATTGGTTCGACGATTATACTCAGTATAGAACTTTGCCCTCCAACTATCCTAGTTATTGTTCCTCCTACGACCATAGTATTCCATCAGGAGAACAGTTAGAAAGAAGGTGGCTAAGGTTCAAAAGGAACTTAAAGGATTGCGAACATCTAGTTCCAATGAGATCTCTTTATTAAAATCTCAACATAAGGCAAACAAAGAAGTTATGGATGGTATCTTAGGTGAAAAAAAACTCTAGAGAATTCTAAAAGGAGTTAGTTAAACAGATTGAGTACCTAAAGAGTTCATCTACACAAGAAGTCGATGACACGGTTGAAGCATATGTTGATGCCACAATAGACAAACTAAACGAACGGGGTGTCTCGATCCAGTCGAACATGGTCTTGGCATTTCACAAAAAGTTTCCAAAATTGTCCCTTGGTTCTTTATGGGGGTGGCTTCTAGAGAATTTTTTGCCCCTGAACAAATCTTTGACAAATGAAATGCGTGATTTTGATGAGTTTTCAAATGATAGGTTTGATGTAAATTATAAAATGCACTCCAATAAGGGAAGTACAGACGAGAAAGAAGCAAAGACCGAACGGAAAGAGCTCAATGAAAATATCAAATTTTACTGTTTTGTATAAGTCCTTATTATGTAAGTCCATTTTGTAATAATGTGTCGAATGCTTGTACAAGTATTTGTTATATACAAGACATTTGTTTTATAGCAGGTTGGATTCTTGTGTAAGTCTTTGAAAATACCGAAGCATGTTTTTCCCTGTTTTGAATCCTTTAAGGGATTTCTTTTGTTGTTTTATTTAATGAGTTTTGTTCCATTTCTTTACATTTCTTCTAACTTGCTTCAAATTCCTAATTTATTTCGAATAGCTTTATACTTAACAAACAAAACATTCGAAGGTACACAAGATTTCAAACACAAGCCATTCGAAGGTAATCCATTCGAAGGCATATAAGATTTCAAGCACAAACCATTAGAAGGTAATCCACTCGAAGGCATTTAAAATTTCAAAAACAAGTCATTCGAAGGTAATTCATTCAAAGGAATATAAAATTTTAAACACAAGCCATTTGAAGGTAATCTATACGAAGGCATATAAAATTTCAAACACAAGACATTCGAAGGTAATCCATTTGAAGGGATATAAATTTATCGGATATACTTAAAAAACAAGAAGTTTTAAAAGGTAAAAGGTGGTAGATTGATAATACGGGCACCTTGTTAAAACTAACCCGAGCCACCGGGCTAGGAAATAATATGCCCCTATAATATTTACACTCAACAAATGTAAAGTAAATATTTACAAATCTTTACTCAAGTTATAGTCTCAGATTCTTAACATTCCATGGATATCTCATTGGGATGCATATCTACAACCCTGAATTCTCTTCTTTTTATTTTGGATGCATATCTGCTCCTCATTAAACCTTGATAATGTACCATTCTTAAGTGATATTTGAGTCTCTTTTCTTCAATTAATTATAGCTGAACCCTTACTGCAATCTTATTGTCTTCTTCTGAGTAATTTTGGACTCTTAATGAAGGAAGAGTGGACTCCATTGGAGCTATTACATTCATCATGTATACCAAAGCAAAAGGTGATTCTTGTGTAGTAGTGTGTGGAGTTTTTTTGTAGGCCCGCAATACTTCTTGTAAATAGTTTGGTCATTTACATGTTACCCCATCTAAATTCTTTTGAGCCCTTTTAAAATGGTTATTTTTACCACTTCCATCTGCCCGTTGGCTTGAGGGATATAAATATAAAGAAAAATAATGTCGGATTCCTCTTGATGCACAAAATACTTCTATCTCTGTATTGTCATATAATGGGTATTTTTCTGTTGTAATACTCCTAAGTATTCTGGATCTGCAACATATATTGGATAAAATAAAGTTTATTACTACTTTAGAATTAGTTCCATAAAGAGGTGCAACTTCAACCCACTTCGAAAAATAATCAACAACCTAAAAATAGTCTGACATCCTCCAGAAGCCATTGGCAGTGGGCTAACTAAATCAAGCCCTAAAATTTGTCAAAGGGCACTACTTCGGATATAGTTTCCATTGGAACAGCTGGAACATGAATTGCATTTCCAAACTTTTGACATGGATTGCATCGTTTAACCAATTCCTTAACATCTGTCATGGTGGAACACCAATAATATTCTGCCAACAAAACCATTCTACTTAAAGCTTTATAACTGCAGTGGGCAGAACCTTCTCCATCATGTAATTCTAACAGAATGACTTGGGATTCATTGGACCCAAGGCAACATAGTAAAGGATTTCTAAAATATTTCTTGTAAAGAACTTTCCCCGGAACCAAAAATGCATGCGCTTTAAATTTCAACTTCTTGGCTAAGTTTTTATCTTCAGGAAGAATACCTTTTGTAATGAAGATCTGGATTTCATCCCTCCAATCCTGGCTCATTATGATTGATAGCTGATAGATTTCTTATGTTTCAACTTTCATTTGATGGGTTGTTGATATCGATAGACACTATTGTATTAAAAATCCATGGGTAGGCTTCAACATATACTATAGTGGCCAAGGAATTCACCATCGAATTTTCAGCCCTAGGTCATGCTCATACCTAACATTTTCGAAGTAAGAAATTTTTTTTTAATACTTGCAGATATTTTACTAAATTCTCCGTATTTGTCTCAGAGAAAACCTGAACTTGATGTATCAATAATTGTGAATCGCTTACCAATCGGATATTTTTGGCCTCAGACATCTGAGCAAGCCTTACACCAACGATTGCTACTTCATATTAGTTTCGTTATTGGATGCTTTCAAACCAAAACGGATATCTTGGTACATCGAATCCCAAAAGAGGGAAATTAAACATATTCCTACCCTACACACCAACATACTGGACCCTCATCTATCTGAACCACCCATTATTTTTCTGGTGTAATGGTTAGGGTTTCTAAATAGGGCCGATCAGAATGGAATTCAACTAAGAAGTCGGCAACAGCTTGTGCCTTGATTGTTGTTTGAGGAGAAAAATTAATATTATAATCCTCCAATTTGACAGGCCACTTCGTTATTTGACCTGATATATTCGGCCTTTGCAGCATACTTTTCAATGGAAAAGAAGTTTAAACCATGATAGAATGAGCTTGAAAGATAATAAGTTGTTTTCATAAGTAGAATCTACTAGATGATCTATTCGAGGTATCAGAAATGGATCTTTAGAACAAGCCTTATTAAGATAGGTAAAATTGATACACATTCTCCATTGGCCACTTTTCTTTTTAACATCACTGGGTTTGTTGTCTATAACAGGTATTGTGATTCCCTAATATAGCCTACTTTTGTTAGTTGATCTACTTCTTTGCAAATTGTTTCAGACTTTTCCTTAGAAAATGCCTTTCTTCTTTGAATCACAAGAGCTGCATCTGATCGTAATGATAATTTGTGACACCTGACACTAGCTGGCACACCTGTAACATCATCACAATAATTCTTCTTTTAACCTTGCTGATAATTTGATCCAGTTCTAATATGTTTCCCATCAGCCAAGCTATGAACTTTCACTTTTTCAATGAGAATAATCGCACTATGAGTCTCTATTGGATCATATATATGACTATAATCCGAAAAGGACTCTAGTAATTGCTATTTTGGTTTATAAGCTATATGGTTAAGAGACTTCGGCACAAGTGCAGTAACATAACAGTATCTAGCTACCTTCTGACTATTTCGAACCAATCTGACTTGACCTCTGATGGTATATTTTAAGCATTGATGAATTATTAATGTAACAGCATGCATTCTTGAAAGCTAAGACCTGCAAAAAATAATATTATAAGAAGTCAGGCAATTCACTACCACAAACAATACTCTGATAATTTTGTTGAATGGTTATTTTCCAAGGATTATCTCCCCTTTAAGTTCCCCAATCACATCTGCAGAGTTTTCTATGAACCTTGGATGGTTTGATTCGAATGTCAAATAGCATTAGGGTCCTTTTTTATAAGCATACAGAAATAACACATTAGCTGAGCTACATATATCGATCAAAATCCTTCAGATTTATGTCATTTCAATATATGCCCTTATCTTCATGTGTCCCAGCAACATCTCTTAGATCATCGTGATAAAAAACTATGAACGAGCAGGTTCTTGATACAAATGATTCGATATATTTCCTTTCAATTGATCATCTAAACTGTTCACATGCCTCTTTCTAGAACGACTCGAAGGTGTTGTCATTGTATATCATCCGAATATTGTTAATGATTCAAAGAACCGACATAAACTAGAAACCCTTCCACTCGCTTCGCTTATCATATTCACACGACCTCAGTCTAGATCTTGATCCAAATATTCAGAATTTACATCAAATTGTTCAATAAGCTGCTTCATAATTACCATGGTGTGTTCTGCTCTAGGAGCTTATATAGATGGCTTTCGAACGGTTGGAAAAGATGCTTGCTCTCTACCAGTACTAGGTCCTGGTTTGTTCGTACTTTATGCTCTATTTGTACATTTTTCTTTATCGAAATTTGTCAATTTCGCATTCTCAATTAGTAACTGATTTTTTGTTTCACGGTTGTACAACCTTTAGTGTCATGCCCCTTATCCTTATGATACTTACAAAAATGAGTATTTCGGTTTTCTTTTGGAGTTTGAATAGGCAAAGGCCTTTGGAATTTTACATGACCTTTTTTCTATCATAAATTGCGGCCATATTTTCAATGAGTTTCGCAAAATAGCTAGGTTGAACCTATTGATTCCCCCTTGGTCTGGATTCTTGAGATTGATTTGACCTGGATCGACTATAACCCCGAGTAGACTCTCGAGGATGACTATTGGAAGAAACATAAGACTGACCACCAGCATGTGGTTGTGATATAACTGCAAGAGGTTTATTCTGTCGAGGTTGCCTTAACAATTTAGTTTCTTCTACCGTAATTTATTTTCCAACTTCATTTAACAACCCACCCTAAGGTTTTTCTTTCTAGTAACCGTGTCTGCTAAATGTCCAGATAAAAACCCTTGTTCGAGGGATGTTATGGCCACTTGTTCATAACAATCAGCCAAGCCAGTTTTGGTATTCACAAACCAGCAATTCAAGAAGCAAGATGGTGACAATAAATTATTGTGTCTTCATTCCTTTTGAGCTCATTGCTTCCCATAAATTGCTTATGGAATACCATCCAGAAAATATCAAAAAAATTAATTGACCCCTCCACAAGTATATTATACCATTTCAAGGCACTGTCTTTGAACGTTTAAAAGAACACTCGTACAATAACTTATCATCATCATGGCCGCTCATCATAAAATTCTTGAATTGTCTAAGTGATTATATTGATATTTACTTCAATCGTACTTATCCATTTTGGAGACATCAAGATGTCTAGGGAGGTGTCCAGATATAATCTTTTCTAACAAAGGGCATTGCCTCCAATTACGCCCTTGACTAAATCAATAGACTTCACCAGAATCAACAAATAATCTTGGTTTAGACCAGACGGCAAACGAGTCACTCAACATCTGATTTATGTTGTGATCAACTGACCCCTTTACATTTCCCCAAAAATATATCTTCGTATCTTTCTTGTGCTTCTTTATTATGGTATCTTTCAACTTCTTACTTCCACTAGTAGTTTTCTTGAATCGACTCTTATCTCGAATGCTTATCTTTCTTCTTCTGATAGTAATCACCACTTGATGAGGATGAAAAAATGTCTATTGATGATGAAGAACTGTTGCTAGAATAAGAAGAGCTAAACAATCTTTAACTTGAGTTTATTATATAAAAAGTTGATGGTTTTTAGGTGAATTATCACCCCTAAGGTCGCTTCAGATAATTGGGGAGATTATCTTCCGGTAGAACTAAATCTTTTTCAGTGTGTCTGTGTATTTTCATTGCCTCAATTTCTTTTCGTAATTTAGCAAGTTCATCATGTAATTGAGTTATTTATTCATGTTCATCATTCTCAGATGAGATGCTCTTCTCCGACCTGGCCCTCTTGAACCATCGAGGCTTAATCTATATGCATTTCATTTTCCATTATTCGATGTAATTACAAAACAGTTTCTAGCTTTAGATTTTCGTATTCAGGGTACTCCCGCTCCCACTATGGTCGCCAATCTGGTGAATTAAATATATAGACGAGGGTAGTTTTGGTAGTTGGTAAAGTAAGCACTTAATGTTAGGTCGCTGGTAGTGAGATAATTAGGTTAGTTCTTGATTAGGGTATTAAATTTTCTTTATCCCGATTAATGAGGTATTTTAAGGTATTTATAGTATAATTTAGGGTCATAGGCCGGGTCAAGGCTTGAAATATTAAAAACCCATTAGTGTAAACATTGTTCTATGAAACATGCATCATAGTCAAAAGATTAAAAAAAGTTACCTTTATTTTAGGTCTAAAATACCATTCGAATTATGGTCTAAAATGTCGTTCAAATTATTCTGATTTCTTTAACAAACCACTTCTAAAATTCTATATCCTCACTTAGTCATTCGACCTGATATATCCGGGTTTTGCAACACGTATTTAGCAGGAAAAGAAGTTCATACCATGATGGAATGCGCCTAAAAATAAAGCCTCATATTTATGGTCATTATTACCAAGACTAAAGCTAACTTCTCCAGCTTAAGGTATATTTTTTTTCAGCATCCAACAAACTCTTACTAATGTAGTAAACAGGACGGAGATATTTGTCAACTTCTCGAACTAACACTGCGCTTACAGCATCCGACACTCATAGTTACATGCAGATTTTCTCTCTAATGACGGGTTTGAATAGAGTTTTAAGTAAAGATTAATGTCGCTTGATTTCAAGGAATTCCTTATCATAATTTGGGACCAATTGAAGTCTTTTACATTCGTCAGTACTTGGAAAAATTATGCATATTTATCTGATGATCTTGAAATAAACCTATTCTGAAATTCTAATATTGCAATCAATACCTGAACTTCCTTGGTGGTTCGAGGAGTATCCATAGTTAATAACTCATTCAATTGGTCTAGGTCAGCTTGGATCCCTTTCTCACTGAAGATGTAGGCCATAAATTTACCGGATCGAACATAAAATGTACACTTTTCAGGATTCAATTTTAAATTGATGGCCTCCAAGTTAAACAATATTTTAGGAGGTCAAGTATATGATTCTCCTCTCTTGGGCTTTTCACCATCATATCGTCAATATAAATGTCCACATTTCTTCCAATCTGATTGGCAAATGCTTTATTGACCAATAGTTGGTAAGTGGCCCCAACATTCTTTAACCCAAAAGGAATCACCTTATAATAGTGCAGCCTCCTATCAGTGATGAATGTGGTATGGTCTTGATCGTTCAGATCTATCTGGATTTGATTGTACCCAGCAAAAAGCATCCATAAAGGATAACAATTTATTTCCCAAAGTGGAATCCACCAACTTATCTTTTCGAGGAACATGAAAAGGATCATTGGTACATGATTTGTTAAGATCTGTGAAATCAATACACATTCATCATTTGTCATTCTTCTTTTTAACAAGCACCAAATTCGCAGTCCAAAGTTGATACTGAGATTCTCGAATATGCCCCACCTTAGTCAATTTTTTTACTTTTTGAACAATGTCTTTGGATTTTTCTTTATAAAAATCCCTCATTCTTAAATGTCCATTTTCCTAACATCGCTTCACCTTCGAATTCTCTAATGACGTCAGCAGAGTTGCCCATAAACCCCACTATAGTCCTATTTGACCGTTGAATAACTGATAGGTTCTTCATCTATTTGTAAGTAGACAGAAATAAGATATTGGCCGAGCTATGAATGTCGATCAAAATTCTTCGGATCTATGTGCCCTCAATAAATGCATATATTACCACAACATCCTCATATGGGCCTGCGATGCCTCTTAAGTCGTCTTCGTCAAACACTATAGAAAGAACAAATTTTTGATAGATATGTGTAGATATTTCCCCTTTAATTGTGTGGTCAAACTAACTACATGTATTTTCTTAGAGAAGCTCGAAGGTACTGTCAATGTATCTTCCCATAAAATGATTAATGATTCGAAGAAATGGTGTAATTTAAAAACCCTTCCAGTATTTCTACTTACCACATTGATTCGACCCCGATCTGGATCAGGATCTAGATATTTTGAATCCACATCGAATTGTTCAATAATTACCACTGTACTTTCTTTTATGGAAACTTCGGTATTCTACCTTCGGACATTGGGTGGTGCAGTTTGTGCTCCACTTGCACTAGGTTGTGATCTAATGTTTACTTGCATATTACCCTCTTATGACTTAACAAATATAGTTAGCTTCCCATTCTCGATAAACTCTTGTATCTCTTGTTTTAAAGAAATACAATCATTAGTGTCATGTCCCACGTCATTATGATATCTGCGGAACCGGGTGTTTTGATTTTCCCTTAGAGTTTGGATCGGTGTTGGCTTTCAGAACTGTACCACATTCTTATCCCTATCATAAATAGTGGCTACATTTTCAATTAGCTCTACATAATAATTAGGTTGGACCTATTGATTCCCTCTTGGCTTGGACTGTTGACCCTAATTAGACTGGCTCTGTCTAGGCTGATAAGAACCTTACCCTGAGGCCCTTGGACGGTTGCTGATTGTGGCTTGCGACTGATTTCTAGTTTGTGGGGCAGAGGCTATAGCAGCATGCCTATATTAATGAGATTGCCTCAGTCTCTTAGTTTCTTCCACAATGATTTGCTTTCCAACTTGGTTCAACAATCCACTCCAGTTCATTTCTTTCTTTCAAGTCACCGAATCAACCAACTTTACGGCTAACAAACGTTGTCGCAGCGAAGCTATATCCGCTTGCTCGAAACAATCTGTCAACCTGTCTTTTGTATTCATAAAATGGTTGATGTAATCCTTTAATGACTCATTCAGATATTGTCCCTAATGAATTATTTTATCACCATTTCCCTGGAGCTCTTTACTTCCTACAAAATACTTTTGGAATGTCATCCAAAACGTGTCAAAAAGTTTGATTGATCCCTATGGAAATGAGTTATACCACTTCAAGGCACTACCATTGAATGTTTGAGAAAAATATCTACATAATAATTTGTCGTCATCATTAAATTTTACCATGAAAATTTTAAATTGTTTGAGGTGATTATCAGGATCCTGACTCCTATCATATTTTTCATATTGGAACTATCAAAACGCCTGGGAAAATATCCGTAGAGAATTTTTTAGGACAATTGTGACTGCCTCCAATTGTGTCATTGGCTAAACATGTGGTCTTCACTGGGAGTAGAAAAATCCCAGGTTTGGATTGCACAACGAATTGATCATTCAATAAATGGTCTATACTAGGATCTTCTCACCCTTTCATTTTCCCTTAATAGTCTTTCTTTTTTCATTCCGCTATTTTTTATTGCCCAAAGAATCCTGCTTTCTTGACCTTTGTGCTTTTTAAAATTATTTCTAGCCATCTTTTATTTATTTTCTTTTTACGACCATGATCAATACTTGAAGAGGAAGAAAAAACTTATGATTTAGATTATGTTGTTGAGCCCTCAACAGAATTCGGTGTGGTTGAATATTGTTTAGCCCGATGTTCATTTCGATTAAGGGAATGGTCATTTGAATTATGTTTAGGATTATTATTTGGCTCATCCGGGTTTGGGATATTCTGATGGATTCATTCGACCCGGATCTTTTTCAGCTTTTCTTTGGGCTCTTAATGCCTCAACTTCTGCTCGCAGCTGATCACGCTCAACCTGCATGAAAAGTCTTTCCTCGGTATCAGGATTTACATGGGATGTGCTCACATGCTCCTCATCGCCTCTGATCCCTTCATTTTGAGAGGGGGGTCTATCTGCATAGAGGATCCATATCTCAAAGAACTTTGAAGGTTAATTTGCAAGTTAGTTTTTGAATATTTTTATTCGGGTACCTTCTAATAAGGGGAGGAAAATATAGGTGGTTAACATGTAATTTAGCCTATAAATAAGATCAAGGTCCGTGTATTTAGTGACTAAGGACTAAATTAAACCACACATAAGAAATGACGGACTTAAATGATAGACCCCAAGAACTTGTTTGTAAATAGTCAAATAGTGGGGTAATAAATCCACTCTTACGGTGGTCGATATGTAATTTTACTATCCACCTCATTTACTATATAAAGGACATTCCCTTTTGGGAAAAAAGACCAATGATTGATCAATAATTGCAACTTTTATTCCTTTTATCTCTTTATTTTTCTAGTAATTTACTGTTTGATGTCATATCACACGAATGTTCTCTAGTCCGACCCTCTCACACGAACATCTTCGCTCCTGAGTCTCACTAAAGATTCACTGAGCGCATCAGTGGCGCCGTTTTTGGGAACCGTTTGGTACCCAGAATTAATTTTCTAAAACCTTGAAAACTAAAAGTAAAAAGTTATGGATACAGAAACTCGTGGAGAGATCGAGACTAATCAGAGTAGAGATTTAGTCAGTGTCGAATCTGAATAAAGGTTGTACCCAGTCACTAACGGTGGTCCGAGGGGAAGCATGTACAAAGTCGGACATAATTGGAGGTCATCCCCCCTCTCTCCGGAAATCCTTTCTGGGCATCTTCCTAAATGGTTTGATATTTCCAAACTAGAGAAATTTGATGGAACCCATGATCCTGATAACCATATTGAGCAGTTCAAGAACTTCATGATTAACTACGATGATGACGGTAAGTTGTTGTGTAGAGATTTCTCTTGGACGTTCATGAACGCTGCCTCTAAGTTGTACAACCGACTACCTCAAGGGTGCATAAAGAATTTCGATATGTTATGGAGTATGTTCTGACAACACTTCGTCGGAAGAAAAAAGTTTTGTGCCAACGGAGATACCATCATTTATTGCCGACAGAAGATTAGAGAGAGTTTGAAAGAATATACCAAGCGATTCATCCAAGTCAAGACGGACATGGAATAATGCGAGGACAAGGTATTATTGGCTTCCTTCTGAATGGGTCTTCTTCTGGGGGTAATGAAAGATAATGCTGTAGAAACACAAGATATGATATTTGGAGCTTTGTTGGATCAGATAGAAAAAATAATCTTAGTCGAGGAAACCAGGGCCTCAGAGATAGAATCCATGTCTCAATTCTATCAGGATCCGAACTTAGCTAAAACTAGTACGATGACGGTGAATGTACGATCACAGGCTACCCAACCGGTCACAACTGTCCGACCACGCACTCAGACAGTTCAAGCAACGAATCAAACCCCTCAAAGGGCGACTCAGAACCAACACTATCAATAGGCAGGTCAAGCAGTTCAACAGTATACCAGACCGGCTTCGAACAGGTGGGTCCGACCAGCTCATTACACCGAGTTGACTGAGTGTGTCTCCACTATTTTTGAAAAGGCACATGCAAATGTGCATTTTCGCAATCCTTTTCCACTACAAAATCTGAGGGAGCATAGGAAGAACAAATACTGTCAGTTCCATGATGACATAGGGCATCACACTAAGGACTGTGTGGCTTTAAAGAAAGAAGTCCAATATTTAATAAAGAACGGAAAGCTGGTTGACTTTGTCAAGAAAAATACCGCAGTGGTACCAAAACAAGACGTTGCTCCAAGGCAAGACGATACCATGATGATTTTCGATGTGATCAAAAAAGAATTTGTGGATGTGTTTGATGTAGCCACAGAGTATCTTGATCCAAAGTCGGGCAAAAATAGTGTAAACATGGTAGAGGAGTCAATCCCCAGAGGAAAGGTCAATGAGTTATTTTAATGTTTTCAGTCACTAACCATTTTCGGGGGGGATACAGTAGCAGCTATATCAAATTACTCGAGGAAGAGACACATCGTAAGTTTGGAAACGTAGTTGGAGGCAGGAGCCTCATCGCACCTTTACCGGAATCCGGCACTAATCCTTTGCTTCGAAGATGACGACATGAGGGAAATCAATGGTTCACATGAGGACGCAGTGGTAATCGGAGCAGAGATTGGTGTAAACGAGATAAGAAATTTTTTTATTGACACGGGGAGTTCCGCCAACATTATGTTTATGAAAGCCTACAACTAGATAACCAATCCTCCAACCATCCTAACGTCCGACAGGACGATAGTGGGATTTACTGGTGCGACCGCAGATATCGTCGGAGAATTCAAGGGAATGGTAGAGCTGGGTAGGGGGCCGTTCAAGAAAATAGTGACGGTATTGTTCGTCGTGGTAGATGCACCCACATCGTACAACGCCATCTTTGGAAGATCATGGTTGTCTAAAATACATGTTGTTCCGTCCACAGTTCACCAATGTTTGAAGTACGTAGACGGAAGAAATATTAGAATCGTAAGATCAAGTCAGAAAATGGCTAAGGAATGCTACAAAGCGGCGCTGGCCCCCAAGCATTTGAAGGGGGTCGGATCCAAAAAAGAATAGCAGTCAGAGGGGCCTCCTTCGGATTCTAATCCTGTTGATGATCCGAGGGAGTCCCCTGGGTTCATGGTCCCTGATGAAGGCTTCGAGGACCATGCGTTCAGCCTTGGAAAATGTCTCAAGATAGGAACAAGACTATCACAAGAGGTAAAAGAAAGCTTACTCGGATTTCTTTCAACCAAATTACATATGTTTTCTTGGTGTACATAAGACGTTACAGAGGTACCAGAGATCATCTGTCACATGTTGGCTATATGTAAGAGTGTTCGACCGATCATTCAAAAGCGAAGATCTTTTTTCCAAAAGTAAACTGAAGCAATAATGGCAGAGGTAGATTGTTTAACGAAAGTATGACACATCCGCAAGTCACAATATCCGTTTTGGACAACCAATCCGGTCTTAGTAAAGAAGAAAAACGGCAAATGGCGGATGTGTGTAGACTTCACTGATCTGAATAGGGATTTCCCTAAAGATCCTTTTTCGGTCCCACGAATAGATCAACTAGTGGACTCGATATCCGGAAATCGTTTATTGTCCTTTATGGACACGTACGCTGGTTACAATCAAATCCGGATGGACTCGAGGGATCAGAAGAGCACGACTTTCATCACCGGAAGGGGTCTACACTGCTACAGAGTTATGTTATTCGGACTAAAGAATGCGGGGGAAACATACCAATGTTTAGTGAACAAAGAATTCGAGAGTCAGACAGCAAAAATATGGAAGTCTATATTGATGATATGTTAGTTAAAAGCCTCAGATATGAGGATCATTTAGCTAACTTAGAAGAAACTTTCGCCAATCTGGCCAAAATAAATCTAAAGTTGAACCCGGAAAAATGCACGTTTGGGGTAAGATCTGGAAAGTTCTTAGGCTACATAGTCAGTGAGCGGGGCATCGAAGCTGATCCGGTGCAATTGAATGTCTTGTGTACTATGGGTCCACCTAGAACGATCAAGGAGGTGCAAATTTTAACCGGAAGGTTGGCTGCTTTAAACAGATTTATTTATAGGTCATCAGATATATGTGCCCCTTTCTTCCACGTATTGAGGAAAGTAAATCGCTTCGATTGGATGCAAGAATGCTCCGACGCCTTTAATCACATCAAACAACATCTCTCATCCCCGGAATTCCTAACAAAGCCATGTTCGGGGGAAAAGTTGTTCATCTACTTAGTTGTGTCCTACTTTGCAGTCAGCTCAGTTTTAGTCCGAGAAGAATCAAACGTTCCAAAATCAGTCTATTACATAAGCAAAAGTATTTTCGATGCAGAAAAGAGATACCTTAAGTTAGAGAAGCTCGCACTTGCTCTGGTAAAATCAGCTCAAAAGATGAGGCTCTACTTCCAAGATCACACTATGGTAGTGCGAACATCTTTTCCTTTGAAAAATATGTTACAGAGGCCCGATGTGTCCGGGAGGATGACTAAGTGGTCGGTAGAGCTCGGGGATTTAGATATCGAGTTCGAACCTCGAACTGCCATCAAAGCACAGGCACTAGCTCACTTTTTGGTAGAGTTCCATTATGATAGGGATGAAGTGAACATGGAGGAAGAAAAGTCTGATCTTGAATGGCAAGTCTGAACCGATGGGGGATCCAGCTCATCGAGATGCGGAGCGGGTGTGCAACTAACCTCCCCGGATGGCATTGCAATGTAAGAGTCAATCCGACTTGGATTCCAAGAATCGAACAACGTCTCAGAGTACGAGTAGGCCCTGGCCGGATTACGACTTGCAAAGATTTGTGGGGCTTAACGGGTCAAGTTGATTAGTGACTCTCAACTTCTGGTGAACCATGCTCTAAGGCATTCAGAAGCAAAAAAAGATCATTTGGTGAAGTATCTGGGAATTTTGAAGGCTTTGACCTTGGAATTCGAAAGCATCCGATTCGAACACATTCGTAGGACAGGAAATTCAGTGGCTGATTCCTTGGCCAAAGCATCCTATTCAGAACAATACCCGTGGATAGTGACTCAAGAAAATCCGTCGATAATTAAAGGATCCAAATCGGGGGAAGGTAGTATCGAAGCTTTCCAGATATCCACAGCTTTAACAAAAGACTGGAGAAGCGAGATACAAGAATTTTTAGTCCATGACACAATGCCCGTTGACAAAGTAAAAGCCAAGAGAATACGCTTCAAAGCTTACAGATACGTGGTCATCAGAGATGTGTTGTATAAAATATTTTTTAGTCGTCGGTTACTTCGCTGTTTAGGGAAGGATGAGTCACAGCTAATACTCTCAGAGTTGTACGGCGGGGAAGGGTCTGCGCACTGTTGATACAAAACACTGATACGAAGAGTTCTTCTGGCAGGATATTATTGGCCGACCATCTCAGCGGACGCCAAGGAGTTGGTACAGAAATGTGACACTTGTCAGCGGTTTGCTAATTCGATTCACTTGCCCGGAGTACCCCTAGAGCCAATATCAGAATCTTTGCCCTTCGATCGATGGGGAATAGATCTAGTCGGACCACTTCCAATGGCTTCAGGAGGGCGCCAAACAATCATCGTTGCTGTGGACTATTTTTCCAAGTGGGTAAAGGCCGAACCGCTAGCAGGAACAAGGTCAAAAGATGTGATCAAAATTCATCATCTCCAACATTTGTTGTCTCTTTGGTATACCTAAGAAGATTACGATGGATAATGGCCCCTAGTTCGACAACAGTGAAATGAGAACTTTATGCGCATCCGAGGGGATACAACAATGTTTTTCGACACCGTTCCATCCCCAAGCGAACGGTCAGGTCGAAGTAACGAATCGAACAATCTTGGACGGACTAAGAAAGAATCTAGAGGGCAAAGCAGGGAAGTAACCAGATTACCTACAAGAAGTGTTATGGGCTTACATGACTACTCCTCGGACTGCAACACACGAGTCGCCCTTCGCACTGGTGTACGGAATGGATGCAGTAGTGCATTCGGAAATAATGTTCCCATCTTTTCGACTGAGTGAGTATTCTGCGGAGGGGAATGACAAAGGAAAACGCACATAGATTCATCTGATAGAAGAAAAGAGAAGAAGGGCACAGCTGAATTCCTCGCACTATCAAACTTTAATGAGAATTCGTTACTCGTCGAAGGTCATAAGAAGAGAATTTGAGGTGGGAGATAGGGTCCTAAGAAAAGTCTTCCTGCACACGAAAGAAAAGAGACTTGGAAAACTCACCCCAAACTGGGAAGGTCCGTACACATTCACAAAGAAGTTAAAACCGGGGACATGCCGATTGAAAGACAAAGAATGAAGAGATCTTCCTCATCCCTGGAATATTGAGCACCTAAAAGCTTATTTAGTTTGATTGTGTGATATGTAAATATATATTTTTTTCAATTTATGTAAGTTCTGGTGGTATACTCTTTCCTACCCTGGTAGCGCAGGAAGGTTTTAATGAGGTACCTAAATAATCGGCTTATATATCGAATCTTATTGCCTTCTTTAAAAACTAGACTAAGTCTATCTTTTTGAACTCAAAACATACTCAAAAGAAGTTTGGACAAGAAAGTTTATCTTTTTGGACTCAAAACATACTCCAAAGAAGTTTGTATAAGAAAGTTCATCTTTTTGAACTCAAAATATGAACCAAAGAACGTTTGAATAAATAATTCAATATTGAATCACAAGAAGAACAACATGCGGAAGAAACGATTAAGTAAAACATCACACTAAGAATATATCACTGAAAGCTCCAATAACAAGGAGATATTACACAAAACGTTTCTTGTGGCATGATTCAAGGAACGAACAAGTTAACCAAAAATGAGAAAAGAACTACCCAGTACATGTTAATCGGATGCAGAATTTTCTTTACTACCAGCAGGGGAATCCGAGTCCGATGAAGCCTTGGGGGGTTGTTGGAGGAGTGGAGACCGAGGGGATCCTCATCCAGACTGATTTGGTGGCTGGATTGAGCAATCTTTTCCGTTTAGCTCTGTCTCTGTTTTCTTTAACCGGCGGTTTTTCTCTCTCATCACCCATTACGATGAAGGGAGAAGGTCGAGAAGGAAAAGTCGAGGGAGATGGAGAAGAAAAAACATCAACCCCACCATTTGAAAGGTGTGTTTGACTTGGGGAGGATGCAGTAAGGTTGATGGAGCGTTCGCGGATCGGAGCCCAGGTGTTTCGAAAGGTAGATTCCCAAATATCTACAGGGGAAGGATATTCTCTTACACCAGCAGATCTGCGAGTACCAATCCGATTAGAAATGTTGAACCACCTCCAAAGCTTGTACCTTTTAAGATTGATGAATTCGTCAGACATGAAAATGAAAAGTAAGAAGTTTGTTTAGACACAATCTCTCTCTCTCTAGAGAAAACTTTTTAGGAAGAAAATCAGAAACCTTTACTCAGGAAAAGAGTTGAGTATTTATAGGCAAGGGAAATAGAAGGTGAATAGGTAAAAGGTAACGGTACAGTGACACGTGTCCATAATAGCTGCGCCGCCTAAAAAGTATTTGACTTGATAACACCAAAATAAATCACACGCGCCTGACAATAAATGATTACTTAGGTGACATCAGCGTGACCAAGAGGTGAGCTCAGCCAACCAAAATTTGATCTGACCCAGTCAAAGGCTTACCAAGGAATATGAGATCCGACAATGATGAAGACATGACTATGATAAACTCCGATCCGACCCATCCAAAGGCTTACCAAGGAATATGAGATCCGACTATGATAATATACGACTATGAAATCCGAACCTGTTAGATTTCATTCAATAAGAAAAATACCCGAACAGGGTAGCGCAAGCTCTGATCCGAATAATATAAAACTGCAACCGAAGTCCACGTCCAGAGAACTGCACATGGACTGGGGGCTACTGATAAGGGAAGGAAAATATAGGTGGTTAACATGTAATTTAGCCCATAAATAAGATTAAGTTCCATGTATTTAGTGACTAAGGACTAAAGTAAAGCACACATAAGGAATGAGGGACTTAAATGATAGACCCCAAGAACTTGTTTGTAAATAGTCAAATAGTGGGGTAAGAAATCCACTCTTACGGTGGTAGATATGTAATTTTACTATCAACCTCATTTACTATATAAAGGACATTCCCTTTTGGGAAAAAGGGCCAATGATTGATCAATAATTGCAACATTTATTCCTTTTGTCTCTTCTTTTTTCTAGTAATTCACTGTTCGCTGTCACATCACACGAATATTCTCTAGTTCGACCCTCTCACACAAACATCTTCGCTCCTGAGTCTCATTAAAGATTCACTGAGCTCATCACCTTCCACTCCCACTGTGGTCGCCAATCCGGTGATGATAAAATTTGATCTCAGGGTATTTTAGGTAGGAGTTTAGATAAATATTTCATTTTGGGTAGAGGGTACATAGATAATTGAGGTGCTTGTATTTAATATGTATAGAGAGAATGTTTCAACCTTCTTAGATGATGTTATTTTGAGCATTTATAGGATAATTTCGGATCCATGGCCTAATCAGGTCGGATCATGAATATGGTTCAAACTAATGAGCCTCGGGCCCATGAACCTTTATTTATTATGCATATTTTATGATTAAATATATAGATGGCACACGGCTTAGCCGGTAGGCACACAGCTTACTCAACATAATCTTTATTTTAAGCCTAAAATGCCCCCTAAGATAAATCGGATCCGCTTCCTCCTCGTTGCCCTCAAGTTTTTCCGACCCTATTGTATACAGTTATTTAAGATAAATTCTTAAGTGTTCAACATTCCATGGGTGCGTTAAACAGTTTCCTTCTTGATTCATTAATCATTAGGTTCTAGGCGTAACCCTTTAACTTACCGTACATGGCCCTTCCCAATTCGGTGCTAGCTTTCAAAAAAAAATTGTCTTTGGTATGTAACAACGCTTTTTTCAACAACCTGTCCCCCACTTTGAATTCCCTTTTTCAAATTTTAGATGCATACTTTCTTCTCATTAAACTTTGATAATGCACAATTCTTAAGTGAGCTTTGATTCTTCTTTATTCAATCAAATATAATTCAACTCTTATAGTTGTATCATTATCTTCTTCAAAGTAGTTCTGAATTCGGAAAGATGAGATGGTAGATTCAATCGGTGTTACTGCATCCATCCCATAGACCAAAGCAAAATGATATTCTTGAGTGTCAGTTTGGGGGTAGTTTGGTAAGCCCACAATACTTCTTATAAGTAGTTTGGCCACTTGCCCGTTGCTCCCTCTATATTATTTTTTAGACCCATCAGAATAATTCTATTAACAACCTCTATTTTCCCATTGGCTTGAGGGTTAAAGGGTAAAGAAAAACAATGCTAAGTTCCTATGGAATGAAAAAAACTTTTCATGTCTTTATTTTCAAACTTTGCGCATTATCTGTCGTAATGCTTCTAGGGATCCCAAATTTGTAACATATATTGGAGATAATAAACCTGATTACTGCTTTAGATGTAGGTCCGAAAAAGGGTGCATCTTCCACCCACTTTAAAAAAAAATTATCAACTGCTGATATAATAGTTTAAAAACCTCTAGATGCCACAAGTAAGGATCCCACTAGATCAAGCCCCCATCTATCTAATAGTATCGCTTCAGAGATTGATTCTATTGGGACCATCGGCACATGTATTGTATTTCCAAACCTTTGGCATGGATTACATCGTTTAACTAATTATTTAGCATCGACCATAGTAGAGGGTCGATAATATCCTACCAAAGGCGCCGCATTAGAATAAATTGCATGGACATAGCATGGTCGTTTAACTAATTCTTAAAACTCTTCTGGTTAAAGTTTTATAGCATGGACATAGCCTTCCCCATTATACAATTTAGAATAAATTACATGAGACTCATCATACCCAAGGCGCCGCATTAGATTCCTGCTAAAAGATTTCTTATAGAAGAAATTTCTTAAGACTACAAAATCATGTGCTTTAAACTTCAAATTTTTAGCTAGTACTTATCAATGGGCAGACCTCCTTTAGCAATGAACTATTTAATCCCATGCCTTCAAACCTGGTTTATTATTGTGGATGCTTGGAATTTTTCTTTAACATATTCCCCACTTCAAGTTATGTTACTATCGAAGGACACTCTTGTATTAGAATCTAGGAATATGCTTCGGAGTACACAATAGTAGCTAAAGAATCAGCCATCGCATTTTAAGCCCTTGGCACATGTTCAAATTCCACACACTTGAATAAGGCTGATGTTTCCCTTGACATTTGCATATATTTAACCAACTACTCCTTGTTTGATTCGGATTGGCCCTGAGATTGATGTACGAGTAATTGAATCGCTCATCAATCGGACTCTTATGGCACCACATATTTGGAAAGTCTTAGCCCAGCTATTGCTTCCTCATACTCAACTTCATTGTTTGATGCATTAAAACCAAAACATATTGCTTGGTATATTGAATCTACAAGGGAAACAATAGATAAATTCCTACCATACAGCCTAACATACGACATCCTTCATATATTCGAATTACCTATTCATTTACAAGCTTTTTAATATGAGATTCCATATGTGGTCATTCTGAATGGAATTCAACAAAAAATATGTTATAGTTTGTACCTTGACTGCAGTTCGAGGAACAAAATCAATGTCATAATCCCCAAACTTCACAGACCACTTGGGCATCCAACCCGACGCATTTTATTTTTGCAACATATTTTTTAGTGCGAAAAAGGTTCAAACAGTAATGGAGTGTGCTTAGAGATAGGGCCTCATCGTTTTGGATGCTATCACAATAGCTAATTCTAAATTTTCCAACTTTAAATACTTATGTCCATCATCTAACACGCTCTTGCTAATGTAATACACGGAGTGAGAGTATTTATCTACTTTTCGAACCAAAACTACACTTACTACATAGTCAGATACTACTGAGTAAGTGTAGAGCCCTTCTTCCAACACTGGCTTGTATAAAGTTCTGGGTGAAGGTAATTGGTTTCATAATTCAGAGACCAATTAAATTCCTTAGCATTTCTTAAGACTTAGAAAAAGGATTCACACTTTTTAGATGACCTTGATATAAATTTGTTCAATGTCTTCTAGTCAATATTTGGACTTCTTTGGTGGATTTGGGATGGTCCATAGTAAGTGATGCATTTAATTGCACTGGGTCTGTTTGAAACCTTTTTTCACTTATAACATACCCTAGCAACTTTCTGGATTGTACTATGAATGGGATCTTCTCCAGATTTAATTCAAAGTTGGAGAATATTCTTTGAGATCAAGTAGGTGATCATCATCCCTCAAAAAAATTATTATCATATCAACGATATAAACCTCAACATTTCTTCTGATATGACTGGAAAAATCCTTATTCGTTAGACACTAATAAGTAGCCCCGGCATTCTTCAGACCAAAAGGCATAACCTTATAACAATGCAGCCCTGACTATGATGAATTTAGTGTGATCTTGATCATTTCATATCCATTTGAATCTGATTGTACCTAGCAAACACATCTATGAAAGATAAAAACTCATTGCCAGAATTAGAATATGTTAACTGATCTATTCGGGGGACATAGAAAGGATCCTTTGGACATACGCTGTTTAGGTCTGAAAAATCAATACACATCCACCATTGACCATTCTTCTTTTTCACAAGTACAGGATTAGCAGTCCATAGTGGGTATTGAGATTCCAAAATAAACCCTACTTTTGTCAGCATATCTCCTCTTTAATAATAGCTTCATATTTTCCGTATAAAAATATTTTCATTTCTGTATGACATGGCTCTCATCGCATCGAACAACCAGTTTATGAAAAATGATGTTTGCTGGTCAATCCGTTACATCCTCATTATATTAAGAAAACACATACAAGTTATTAGATAAGAATGACAACAATTTTTCCTTTATCTCTGATGGTAACTTAGCTTCAATCCTAACACATTTCCCACCCAAAAAAGTGTGTAATTCAACCTCTTCAACCGGAATAACTGCACTATGAGTCTCTCTTGGATCATCTATTTTGCTTGAATCCGAAAAAGGACTCTACTAATTTATATTCCTTATTTGTTTTCATATTCTCCAACACCTTTGAGGCAAGGGAAGTAATGAAGCATTCTTTAGCTACTTCGAAAAACTCCCACCTGGCCTCCAGCCGTATATTTTAAGCATTGGTGAACTGCTGAAGCGACATCATACATCCTTGATAGCCAAGATCTACTGAAGATGGCGTTGTAAGGACTTGGACATTCAACCACTACAAAAATAACTCTCACAATCCTTTTAAACGACCATTTTCTGAGGATAGTTTCACCTTTGAATTCCCCAACCACATTGGCAAAATTCCCAATAAATCTCACTATGGTTCTATTTTATCAGAGAATGACGGGCAGGTTTTTCATCATCTTTAAGTGGATAAAAATAACACATTAGCTGAGTTGTCAATGTTAATCAAAATCCTTCGGATTTCTATTCCCTGAATTGCAGCCTTAATCACCACAACATCCTCATGTGGCCCAATAACATCTCTAAAATCATCATAAATGAATATAATAAATGGATCTGGATTTTGATACAAATGAGTACATATTTTCCCTTCTAATCATGTAGTTAAGCTAACTACATGTAGTTTTTTAGAACAACTTGAGGGAGCTATTATTGTATCATCTCCAAAAATGTCCAACGATTCAAAGAATTGAAATAATTCATAGACTCTTCCCTTCTTTTCATATATCATAATAATTTGATCTCGATCCGGACCAGGATTTAAATATTTTGAATCTTGATCCCGTGTTTGGGCACCACTCGTGTTCGGTATCGATATGTTTCTCACTTGTGTTTTGACAAAAGTAGTTAGTTTTCTATTCTCAGTCAAAGTTTGGATTTCTTGCTTTAAAGCAATATAGTCCTTGGTATCATGACCCTCATCATTATGAAACTTACAGAACCTGGTGTTCCGATTTTCTCTACAAGTTTGAATGGGTTGTGGCCTTCAAAATTGCACAAACTTCCTTGTTTTGTCATAAATGGTTGTAACATTTTCAGTTAATTCTTCAAAATAATCAGGCTGAACCCACTAATTCCCTCTAGGTCTAAAGTGTTGCCCTTAGGACTACTTGTTTGCCTTAGACTAATGTGTAGTTTTTCCGGACTCTTTCAGATGATGACTTGTTACAGTTTTTGTTGAGAATAGGAATAACTGATCATGGACTGATGGAGAAGTTTCAATATTTTTGTCTCTTCTACTGTTATTTGTTTCCCAACTTGGGATAATAAACCTCCCTATGTTGACATTTTTTTCTCGGTAACAATGTTAGATAATTATCGAGGTAAAATCCCTTATCTAAAGGTAATTATGGCCACTTGTTCGAAGCAATATAGTAAACTATCTTTAGTCTGAACAAAATGCTTGGTATATTCCTTTAAGATTTCATCAGTGAACTGTTGGCAGTAAATTATTGTATCTTCATTTCCTCGGAGCTCTTTACTTCCTACAAATTGTCTCTGGAAAGCTATCATGAACATGTCAAAGTTTTTTATCGACCCTTGTGAAAGTCGGTTATACCGTTTTAATAAATTGTCCTTAAAGGTTTGAGAAAAATCCCTAGACAACACCTTGTCATCATCGCCAAAATTTATCATGAAATTCTTGAAATGTTCATGGTGATTATCCGGATCTTTTCTCTTATCAAACTTTTCTATCTTGGATATATCAAACCGTCTAGGAAAATTGACCGGACATAATTTCAGAAGATAAAGATGATTGCCTCCAATTATGTCGTTGACTAAACTTGTGATTATTATTATAGGTAGCAAATATACATGGCTCGAATTGGGTGGCGAATTGATCACTCACCATATGTTCTATACTATAATATCATGATCTCTTTACTTTTTTGGAACCATTTTTTCTTCTCTTTACTTCTGCGTCGTTTATTTTTACCCAAAGAATCTTGTTTACTCGACTTGTGATGTTTGTTCGAACATTTCTTTAATCGACACTTCTTATGGTGATTTTTTCACTTCTTACGACAATGATCACTGCTTGAAGAAAATTAAGATACTTCATACTCAGAAGATGGGCCTTTCCTACATTCCGAAGAGCTAGACCAATCATTGGTTTTACGTTTCTAATTTTTTACATTTGATGCTTCTTTGGACTCTGTTAAGAATCATCCTCTTGCCCAACAGATTTTTAACTTTTTGTTTGAACCTTAATGCTTTAATTTCTCCTCGTAACTGGTCTCGCTCCTCTTGTATAAGAAGTCTTTCCAGATTTTCATCATTCATACAAGGTGTTCATAGAGTTTATTCTTCAACCCTTACTCTCTCATTCCCTCAGGTGGGATCTATCTATATTTCACAATTCATGATTTAGGAGATTATGAATAGTAACTTTTTTATGCTAGGTTTAGGATTTTGTTATCCCGATACTTCTGAGAGGCTTCCACTATGGTCGTCAATTTGACGTGAATAAATTTTGTTCAAATGATTATTATGTAAAGTAAAAAGAAAGAGTTGATATTTGGTGAAGAGTTGAAAGATAATTGAGTTGCTAGAAAGAGTTGATATTTGTTGAAGAGTATAGAGATAATTGAGTTGTTTCAATTAATATATAGAGAGAGAAGATCTTATTTAGTCTTAAACGATTCCTCCTTATTAGATGCTTCCTAAAAACCTATTTAAAGGCATTATGATTAATGGGCCTAATTGGCCCGAACCAAATCCATGGGCCATGTCCAAAGTTCAATAACTCATCACGCCCATAAATAATAAAAATAAATCTAAAATGTAAAATAAAATATTATAATTAAATAATAAAAGAAAATAACCAAAAATGAATATTGGTTTTTAGTATGATATGTCCTTCAAATATATCTGACCTTATCAAGCATGAGTCCAATAGTACCCATTATTTGTCATAAACAAGTTAAATTTTAGATACCACTATATTGCCGCCTGTTTAAGCCCATACATACTTTTCTTTAACTTACAAACGAATTATTTTTTCTTTTTCTTTTCAAAACATTATGGTTGCTCTAGTAGATTTCCTCATCCAAGTCACCATGTAAAAAACGATTTATACATCAAGTTGCTCCAACTTAAGATTAAGATTTAAAGATAAATCCAACATATTTCTAGTAAAGGTCATCTTAACAACATGAAAGAAGATCTCATCAAAATCAATGCAGTTTTTCTGATTGTATCATTTTACTACCAATCTAGCTTCATGCTCGACAATCTTCTCAACACCTCTATTGTTCTTGAATACCCATATATTCAAAACTTTGTTTCCATTAGGAGGTTTCACTAGCTTATAAGTTTCATTCTTTCAAGGAATTCATCTTTATCTTCATAGAATCAAACAAAATATTTTTCTCCTAGTGAAATAACATTTCTTGATAAATATCTGGCTTTCCGAACATTTCTTGATAAATCTCTGGCTTTCCGTCTTTAGTGACTTGAAAAAGATCTCAGTTTGAATACTTTATTAAGATTTTATGTCTCTAGTTGACCTTCAAACCTTTGCATCCTCCACATGAGGGTAGGTTTCCCCTGCCTATAAACTTATTTATTATGAAGTTCTTCCTCAAATAAGGTCTTATTAGGGTCATCTTCAACATAATCTTGTAAATCACCATCAGGTGGAATATCCTCAATATCATCAAGACCTACCTCAACATTCTCATTTGCTGGCTGATTTACATAAAGAATAGTATAAGAAGAAACATCATTAATAGTATTAAATGGTACATCCAGGGTAGAATTGAACCTTATACTCAAAAGATCTGCACCATTTTCGTGTTAAAATCGTACCAAATCTCCACTTATCACTACTTTCTTCTTCTCATGGTTATATAGTATGAATCCATATTCTCCATCACTATATCCAAGAAATAAACAAGGATTAGTCTACAAATCAAGTTTGGATCTCTTCTCATTTGGAGCATGCATGAATGTCTTGCACCCAAAAATTCTAATATGTGCATATGTAGGGTCTTTTATTTTCTATACTCTCTCGAAAATATCAAAATCAAGAGTTATTTATGGATCCCTATTGATCAAGTATAGTGCAAATTAACTATTTCAACCCAAAATGTCTTAGGAAGCTTAGATATTTCTTGCATACATCTCACATTCTCTACAGTGGTTTGGTTCATTCTCTCTACAACTCCATTATGTTGTGGTGTACCTGGTGTTGTCCTCTCATGCATAATGTCATAATGTGAGTTATAAATTTTGAACTCCAAAGATTATTCATCATCATTATCAGATCGAAAACATTTCAACTTATGTCATGTCTCACTTTCGATCATGTTATCAAATTTCGAAAAAATCTCAAACACTTTCCTTTATCTTTGAATCATGTATACCTAATTTTTTGAGCTGCAAACAATAGAATCCACCTCTATAAGACCACAAACATCATAGTGTACTAACTTTGATTTTATTTTCCTTATAGTACACTTTCTAGAAAATGAAGCTTTATATTTGTTTTATTACGAAATAATAGTCACAAAGGTCAATAATAATAGCTATGTCAACATGAATGAATGACTTATCTGCCAGGATTTTCATCTTATTATCACTCATGCATCTCAATTTTTTATACCAAAGTTAAGATAATTTGTTTCCTCAATTGTATTCAGCTAACCGGAACATATACCTCAATATGTGTTACACGAAGAACAATCCAAATCACCTCGAGCAACTACCATCAAACATTTGGACAATTTCCAATGACCATCACCAGAGGTGTGACTGGAACATTCTTGATCAAGTATATTTGTAGACAACAAATTTAGACATAGATCATGAATATGACGCACATCTTTCAATTTAAATATGTACCTGACGCATGTCTTCCAATGAATATCACTCCGTCTAATAATGTTAGCTGAGATCCATCTTGAGACTACCAAAATATCCACTTTTGTAGTTCAAAAAATAATTAGTCTTAGGGACACAATAATATAAAGCACATGTATCTACAAGCCGGTATGAATCTGGAGAATTAACATGATGGCGCTCACTAGTAGTAATAATCGATGATGTATCATCATTACCAACATAAGTAATAGTTGCAGTATTTTTATTATCACCTTCATTTTGTGAATATAACTTGTTACCTTTTGTTTCTTCTATCGATAACAATACTTTTGTATGAAAACCAGACTTTCTACAATAGTAGCATGTTCTAGTTTATTTCCCATCTATGGACTTGGATCTTCCCATTAAGTTACCACAAAATTTAGGACATTTACTTCTTCCTCTATTCTCAATAACAAATGCTTATGAATTGTCAATTTTCATCTCTTTTATTTTAAAATATTCATTAAACATGATTTATTTGATAGCATCTAAAGATAAAACACCATATGTGGCATAGTTACTAATAGTCACAACCAAGGTATCCCAACTATATGGTAAAGAACTCAATAAGAACAAATCCTACAACTCTCAATAACAATCTTTATAGTAGTCAACTTGTTAATAATATTATAAAATTCATTAAGACGCTCAGAAATTAACTTCTCACTTTTCAATTTTACATAAAAAACAATTAATTATAAAACAATCTTTGTTATGAGCAGTCTTACATTCATAAAAACCTTTCAATTTCTTCTGAAGATCATATCGATCAGACTCTTGATAAACATGGGTGAAGATACCAAAGACGAGGACCATTTCTCTGATCCGGAAGAAACCTTTTGAAACTTAAAGGCCATAAATTTGAAGTTAAACACCATACAGTGTACCATGGGGGTATGGTCCGGCAAGTTTTATAGCATATATTTGGCGAGAAAAGGATAAAAGTTGACCCAGTATAATTAAATGCTTTAAACACTATGGATCACTCCATATACAATAAGGAGATTCAGATTTTAACTAGAATGTAAGATGCCCTCAGTAGATTCATACCTAGGTCTTCGGATAAATATGCTTTTTTTTTTCTTTCAAGTGTTGAGGCATTCGAACTCTTTTAATTGAACTTTATAATATAATGAAGCTTTTATTAGAATAAAAGAGTACTTATCCTTTTCAGAGATGTTAACAAAGTCAAATGCAGGTGAGATATTGTTCATTTACGTAGCGGTGTCGGATTAAGTTATGAGTGCAGTGTTGATAAGAGAAGTTGATAACTATCCTCGACCAGTAAACTATGTGCGTAAGAGTTTGTTAGACATGTAAAAAAGATACTTAAAACTAGAAAAACTTGTTATTCCCCTAGTTACAACAGCTCGGAAAATGAACCTTACTTTCAGGCACACTCGGTTGTGGTCCGAATTTTCTTCCCTTTAAAAAACTGTATTGCAAAAGCCTGACGTGTCAAGGCGAAGGATGAAGTGGTCCATGGAATTGGGGGATTATGATATTGAGTTTAAGCCTGGAATGATAATCAAAATTCATGCCTTGGCTGATGTTTTAGTTGAATCATATTCTGAGCGACCAGATATTAAAACAGATCGTGAAAAAAAAAGTTTAATGGATCATTCGGACTAATGGGGGGCAAGCACTTTGGATGATGGAGCATGCCTTCAGTTATTAGCTTCAATATAATGAAGTGATGTATCAGGAAATTCATTTTAGCTTCAAAACTTTGAATAATGAAGCAGAATACACAACCGCTTTGGCAGGGTTAAGACTCAAAATAATTTGTGATGTTAAGAAAGTTCACTTAGTAAGTGACTCGCAAATTTTGATGAATCGCGCATCATCATAGTTTGAGGATAGAAAATATTATCTCGTGAAATACCGAAAACCTTTAAGGGGATTAGCAGCACTATTTGAAATTATCAAGTACGAACATGTTCACGGGGCCGAAAATTTTACTCTTAATTCTCTAGCAATTGTAGCATATTCCGAAGGTTTCCCATGGATAATTACGCAACAGAGTTCTTCAATAACTAAAAATTCCAAACATATTCATAGCATAGACGAAAAATTTCAACAAGTAAAGATAAGGATTGGAGGCACGATATCAAAGAATTGTTTTGTTGACGAGGTTCCACCGATCAATAAGGCGCTGGCAAAGAAGTTATAGTTTAAGGCGTATGGGTTTGTAGTCCTTGGGAATATTCATTACAAGAAATCACTAATTAAATCTTTATTATGTTTCCTTGGAGAGCACGAGTTGCAAATGATATTATCTGAATTGCATGATGGGGAAGGCTCAGCGCATTGTGAGTATAAAACGTTAACAAGAAGAGTTCTATTGGTAAGATATTATTGGCCCTCTATTATGGTCGATGCTAAAGAGTTAGTCAAATAATGTGGTACTTGCCATTGATTCACCAATACCATACATATGCATTGCCACCTGTATCTATTTCTGAGGCGCTCTTATTTGACCGATGGGGTTTAGATCTGGTTGGACCGTTACTGACAACATATGGTGAACGAAAAACGATTATAGTTGCAGTGGATTATTTTTCAAAGTGGGTGGAAGTCGAACCGTTTCAGGAATGAAAGCAAATAATATGATCATTTGTATCATATCTAACATATGTTGTCACTTCGGCAACAAGGACATGAAAGATTTTTTCTCTTATACAACAAGGTTTCTCAATACCTTTCCATACATAAGCCAATGGGTAGGTAGAATTCACGACCAAAACTATCATTGAATATTTCAAAACGAATTTGGAAGCAGCAGCGAAAAAATGGTCAAACTATCTCTCCAAAAATTATTACGGACCTACTGAACCACCCCTCAAACGATAAACCAAGAGTCACTTTCAATTTGGTCAACATGATGGACACAGTAACTCCATCTGAAGCCACTTTACCTTCATATTGAGTCGCAAATTATTCTGAAGAAAAAAATGATGAAAGAAGAAGATTCAAGCTCGATCTAATGTAGGAAAAAAATGTAAGCACATATAAACTCTTTACATTATCAAACGTTGATGAGAAGTAGGTACGCGTCTCAAGTCATATGAAGAGAGTTTAAGGTAGGAGATAAAGTTTTAAGAAACGTTTTCCTACATACTAAATAAAAAAGGCTCAAAAACTGGGACCAAACTAGGAAAATTTGTATACAATCACCCAAAAAGTAAAGCCCATACCTTATCGGTTGAAATATCAATATGGGAAACCACTTCGGCATCCGTGGAACATTGAGTATCTAAAACTGTATATAGAGTAAATATATATAAATTATACAGTTTTTCATTCAAATTATGTAATGACCGGTGCCATGCTTTTTCCTAATGAGGTGCCTACATAGTCGGTTGGTAAACTTAAGTCTTTTTTGTATTCTTATATCTTTGGCATGATTCGAGGAAAATTTGTTACTTTTTGGATCTGAAAGATCTTCCAACACTAGTTGATCAACATTACATAACTTTCATATTTTGGGTATGAAGGATCTTCCAACACCAGTTGGTCAACATTAGATAACTTTTATATTTTGGATCTAAGGGATCTTTCAACACCAGTTGGTCATCATTAGATAAATTTTATATTTTGGATCTGAAGGATCTTTAAACACTAGTTAGTCAATATTACCTAAATTTTATATTTTGGATATAAGGGATCTTCCAAGACCAGTTTTTATATATTAAATAACTCTTATATATTGGATCTGAGGGATCTTCCAATATAAGTTGGTCTACATCAAAATAATTTGTAGTTGTAGATCTAAGGGATCACTTCGGAAACTAGTTGGAATTGATCACCACCAGCTAGGGTAAATCTATGAGGTATAATTTCATACTAAAAATGTAAATAAAAGAAAGAGAAGTTGAACAAAAGAGTTACAAATGGAAAAGATTCAGATAACAAAACGATATAGTCGTACACAGACTTGTTCAAAAAGTTGCACCAAAAAGATAAACGAGAAAAGTACGTATTAAAAAAAACAATAACTACAACGGGATATATTTAGTTCTTTTCTATTTCAGGAGCCTCGTCAGAATCTTCTGCAAAGGATTTATCTTGGCAACTTCCTCATTTCTAATCCTCGTTTGAAGAGTCCACGGGTTCACCAGATGAGCTTCCGTTTGTCGACTTTTCACTGTCTCCGAGGGAAATGCATGTGGGATGATATTTTCAGGAACAATACCATAATATATTCCTAAGTTCATGAATGCATAGTATTTGTGAAGATCGAAAATCAGGGCAGACTTCACCTTGGCGTTACGAGCATTCATTTTACTTATACACTTGACAACATAAGTAGAGGCAGTGGCTTTTTTATCCACCTAGGCCTGCTTTTTCACATTGTTCAAATTTTGGATACCATGCACATGAGCCATTTTTTCCTTCTCATGCCCCTCCATGAGAGTGCAGATGAAAGTATCTTTTTCAATAAGAACTTCATAAATTTAGTTTGGTCTTTATCATGCCTCATGTTAGGTGTTCGCTTATTTTGCCACAGTTTGACCTCATTTTAGCCGATTTGTGGTCGTTTTCTCCAGGTTGGTAACCTCCTTCATCAAACTTTTGACCTTACTCTCTAACCTCCTCTGTTACCTTTTTTACTTCACCTCTCGTCAAACTTTTGACCTCACCCTCTCTCCTTTGGTCATACTGGCTCAATCTTTTTTCTCTAAGATTAAGAAACGTTTTGATCTTGTATAGGAGAAGGACTGGAATGGTCGTCTGATATTATAACCATTATCCGCTTCGAGAAAGGCAGATTACCCTATCCGACTTCAAGGTTCCCTTGAGGTGGATCTTCTCTTTTCTTTTCTCTGTCCTTGTCTTTGGTCAACCAATTTAGCTTATGTTTCTCTTCAAAAAAATGCTTCTTCTACCCCTTTTGTGACACGTTCGAACCATCAACCTCAGTCACAACATCATCAACCAACGGGTTAGTGAAACCAGCCATTTTTCAGTTGGACCAGCCTCGGTCACTTGTTTGTTTTTCTTTAACGCACCATTGTCGGGTTCCTTCCTCCCAGGATGCCCAAAATATTTCTTAGGCACTCGATGCCTTGGAACCTTGATCTAACAAGTAGAATTCATCATGAAAAAAACTAAGTTCTTCAACAGAAATAGTAATCTCTGGATTAACCCTCTAAAAATAGATCCTAACCAAATTGTCTGAGGTGAAGCATCGGTGGAAATCGTTCCCCCAAGAATTATTTTCCCAAGTGCTCAGTCTTTTGAAGATCTTCTCGACAACTTCTTTATGCTCTTCGTGAGATCTGGTAACCCCTATAAAAGAAAATGTGTGAAAAATGAAAACTTTAAGCTATCTTAATTACTTTAAAAATAGTTCGGAAAAGAGAGTTAGGTTACCTGTGTTTTTCCATTTCAAAGAGAGACGATGGGTCTTACTGCCTGCAAGGTTCGCCCCATTTTCCCATAATATCGAGATAGAAAAAAAAAACCTTTGTTTCTACTAATTTTCAGCTTATAAGAGGTTATCTACAACTTTAAACTTATTTACTAGGGTAAGAGAGTAGAAGGGGACATAAGGATTTTCTCGAAACAGCCGTCAAGATAACAAAATGTTCCATCGAAAATCTGATCCTATAGAGCCTATATGCTATGCTACAAGCCATAAGCGTGAAACACAGGTTTGGAGTGGCTTTGCTGGAGCGTAATCTACAAGTTCGAAGAACCTTACAATGGAAAGTTCTAAGGGGAACCGAAACCCCCAATTAAGTATTTCTAGAAAGACTATCATTTTGTGGTCTTCAGTGGAGGGGGTCTCTCATTTCTCTAGGAACCGAATATTAACAGAACTGAGGATACCCCATATGCCTTGAAGAATCTCTTCTTTGGAATCTAAAAAATATTTATACTTCACTTTGAAAAGGGCAATGAAATATTCATTATTAGCCCCATGAAGGTTATCCTTGAAGACATCAGGTACTTTTGAGGGGATTTCAACCTTGGATTTTCTCTTATTGGTCCTAAGAGATTTCTTATTCCTCTTTTGAGTTTTTCTCTTAGGTTCTCGGTGTTCGACCTCAATGTTTTCCTCTATATTTAAGTTACCCAGGTTAGAGTCGATGTTATTTTGTCCCTCGGTTTTGTCAGTTGGTTCATTAACCAATCGCATTTATCTGTTCTATGCAACCCGTATGTCAGGTCGAGGTTCAGTAGGCACATTTAAAGTTCCAACTTAGTCCAAATTAGACTCTCCTAAAGTTGTTAGATCTTTTTGTCCAGCCTTCATAGATTTTTCTACTGGAATGTTTGCCCCGGGAGAAATCTTCAACTTCTTGTAAACTTTCTCATACGGGCGAGAATATCGTTTTCTCTTGGGTGTTGCTTTGGTTTGCTTATTTGAATTTGTGTTTTCAACATCAGAGTGACCCATTGGAAAAGAAATGGTCTAACTGATGGATTTGCTTGAGTTTTTAAAGTAACCATCATATTTTTTAGAGCAAGTCTGACATACAGGATGAGGGCTGGCATGATGAGGGCTGGTAGCCGAGGAATGGATATTAGGATTCGAGGACAACGAAGAGAAAGTAGGTTTGGTTTTTTTTTTGTGGTTAAGGTTCGTAATTGATGGTTTAATACATTAATAAGGGCATAAGCTTCTCGTCTACAATCCTAACAGCTTTCTTTTGGTCGATTCGTTCAACTATTGAAAAACAGTCAAGAGAATTCAACTTGGTTCTCATGTAGGTTTATTGTTCGATGAGGTTAAAATATTTCTTTAGTAAATGCACCAAACTATACTTTACATTGGTTATTCAACCGAGAGATGGTTTTTGCAACGGCGATAGTAATCTATCTCTCCCTATAGAAATATTTTCAAATAAGGATTATGAGAGAGGGAGAGAATATTTACCAAATGGTTGTTGAAGACGCAACGGTCACTTGGTATAGTGAAGTAGAAATTTTCCATAGTTGTTCTCCCACTTTTTAACCGGTGTGCGCATAAGGAAGTGGAAAGTTTTATGTCTAATAAATTCAATAGATTTTACCAATAAGGATCTATGGTATAGTTCGAATGACTAGGTGGCATGCGTACGAGAAAAATCCACGTGAGGCACATAGGCGCTAAACTAATAATTTCTATGTTAAAATTCACTGAGGACGACATCATCTGAATCAATCTGTTTCAAATCACAAGAACACTTGTAAAATAAATTAATGTCTGGATAAAGACCAACGTCGATCCATCTAACCAATCTAGTTCACTTCAGATCACATTGTTAAGTACAAGTTGGGGAAATCCGAAATAGCCCCTGGGATAGTCCTCCATTAAATATTTTTTCAAGAACTAAGGGGGCTACTGATAAGGGTATAAAAAATTCGACCCACTTGTCTCGCCGGTTATTTATTGGGCCGATATTTACTTTGTAATATAATCCCAATAAATGTGTAATATTTAGTGTACTTTATGTAATAAAAAAACAAATATGTGTTACTTAGTAGAATAATGGGGTGCAATAGGGATAAATGGACCAACTATGTGGCCTTTGGCCCATCACCATTACTATAGAAAGCAATGTTTTCTTTTTCTGAAATGGTGAACAATTATTACTTTATTACTACTTTTGGAAACTTCTCTCTCAAGAATTCTCGTGCTTTGCTATCTAGAATTTGACTCCTTCAATATCTTAGACCTAATAACCCTCAGAGATTTCTGAAAAATATGAGGGTAATTTATTATTTTTGTGTTTAACAATTTCATATTTTTCTGTTAGTGAAATTCTAGTTATAGAATAAAGAAATAAATTTAAGGCTATATATTATATAATTAAATTCATATTAAATGTCAAGACTCGCGCCCTAAAACTAGAAAACCTTTTCTAGTCTTAGTAGTTGTGGTCATAAAAATAATGACTTACTTTTGGGTTCATACTAGAATTTCATTTACCCTAAGAAGCTTATTGGAATATTGACTAGATTGTTATTAGGTCTAGGAGACTATGACATAAAATTTGAGCCACGAACTGCAATTAAATCCTAGGCCCTAGCAGACTTCCTAACATATTTTCAGTCTGAAAGAATTGTGGCTTTAACAGAATAACTAGAATTAGCTTGGCAGGTCAAAACAGATGGAGTAAGCAACAACTTAGGTTTTGGAGCACGAATTCAACTAGTATCTCCAAAAACATATATTATGACTTAGAACATTAAATTTGGTTTATTTACTTCTAACAACAAAGCAGAGTATAGGGTTGCAATAAGTGGTATTCAATTAGCCAACATTTGTGAAGTTGGCGAGTAAAACTTCTCACAGATTTTGGTTAGCCAAGACGTAAGCCAAGTAGAGGAAAAAAAATTAATTTAGTACCTTAAAGAGTTTCGTCTTCATGTAAATATATTTTACGAAGTCGTCTTTGAACAAGTATTGAGGACAGAAAATACAGGTGTCAATGTTTAGACATCTTTGGCATGTGAAAATATAGCACCATGAATAATCCTCCAAGAAAAACAATCAATCACCCTACTGAACGGGTCTTTGGTAAATGTTTCGGAAACATGGGTTATGCTCATTGAAGTGGATGAAGAAGAATAAGATTGGAGAACACTCATAAGCGAATATCTTATAGAGGGAAACTCTCATAAACTACGGCTAGAACAAGACATATAAAAATAAAATCAAGAAGATTTGTATGGATAATTGAAACCTTATATAGGCATGGATTCGCTAAAGATCTTCTTCGATGTTTTGCACCTAAAGAGGAAGCCTTTTAATAGAATAAATATGTACTAGGAGAATAAATTACCCATTTTGGTTACAAAGCATTACATATAGAAATCTCGATGTAAGGGTATATATAATCTTGGATGATGCAAAAAAACTGTGTAAAATATTATGATACTTACTAACATTTTTCCAATATAATATAAATCTCTACTTATCTTTTGGAGACCATCTCATAAGTTATTCCCTTGGACAGATGGGGTCTTGACATTGTAGAACCAATTCCAAAGGCTTTAGGAGAAAGAAAAATATTATTGGTAGAAAATTATTATTGGTAGTTGTAGATTATTTTTCAAAATGGTAGAAATATGACCACTAGTAAGGATCACAAGAAAAGAGTTGGAAATATGACCACTAGTAAAACATATTGCATATATGAAATTCCAAGGGTCGTCACAACAAACAATGGAATGTAATTTCAAGACGATCAAATATCATAATTTTGCATAACAATAGGTATAAAGAAAATGATTCTTCCCATTTTCATCCTCAATAAAACAGCTAAGTAAGGTCACATGCAGTACAATAACAGATGTCATAGAGAATATGCTGGAAGAAGCAACATAAAGTTGGTTTAATTTCTTACTCGAAGTTTTATGGTCATACAAAACCATCTCAAGAACCGCAACGACCGAGATACCTTTTGCCTTAGTATATGGAGTAGATGTAGTAATGTCAACCAAAACATGTATTCCTATACAGAATATCAACATAAGATGAAGGAAACAATTTTGAGACTATAAGTAATGAACTTGATGTTATTGAAGAAGAAAAAAGTCAAAACTCACCTAAAATCGGAACATTACAAAACTCTTATGAGAAATTGATACAATTCAAAAGCTCACTTTAGAAGCTTTGAGGTTGGAGACAAAGTCCTAAAGAGAGTCTTCCCCTATACTAAAGAAAAAAACTTTGGAAAGTTTGTCCAAACTAGGAAGGATCATATACAATAGAATTAAAGGTCAAGCTCGGAACATACAAACTACTAGATGAGGAAGAATAACAGTTTTCGCACTCCTGAAATATAAAGCATATGAAGATCTACAACTTAGCATAAGCTTCGATTATTACTTTTCATACAATTGTATATTTTTGTTAAACCTAGACTTTTGGAATGCACTTTCTTTTACACATGAGAAGGTTTTGATGATGCATTCGTTATTAATATAACGTTTGTGTCATTTCTTCATCATAAGTCTAAGGATATTTATCATCATAAACATTTGAAGAAGTCTACGTAACTTTCAAACAAAGAAAAGTAAAGTTATGATTTCAAAAGTAATCATCATGACTCCAAGAAGACTAAGAACCCCTCAAACAAACAAAAACTTAGTTTGGGATGGTTCAAAATCCAATTAGGCTCTTTACCCCTCAAATAAACAAAAAAATAAGTGCACGACCATTTCAAAAGTAATCTTCAACACTCTATAGAGTTTTAGTATCCCTCGGTCAAACACAAAATGCTAAGTACGAGATGGTTTCAAAAATAATCCTATGCATTTTAGGAAATCCAAATATCCACCACTCAAGAAAACACACAAATATAAAATGATTTCAAAAACAATAAAGTCTCTTCCTATCACCCCATCTAAAACAATAAAGTCGGAAACAATACATTGTTTTTCTTTTCAAAAATCAAACAAAAATATTTTAAAACAAGAATTACTACTGTATTTTCACAAAAAGAACTACCGATTGCTTTAAAAAAAAAATAAGTACGAAAATCTTAATTTTCCAGACATGAAATATAAGTATTCCTTACTGGAGTAAATATTCATCCAGGATGACGCACGCAGCATTTATTTTAAATCTAAATGATTTGACCATTGAAATCAAAACCAGAACAACTATTTTATATCTAATGATTCGGCCATCGAAATTAAAACCAGAACAACTATTTTGAATCTAATGATTCTGCCATCAAAACTAAACATCTAATGTTTGGGTCCGAAAAGACAACAGAAAGAAAAAAAAATTCTTTTTAACAAAATTACTTATATAATTATATTTTTTATTGGTAGAGCAAAACAAACCCTATTTTTAGTTAGAATAGCAAAACAAAAAATTTACGCTGGAGAGGAACATTAATTTCGCCTAGATAACAATTTTTGTAGGCTTCGACATGGTTTTGGCAATCTCACAATGCTTGGGGAAAAATACATTTATAAAATACTTGACAGCATGAATGATTAGCAGCTGATAACTTACTGCATAAATGATATCATAAAGAATTATGCTCAACTTTTTCTTTCAGCAACATTATATATAAATAAATAAAATAAAAAATCTTACACTTAATTATTAGAGAAGAACAATCAGAAAAAACTTAATTGTATCCTCAATTTTTTGTATAATTTTTTCGTTTCATCCATCCAATTTGGTGGCTGAATCGATTGCATCCACTGTAGTGTTTTGCTGTGTCCACAGCTGTGAGTATCTACCTGCTTTGCTCAATAGAACTTCATGCGGCCCTTGTTCGACCACCTTTCCGTTCTCCAAAACTATTATCTGAAGATAACCAGAAACATATTAGCACTTGTATCAATTCATTTGAGATTAAAAAGACGAACTATTCGATTTACTGAAGGGTTGTTTGGCACCTTTTTAGCTTCTGGGAGTATATAACCAAAAAAACTTGTTCCTTCTGGCCTAGCTATTTAGCCTTTAACAACTAGCTTTTAAAGTTTTTTTTGGCATAATTATGATGAAGTAGCCTAAAAATACGAGCATCTGTATCGATCGATAATGGAATCCAACGATACGTATTAAGATACGTATCGTTGTACGTCGGAATTGTGATACGTATCGCGATAAGTGCGATATGCATCGCGGTTTTGACAACTATGGTTATATATATTAGCTTTTCACCTTCTTTAGACACATTGTTTCATAAAAAAAGCACACTTTTATTTATTTTATCTCCCATGTGCAGTCATTTTTAGCTTTAAATTTTGATTTTTACTATTATGCAACAAACAACCTATCATTTTTTCCTTCTGAAACTTACTTCTTTATCTCTCATACAGTCATTTTCTGGTTAAGAGTTTTCTCATTTACTATATGTATTAAACATTCTATCATGTTTTTTTATTCTAAAAACCAACTTCTTAGTTTTTATTTCTATCTAACTTTGCTAGTTTTATAGGTTGTGTGCCAAATAGCCACTACGAACAAAGTGGCATCCATAGTTTGCTAGTAGTAAGCTTATGATGGGTACCTCGTCACACTGCATTGCAGTAGTGAGTCTGTGAGCAATGAAGATTGAAGTCCTATTATTAGCGAGCGACTTCAAGGCGTTTAGTATCTCTGCTTCGGTCGTACTATCAAGTGCACTTGTAGCTTCATCACATAGCCTGAAGATAGTTGTTATATACAATATTATTGATCCTTCGGATAGTATGTCTCAAACATATATATACACATCTTATACATTTGAAATTTCAAGTACGTTTGCTACAATAAAAAATGGGTGCAATCCACAGCTGTCCCCGTTAATTTAAAATCACTTATATCATATATATATATATATGTCCCCGTTAATTTAAAATCACTTATATCATATATATATATATATATATATATATATATATATATATATATATATATATATATATTGAACCAAATAAAAAAAAAGACGAATACTTACAAAATAGGAGGAGCTTTTAAGAAGGCACGGGCTAATGCGACACGCTGCTTTTCACCACCACTTAACTAGAATTCAAGGTTTAGTTGATATAGAAAAGTAATCAGAATTCAAGGTTTAGTTGATTGTAAAATATACAAAACATTATTCTTTTTAGGATTATAGTTGCTAAGCAAGTAGCAACAGCGGACTGACCTTCAGTCCTCGTTCACCAACGACAGTAGAATATTTTCCTGGAAAGTTCATTATAGTATCATGGATCGCTGCACATCGAGCAGCTTCATATACCTGAGTGGATTGAAAAACTATTAGTTTGGGAAGCAATTGGAGATAGAGAGAGTCAGTCTCCATGTTGAAGATACTAACGGCTGTTTGATGACAACTTATAAGTTAAAAAACTAGATTTAAATAAGCAAAAATTTAAATTATAGTTTTTAAGAAAAAATCATAGAACGAATGGTCCATAAATAAAAATACTTTAACAGCAGCTGTATAAAGTGAAAACAAGGACTTACAAGAAAAAGTGTGGTTAATGAAAACAATGTGTATAGATAAGAGACGGGTAAAAACAAGTTATCCAGAAATAAAAAAAGATTAGAAAGCCAAAAAGGCCAAAACGTTTAGCTTTTAGTGTTTTTAAGATATCTTACAAACTTAAAAAGAAAGCTTATTTAAGCCTCGAATAATGATAAACCAAACAGTCTTTTTGCCTATATATCTGGAGTCTGATGATAACAAACAATCCCTAAGCTTACGTCTCATACCTCTTCTTCTGTTGATGTTAGACATCCATAGTGAATATTGTGATATATTGTATCGTTAAAAAGTACCTGCCATGAATGCAAGGTTGAATGAGTATCACAACTAACATAATTTCGTATTGGCAAAAAAACTGAAAGTTCATAGATGGTTAATCAAACTTACTGTATCTTGTGGCACAACGCCTATAGTCGACCTTAGACTATCAAGTGTCACATCTCGTAATTCTTGACCGTCTATCCGTATCTGTGACCATAAGTGTTAATATAATGCCATAGGGAATAGAGATATATAATGTTTGACAATCAAGGTTTCAAGAAATAATCCCTTGAACGTGAAGGGTAATATCATTAAGTCCCCTGAAATATAAGAATTGCACACGGTCTGCCCCCATATGTTTAATATTACAGGGACCAATTCTTGAGATCCGATTAGCAGGGGGCATTAATGGTGATTTAAGCTCATACACGATAAACTCATACCATCATTTCTATATGAACTTGAGGTGTTAAAAACATGGAAATATTAGTTCTTACACTTCCAGCATGAGTATCGAAAAATCTGAAGAGCAATCTCAAAATTGTCGATTTGCCTACAATAACAAATCCAAGGTAAATATGATTGAATCTGAAAACTATAAAGTGAGTTTTTTATATGCTAAAATGACTTGCCACTGCCACTGGTTCCCACAATTGCCACACTTTTTCCGGCTGGGACAGAAAAAGAAATTCCATCAAGAATCTTTCTTTCAGGAAGGTAACTGTATAACATATTGAATAGTACATTAGACACTAAAAATAGTTTATCAATCCCTTGAACAAAATAAGGAAATTGGCATTCAGGCACTACCTAAAGTGCACATTTTCGAATTGAATGTTTCCACCATTCAGTTTTAGAGGCTTTGCTAATTCTTCGTCGGCGACATCAGCTTTCTCCTGCAGTAGCATCGCAAGAAAAATTTTATTACGCACCTTATTGTTACAACTAATTAAAAGAATCCAGTAAAACTTTAATGTATACTCTGTCGAAATTGATTAGAAATCTGATAATGATTCTTCTACAAAGGAGACTAATACAGTCAACAATTTAAATCAAAGGCTAAATTCTGAAGAAGTATGCAATCAATGAGGTTTTTGGTGCCATCAAACTTTTAAGCTTTTGGGCTTATAAGCAAAAAGCTTGTTTGGTTGGTCTCACCTTTTAGGCTCAAAAGCATTATGATTAGAAGCGTATGAATCTGAAGTCTTTAAAACATAGCTATTTTGACCATAAAAGATAAATTTACGATTGTTCTTCACCTGCTTCTTCATATACATTGTTTTTATCGAGAACATCATTCTAATTTTATTGAGTTCTCATTTTCACCTGGTACCATCTTTATTACTTAGTTCTCGTTTTCACTTCGAAACATCTTTAACATTAAAAAGTTGGGTCTCTTATTATGCACCAAACAACCCACGACTTTTTTTCTCAAAAGCTAGCTTGTTTAATTTTTTACCCGATGAGTTGGGCACCAGACAATCCCTAAATCAGAATAATAGTTTAAGAGCTCCTAAGAAGTAGCTACCTCCAATAATTGAAACATGGACTTCATGTCTACAAGGCTTTGGATGGTCTCGCGATAGACACTGCCAAGGAAATTCAGCGGAAGTGATAATTGGAATAGAAGCCCATTCACCATAACCTATGATTCCAAGAAAATTGTAAATTTTGCACTTGAAAGAGACTCATAGACACATCTAATCACTAACAAATATAGAAGAATATATTACCAAATCCCCCAGAGACATCTCGCCATTCATGATTCCACGTGAACACAAAACCATCGCTGTTGATAGAGCGGTACTAAAGATGACGTTTTGTCCAAAATTCAGAAAAGCAAGACTTCTTTGTGTTTTTAAGGCAGCATCTTCATATTCTACAAGACAGTAATGATAAAAGGAAATAAAGTGAAGAAAATGAGACGCATAACGAGCCCATTCTTTTAATTATGCAATTGACTATAGCTAAGGAACTTACTCTTTAAGTATTCATCATACTTTTCAGCTTCATATTCTTCATTGTTGAAATATTTGACGGTCTGATAACAAGCAAAGATAATCAAGAAACGAAAAAATAAAATAAAATCAAACCTCAACTCTTGGTCATAATAAATCCAATTAGATAAATCCCCATGATCTCTCACCTCATAATTTATAAGTGAATCAATTGCCCTTGTACTGGCATTATTGTCTGCTTTGTTCATCGCTATTCTAAACTTGGTCCTCCACTGAAAAAACACATAGATCTTATATGCTATCTATCCTCATTCGTGAAAATTATTCGTAAGGATATTTTGATAAAGGTTCAGAAGAAAGAAAAAATTTACCTGTGTCACCGTCAATGTAAAAGCAATATATGCAGCAACAGAAAGTGAAGTGATCCAGGCAAAAGGTGCTCCATAGTTGTATGCTAGTATACCTGATACCATAGATATCTGGGGGATACATATTAAATATGTCGAATTGGTTCAGAAGTAAAGAAACACAAGCAAGAAAGAGAAACGAATAGTGGAGTACAAGGCGGCCAAGGGAGCCCAAGTATCATATAGTTAAGTAGTCCAGCAAAAAGGCAAGCTCTACCTCTAAAATGGTGGGAACAACATTGAACACCATCGACGAGAGTATAAAATTTATGGCACGGCTACCACGATCTATTATTCTATTTAATGCACCGGTTTCGCGACTGAAAATAAAGGAACAAAGTAAGAAAAAAAAATGTGTTTATGTAAGTTTCTGTTAATGCAGAAAGAAACTAATACCTTAGATGGTAGCGAAGATCAAGTTGATGTAAGTGAGAAAACACCTGTGATCATAAACCACTGCTACATACTTAATATAAAAGGCTATAATGAAAGAGAATCAAATAAATAGGGATATGCAGGCAAAGGTATACCTTCCTAGACACAGACCGGATGGTTCTCAAAGCTACTTTGGAGAAAACAGCTGTTCTCAATTCTGCAAAATTTGAAATTTTACAGTGTCAACCAAAAAATGAAATTTGAAACTTCCAATAAAATAAAGCTGTAGAAATGGTGGTCCACTCTAATCATTTGATGCCATTGATACTTTATCAAGTGAAGAAAAGATAAAAATTGAAACATTCTGTACAATAAAGCTAGTAATCAGTTAATACCATTGAAAGCAGATGCCCCAGTTCGAGCAATCCCGTAACCAATAAGAACAGCGGTCGGAGTGGCGAAAATCACAGTCAGATTCGGGTTGGCAGCTGTGAAAGAAGCAAGGGCTGCGGCATTTCCCGTAGCTGAGGTCAGCCAGTCGACGGCGAGCTTAAACAGAAAAGGCACCTGAACATTCAACACTTTAGCACCCACAAGAAAACCCAAGGCCGCGATTACTCTTAAGCGAAATTCAGCATTATCCCTCATCCACAAGTAGCTGGCTAGAGTGCGGAGGATTTTCATGTCAGCTACTGGTGCCGGCTGCTGTATCTTAACAACTGGCCTCTTCTGCTTCGAAGAATCATCACTGGAACTCGAAGTTGAGAAGGAAATGCGGCCGTCAACCATCGAATTCTATCGAAAACAGTTCAACAATGTCGATTAAACATTCAATAGCAGTAGTTAGTCAAAAACATCAGCAATCACATATTGATCAAATAATTAAACGAAAAAAATGAATCAAAAACAGTCCACGACATCAATCAAGCATTTATAACATGGAAATTAACTAGAAACAGCAGTAAATCAATCAACCATTCTACAAAGCTGTAATTTAACCCTAGAACAGCACAAATTGATTTAACAGAATTAAATCAATCAAACATTGGCACACAGCAATGAACTAAAACAAGCAAACACAAAATTGATCAGATACTTAAAAGTAAAACCAACCGTTTGGTGAAATTGCGAAGATGAACGCGAAGAAACTGATGAATCAGAAAGAAAGCCATTGATACGACGGCAAACAGAAAGCTTCCGATGAGTAGAATTGGAGTACGTTCTGTTACCAAACACAGTTTTGCTATTGAATTTGGTACAGAGAAGAGCCTTTTCACTTCCACTACTGACTGCGACATTTTTCTGATAGTGAAAACACGTGAAGAGAGCTTGATGACGATAATGGTGATTTTTGCCAAGGATGGTAAGCTCCCCTCCTGCCCTGATTAACCTCGAAGCACTCAACATTTATATTCCTTTTCGTCTTTGATTCACCGAAGGAACCGATTATTCTCAATCTGAAGTCTAAATGTTGGAACTTCAGTACCAACCAAGGCTAATGTATCTAGTAGAGAAGGTAATAAAACCCTAGAATTTTTAAGAGGGAGATATGCAAAGTACAGAACAAAACAAGAACAAAAAGGTCAACATGTTTTTAGATATTAACTTCAGAATTATTTTTTATTTTTTATTTTTTTAAATTTTCGATTCTAGAATATGTGTTTTAGAAACTTTAAAATCCAAATGTCCTTATTTATAAGTGATGTTTAAAAACTTTAAATTAAAGAAAAAGAAGCAGAAATACGAGGGAGAAGAGTTGTGGTTTTGTGACACCAGCATGAAAAAGATGGTTTCTCTTCCAGAAAAGGGTTTTTTTTTTGTCCCTTTGGTGATTTTCTCCATCACCCATCTTGAATCTAGCCATGGATTCTAACCCTATTAACCTGAATTCTCCTGAAGAGTTTCCTTCTCTTCTTAAGGAAGGTGAAGCTACCAAGCCAAAGAAAACATTTGCTGAAACTGTTAAGCAATTTTCTCTCTCTTGATCATCGGCATGATCTTAAACCAGAGTACTACAAACAATCTGGTGATCATTATTCTGTTCAGTTTTCGAATGAAGTTAAGGGTTTTCTTCTCGAAAACTCTTCAACAACTATTGTTTGCAATTTTAAGGATGGAATTCCGCGAAAATCGGTTCTTGAAGGTTTTCTTCAAAACTTTAAGTTCAAAGGTTCGTATAAGTTTTTTAGCTTTGATTCTAGGCACAAATCTTTGTCGAGTTTCAGTTAAAAGAAGATGTGAGCAGTATCTGGTCTAAATACGTTTGGAATATTGAAGGTAAATCGATGAGAATTCTTCGCTGGGATTCTGAATTTAATAGAAGGTATGAGTGTTCGAAGGCTCTGGTCTGGGTTCGCTTGGAGAGGGTTCCTGAGTTTATGTATAATAGCTCTATTATACATAGTTTGGCTTCTTCTATTGGAACCACGTATAGAGTTATAATTCCTGAAAACAAAGCTCTCATGAACGCTTGTTACGCTCATGTTGAGCTCGATGTTTCAATGTCTCTTAAATATAGACTTTGGGCTGGTTTTGGATCGAATGAGGGGTGCTGGATTAACATCAGTTACAAAAACGTGCCTCCTTATTGTAATAATTGCTTCCATCTTGGCCATAAAGATAGTGAGTGCAAAAAGAAACTTCAAACTGTTAAAGATGATGAAAAGATCGAAAATTGTGAAGTAAATTGTGAAGAAAATTGTGAAGAAAATTGTGAAGAAAGCGTTAACGATGTCAGTAAGAAGGTTAAAACTGTTAAAGTTATGAATAGAACTGGTATTGTGGAAGAAGACTCTCGTTGTGGTCCAAGAACTTCAAATTTGAACTCTAGTAACTCTCAATCCTTCTGTAAAGATTATAGAAGAAAGCTGAGGTCTGTTATAAGTGCTAAGGATCATTACTCTTAGGTGAAAGATTTTATTGTTGGCGAAAGAATTCAAGACCTTAACGTGGATAATAATATGGAAGTGATTGAGGCCTTGCATAGAATCGAACAAGACTTTGCTCAAAGTAATCTCCAGTCTGAGGAGAATGATTTGATTGGAGATATTGTAAGCTGTGATAACACCCCAAGAAATCAGAATTTTAACAAATATTTTGACTATATCATCAGTGGGAAGATTAAGTCTCAGTTAAAGAAAGGGAAAACTAAGAAGCTCGCCATTAATTCTCTATCTGTGAAAGGAGGAAAATCAACACGTAAATCTTTATCTGACAATGATAAGGATCACTAATTGGAATGCTCGAGGCCTGAATAATAAGCCTACGTTGAGGAGGCTTCTTTCTGTTATCAAAGAGAATAATTCTAAGATTGTGTCTATTCAAGAGCCAATGGTTGATCCTTGTAAGTTGAATGGTGTGGCTGATGTTCTTGGCTTCAAAAATTCCTTTTCTAACTGTTCTAATAAGGTTTGGATCTTCTGATGTTGTGATTGATATTCTTGATGATCATGAGCAGTTGGTTAACATGTTGGTTTCTTATCCTAATTGCAATTCGTTGTTTAATTTCTTGGTGGTTTATGCTAAGAGTCAAAGGATGCTTAGAAGGGATCTCTGGAATCAGATAAAAATGTTTGCTTCTGTTGATGCTCCTTGGATCATTACTGGAGACTTCAATGCCATTACGTGTTCTGAAGATCAGATTGGCTGTTCTAATTTTGATCATAATAGTGCTAATGACCTTAATGAGACTATCAGGCTTTGTAATCTTGAGGAAGTTGGTTACATTGGTTCGAGGTATACTTGGAATAGGGGGACTCATTGGAAAATATTGGATAGAACTTTGGTTAATGAGAAATGGATCAGCACCTTTAAGGATACCAAGGTTTATCACATGGTCAGAACTTGTTCTGACCATGCTCTCTTCTTTATTCATTCTAATTATGCCTCTAATAATATTAACTGCAAGAAAAGTTTCAAATTTGTTAATGCTTGGTCTGATGGAGTTAGCTTTTTAAGTACTGTTAAGGAGAACTGGGGCTTGGATTGCAATGGGAATCAGGGCCAGGTCTTCTGGTATAAGTTGAGGAGGCTTAAGTTTTGTCTTAAGAAGTTGAATTTGAACATCTTTGGCAACATTTTCAGTAAGGTGATAGAGACTGCTGAGGTTGTTAGAAGTATGGAACTCATTCATGCTGAATCCAATAGCAGTTCTTCTAAGTCTGATCTTTCGAAAGCTAATAGTTTATACTTAAAGGCGCTCAGAAATGAAGAAAGCTTTTGGCGTCAGAAGTGCTACAATGGGTGGATCAAAGATGGTGATGGTAACACCAAGTTATTCCATGCTTTTGTCTCTAAAAACAGAAGGCGTAACTCTATTAAAGGGATCAAAGACAGTGGCTCTTGGCTTGATAACTCTTTAGATATTTCTTGGATGTAAGGGTATATATAATCTTGGATGATGCAAAAAAACTGTGTAAAATATTATGATACTTACTAACATTTTTCCAATATAATATAAATCTCTACTTATCTTTTGGAGACCATCTCATAAGTTATTCCCTTGGACAGATGGGGTCTTGACATTGTAGAACCAATTCCAAAGGCTTTAGGAGAAAGAAAAATATTATTGGTAGAAAATTATTATTGGTAGTTGTAGATTATTTTTCAAAATGGTAGAAATATGACCACTAGTAAGGATCACAAGAAAAGAGTTGGAAATATGACCACTAGTAAAACATATTGCATATATGAAATTCCAAGGGTCGTCACAACAAACAATGGAATGTAATTTCAAGACGATCAAATATCATAATTTTGCATAACAATAGGTATAAAGAAAATGATTCTTCCCATTTTCATCCTCAATAAAACAGCTAAGTAAGGTCACATGCAGTACAATAACAGATGTCATAGAGAATATGCTGGAAGAAGCAACATAAAGTTGGTTTAATTTCTTACTCGAAGTTTTATGGTCATACAAAACCATCTCAAGAACCGCAACGACCGAGATACCTTTTGCCTTAGTATATGGAGTAGATGTAGTAATGTCAACCAAAACATGTATTCCTATACAGAATATCAACATAAGATGAAGGAAACAATTTTGAGACTATAAGTAATGAACTTGATGTTATTGAAGAAGAAAAAAGTCAAAACTCACCTAAAATCGGAACATTACAAAACTCTTATGAGAAATTGATACAATTCAAAAGCTCACTTTAGAAGCTTTGAGGTTGGAGACAAAGTCCTAAAGAGAGTCTTCCCCTATACTAAAGAAAAAAACTTTGGAAAGTTTGTCCAAACTAGGAAGGATCATATACAATAGAATTAAAGGTCAAGCTCGGAACATACAAACTACTAGATGAGGAAGAATAACAGTTTTCGCACTCCTGAAATATAAAGCATATGAAGATCTACAACTTAGCATAAGCTTCGATTATTACTTTTCATACAATTGTATATTTTTGTTAAACCTAGACTTTTGGAATGCACTTTCTTTTACACATGAGAAGGTTTTGATGATGCATTCGTTATTAATATAACGTTTGTGTCATTTCTTCATCATAAGTCTAAGGATATTTATCATCATAAACATTTGAAGAAGTCTACGTAACTTTCAAACAAAGAAAAGTAAAGTTATGATTTCAAAAGTAATCATCATGACTCCAAGAAGACTAAGAACCCCTCAAACAAACAAAAACTTAGTTTGGGATGGTTCAAAATCCAATTAGGCTCTTTACCCCTCAAATAAACAAAAAAATAAGTGCACGACCATTTCAAAAGTAATCTTCAACACTCTATAGAGTTTTAGTATCCCTCGGTCAAACACAAAATGCTAAGTACGAGATGGTTTCAAAAATAATCCTATGCATTTTAGGAAATCCAAATATCCACCACTCAAGAAAACACACAAATATAAAATGATTTCAAAAACAATAAAGTCTCTTCCTATCACCCCATCTAAAACAATAAAGTCGGAAACAATACATTGTTTTTCTTTTCAAAAATCAAACAAAAATATTTTAAAACAAGAATTACTACTGTATTTTCACAAAAAGAACTACCGATTGCTTTAAAAAAAAAATAAGTACGAAAATCTTAATTTTCCAGACATGAAATATAAGTATTCCTTACTGGAGTAAATATTCATCCAGGATGACGCACGCAGCATTTATTTTAAATCTAAATGATTTGACCATTGAAATCAAAACCAGAACAACTATTTTATATCTAATGATTCGGCCATCGAAATTAAAACCAGAACAACTATTTTGAATCTAATGATTCTGCCATCAAAACTAAACATCTAATGTTTGGGTCCGAAAAGACAACAGAAAGAAAAAAAAATTCTTTTTAACAAAATTACTTATATAATTATATTTTTTATTGGTAGAGCAAAACAAACCCTATTTTTAGTTAGAATAGCAAAACAAAAAATTTACGCTGGAGAGGAACATTAATTTCGCCTAGATAACAATTTTTGTAGGCTTCGACATGGTTTTGGCAATCTCACAATGCTTGGGGAAAAATACATTTATAAAATACTTGACAGCATGAATGATTAGCAGCTGATAACTTACTGCATAAATGATATCATAAAGAATTATGCTCAACTTTTTCTTTCAGCAACATTATATATAAATAAATAAAATAAAAAATCTTACACTTAATTATTAGAGAAGAACAATCAGAAAAAACTTAATTGTATCCTCAATTTTTTGTATAATTTTTTCGTTTCATCCATCCAATTTGGTGGCTGAATCGATTGCATCCACTGTAGTGTTTTGCTGTGTCCACAGCTGTGAGTATCTACCTGCTTTGCTCAATAGAACTTCATGCGGCCCTTGTTCGACCACCTTTCCGTTCTCCAAAACTATTATCTGAAGATAACCAGAAACATATTAGCACTTGTATCAATTCATTTGAGATTAAAAAGACGAACTATTCGATTTACTGAAGGGTTGTTTGGCACCTTTTTAGCTTCTGGGAGTATATAACCAAAAAAACTTGTTCCTTCTGGCCTAGCTATTTAGCCTTTAACAACTAGCTTTTAAAGTTTTTTTTGGCATAATTATGATGAAGTAGCCTAAAAATACGAGCATCTGTATCGATCGATAATGGAATCCAACGATACGTATTAAGATACGTATCGTTGTACGTCGGAATTGTGATACGTATCGCGATAAGTGCGATATGCATCGCGGTTTTGACAACTATGGTTATATATATTAGCTTTTCACCTTCTTTAGACACATTGTTTCATAAAAAAAGCACACTTTTATTTATTTTATCTCCCATGTGCAGTCATTTTTAGCTTTAAATTTTGATTTTTACTATTATGCAACAAACAACCTATCATTTTTTCCTTCTGAAACTTACTTCTTTATCTCTCATACAGTCATTTTCTGGTTAAGAGTTTTCTCATTTACTATATGTATTAAACATTCTATCATGTTTTTTTATTCTAAAAACCAACTTCTTAGTTTTTATTTCTATCTAACTTTGCTAGTTTTATAGGTTGTGTGCCAAATAGCCACTACGAACAAAGTGGCATCCATAGTTTGCTAGTAGTAAGCTTATGATGGGTACCTCGTCACACTGCATTGCAGTAGTGAGTCTGTGAGCAATGAAGATTGAAGTCCTATTATTAGCGAGCGACTTCAAGGCGTTTAGTATCTCTGCTTCGGTCGTACTATCAAGTGCACTTGTAGCTTCATCACATAGCCTGAAGATAGTTGTTATATACAATATTATTGATCCTTCGGATAGTATGTCTCAAACATATATATACACATCTTATACATTTGAAATTTCAAGTACGTTTGCTACAATAAAAAATGGGTGCAATCCACAGCTGTCCCCGTTAATTTAAAATCACTTATATCATATATATATATATATGTCCCCGTTAATTTAAAATCACTTATATCATATATATATATATATATATATATATATATATATATATATATTGAACCAAATAAAAAAAAAGACGAATACTTACAAAATAGGAGGAGCTTTTAAGAAGGCACGGGCTAATGCGACACGCTGCTTTTCACCACCACTTAACTAGAATTCAAGGTTTAGTTGATATAGAAAAGTAATCAGAATTCAAGGTTTAGTTGATTGTAAAATATACAAAACATTATTCTTTTTAGGATTATAGTTGCTAAGCAAGTAGCAACAGCGGACTGACCTTCAGTCCTCGTTCACCAACGACAGTAGAATATTTTCCTGGAAAGTTCATTATAGTATCATGGATCGCTGCACATCGAGCAGCTTCATATACCTGAGTGGATTGAAAAACTATTAGTTTGGGAAGCAATTGGAGATAGAGAGAGTCAGTCTCCATGTTGAAGATACTAACGGCTGTTTGATGACAACTTATAAGTTAAAAAACTAGATTTAAATAAGCAAAAATTTAAATTATAGTTTTTAAGAAAAAATCATAGAACGAATGGTCCATAAATAAAAATACTTTAACAGCAGCTGTATAAAGTGAAAACAAGGACTTACAAGAAAAAGTGTGGTTAATGAAAACAATGTGTATAGATAAGAGACGGGTAAAAACAAGTTATCCAGAAATAAAAAAAGATTAGAAAGCCAAAAAGGCCAAAACGTTTAGCTTTTAGTGTTTTTAAGATATCTTACAAACTTAAAAAGAAAGCTTATTTAAGCCTCGAATAATGATAAACCAAACAGTCTTTTTGCCTATATATCTGGAGTCTGATGATAACAAACAATCCCTAAGCTTACGTCTCATACCTCTTCTTCTGTTGATGTTAGACATCCATAGTGAATATTGTGATATATTGTATCGTTAAAAAGTACCTGCCATGAATGCAAGGTTGAATGAGTATCACAACTAACATAATTTCGTATTGGCAAAAAAACTGAAAGTTCATAGATGGTTAATCAAACTTACTGTATCTTGTGGCACAACGCCTATAGTCGACCTTAGACTATCAAGTGTCACATCTCGTAATTCTTGACCGTCTATCCGTATCTGTGACCATAAGTGTTAATATAATGCCATAGGGAATAGAGATATATAATGTTTGACAATCAAGGTTTCAAGAAATAATCCCTTGAACGTGAAGGGTAATATCATTAAGTCCCCTGAAATATAAGAATTGCACACGGTCTGCCCCCATATGTTTAATATTACAGGGACCAATTCTTGAGATCCGATTAGCAGGGGGCATTAATGGTGATTTAAGCTCATACACGATAAACTCATACCATCATTTCTATATGAACTTGAGGTGTTAAAAACATGGAAATATTAGTTCTTACACTTCCAGCATGAGTATCGAAAAATCTGAAGAGCAATCTCAAAATTGTCGATTTGCCTACAATAACAAATCCAAGGTAAATATGATTGAATCTGAAAACTATAAAGTGAGTTTTTTATATGCTAAAATGACTTGCCACTGCCACTGGTTCCCACAATTGCCACACTTTTTCCGGCTGGGACAGAAAAAGAAATTCCATCAAGAATCTTTCTTTCAGGAAGGTAACTGTATAACATATTGAATAGTACATTAGACACTAAAAATAGTTTATCAATCCCTTGAACAAAATAAGGAAATTGGCATTCAGGCACTACCTAAAGTGCACATTTTCGAATTGAATGTTTCCACCATTCAGTTTTAGAGGCTTTGCTAATTCTTCGTCGGCGACATCAGCTTTCTCCTGCAGTAGCATCGCAAGAAAAATTTTATTACGCACCTTATTGTTACAACTAATTAAAAGAATCCAGTAAAACTTTAATGTATACTCTGTCGAAATTGATTAGAAATCTGATAATGATTCTTCTACAAAGGAGACTAATACAGTCAACAATTTAAATCAAAGGCTAAATTCTGAAGAAGTATGCAATCAATGAGGTTTTTGGTGCCATCAAACTTTTAAGCTTTTGGGCTTATAAGCAAAAAGCTTGTTTGGTTGGTCTCACCTTTTAGGCTCAAAAGCATTATGATTAGAAGCGTATGAATCTGAAGTCTTTAAAACATAGCTATTTTGACCATAAAAGATAAATTTACGATTGTTCTTCACCTGCTTCTTCATATACATTGTTTTTATCGAGAACATCATTCTAATTTTATTGAGTTCTCATTTTCACCTGGTACCATCTTTATTACTTAGTTCTCGTTTTCACTTCGAAACATCTTTAACATTAAAAAGTTGGGTCTCTTATTATGCACCAAACAACCCACGACTTTTTTTCTCAAAAGCTAGCTTGTTTAATTTTTTACCCGATGAGTTGGGCACCAGACAATCCCTAAATCAGAATAATAGTTTAAGAGCTCCTAAGAAGTAGCTACCTCCAATAATTGAAACATGGACTTCATGTCTACAAGGCTTTGGATGGTCTCGCGATAGACACTGCCAAGGAAATTCAGCGGAAGTGATAATTGGAATAGAAGCCCATTCACCATAACCTATGATTCCAAGAAAATTGTAAATTTTGCACTTGAAAGAGACTCATAGACACATCTAATCACTAACAAATATAGAAGAGTATTTGCCTTGTTCCAAAGAGTGCCAATCCAACTGATTGGAAGGATTTTAGGCCGATAAGTCTTTGTTCAATTTTCAATAGAATCTTTTCCAATCTTATAAACTATAGACTATCTATTATCCTGCCTAACATTATTTCAAAGATGCAAGGTGCTTTTGTCAAAGGAAGGTTGATCCATGATAATATTTTAATTACTAAAGAATTGGTGCATGACATTGATAGGAAACCTAAAACAGGCAATGCTATTATTCAGTTAGATATGTCTAAAGCTTTTGATAAGCTTTCTCATGCATTCATTCTTAGAGTTCTCAAATGTTTTGGTTTTGCTGATCATTGTATTGAATTAATTAGAAAAATGATTACAAATGATCATATATCGTTGCTTATCAATGGTTCTAGCTATGGATATTTTAAGCAGAACAAAGGTATTAGGCAAGGAGACCCTTTGTCTCCTAGCCTTTTTATCCTTGCTGAGGATGTTTTGCTTCGTAGAATATACAAGCTTTTTTAGAACAATAAGTCTATACAATATGCATCTAGAACTAACTTCCTGGTGCCTTGTTTAGCTTTTGCAGATGACATTTTGATATTTACCAACTGTAAGGTTGACTCCATTGCTTTACTTAGTAGCTTGTTTGATAAGTATCATCTTGTTTCTGGGCAGTCTGTAAACAAAGACAAAACAAAGGTTATCATTTCCAAAAAATTTAATCATGCTACTGCAAACAATATCAAGATTCAAGCTGGGTTCGATTCTGATAACTTGTCATTCAACTATTTAGGGATAACCATTGCTAGTAGCAACAAAGGGAAGTTCTTTCAGACTCTTTTGGATAAGATTCATGATAGAATTGTGGGTTAGGATCTTAAAAACTTATCTTTTGGAGGCAGGTTGACCCTTATTAATTCTGTTTTAATGCCTATTGTTTTCTATTGGATGCATAATTCCTTTGTTCCTAATAACATTATTAAGAAGCTTGAAGGTTGCTTTAATAGGTTTCTTTGGAGGTCTAACTATAATGTTAAGACTATTCATTGGGCTAGTTGGTATCAGCTTTGTAAGCCTTATGCTGAGGGAGGTCTTAACATCAAAAGTCTATATGATGTTCAAACTGTTTTCTCTTATAAACTATGGTATCTTTTCAGGAAGAATAATAGCATGTGGGCTTCTCTAATGCACAAGACCTATTGTAAAGACTCTCGTGCTCTTAAAGTTGTTTGCAAAATCACTGATTCAGTTGTGTGGAAAAGGCTTTCTATGATTAAAGACTCTACTGATAAGAACATCAAATAGAGGTTGGGTCAGGGGTTTATAGATTTATGGCTAGAAGACTGGCATGATAGTCCTCCTTTGATAAGTGATCCTAACTCTTTTAGATGGTTTTTAAGTGCTAGTGTGTGTTCTTTTTGGAAATTTGACAGCTGGGATTATAGTGTGCTTCATAATATATTACCTTCTGATAAAGTTAATCATATATCAAAATATAAAATTGACTCTAATAAGTCTGATAAAATAATTTGGAAGCTTTCTACTAGTAAAGAGTTTGATTTAAACTCTACATGGAATGATATCAGGCATAGTAATCCTAAGTCTGGTCTTTTTTCTCGAATGTAAGAAGTACTTGTTTTTGTGTTGGAAGCTTATCAAGGGCTATATTCCTCTCGATACTATCCTTATGAGAAGGAATGTTACCATGGTTTCTAAGTGTCAGTTCTGTCAAAATTGTGAAGAGAAGAACCATCTCTTCATCAGTTGTTGTTTTTCTTGGCCTGTTTGGAACTATTTCAATAGCTTGTTTAGGATTAATGTTAGAAGGTACATGGTTCCGTCTCATGTCCTGCATATCTGGTTTAGTTTTTCTAAGACTAAGTGTCACATTACTCGCATTATCCCTCAGGTGATTTGTTGGGTTATCTGGAGAAACAGAAACTTATCAAAGTTTGGTGATTCTCCAGATAATGTTCAAAAGGCCATTGGCAGGGTTGTTCACATAATTAAATGTCTGGATTTAGCTAACGTAATTACTTATAAACATTGGACTAAAGCTGGTTATGCTGGTATTTCCCTAGGATGTAATTCAGTAATCAACAATCGCAAAGTCCCGAGTTACCTGAGGTGGATTGCTCCGAATCCGGGGAGAATGAAGCTTAACGTGGATGGATCGTGCAATAAGTTTGGGGAAGCCAGCATTGGGATTCTGGTTCGTAACTTAGATGGTGATGTCCTCCTGGGTCGTGGTTCTCTTCTTGGCAAGCTTAATCCTCTTTTTGCTGAAATCAGTGCCCTAATCGAGGGATTGATTATATGTAAGCAAAATCAGTGGATTAATGTGGATGTTGAATCAGATAACTTGATTCTTATCTATCTTTTAGCGACAAGAAAGAAGGCTTGGTACCTGTTAGACTCTATGGCGATTTGTAGATCGTTAATTCATTCGAAGATGACGATCCGGCATGTCTCTCGTCTCCAAAACCAGTGTGCTGACTGGATTGCGAAAACAGTGATGAACTTGAAGAAGAATATTCAGTTTGTTACTCCTCCTGATGAGCTTCGTTCGATTGTGTTGCTGGAGAGTCTTGGTGTAGGTTACGTCTTTTAGTCTGTTCGAAGTTGGCTAGAGGTTGAAGATGAAGTTGGGCGCTTGGGATTTGTTTTTGAATTTTTGTCCCTCAATTTCTTTGTATCTTTCAATTTCGTCCTTAAAACTTTGTGTACTCTCAATTTCATAATAGAATTTCTCCATTTGCTTAAAAAAAACTTTAAATTATAAAATAGAAATATGATGATCGGGTATCTTTACGATTTTATTTTTTTATTAATTTCTAGTTTTTATAAAAAAAACCAAATTAGAAAAATTAAAATGTAAATCCATCATATATCACAAATATTGTGTATCATCGAACTATCATTCATCCAAATATAGAAGTTTAAACTAATTTCCTCCAATATTTCTTACAAAACCCAACTTATATTATATAATATATAATACACTTTTAATATACCAACATATAAACTTATCTCATAAATAATTTGTCACGGTCCCTATCAACAGTCCTATAAACGATAATAAACTTCAAAAAAATTAAGAACTCATCAATATAAGAATCGCGTGCTCTGGCGAATCGAGACGTAATAGACATCGCGCTCAATAAAAAAAGTACAAGAGTTGGAATGGAAAATAAGGGTTATGGTTTTGGTGAACGCCATAAAAAATTGGTGAATAATAGTTGATTTAAAAATGAATAGGAAAAAGCTCTTTGATCTCGGTATACACATAATTTTGGCTATTTCCTACATCAAATGATATTAAATATTTGGTATTTAGGTTGAAAAGTATAAGATAGGTCATGAACAAATGGCATACCGTATTTTATAAAAATTAATAAAATTAGACTTTTAACCTTTTATGTATTCCATTAAGCATAAAAAAACTGCTAATTTTATTTAATTTATTATGATGTTGTTTTGGTTTAGAATTTCAAAACCTTTATGAAATAATTGGAATCAAATTCAATTACTCATTAGTTATAACAAAATATTATAACTAAGTAAAAAAACTTGATTTTTATAACTTTTTAATATTTTTTATTTTCTTTCATTTTTTGGTTTTTTATATTTTATTTTAATATAGCTCAATTTATAATTCAATTCATATTTATTTTTTATCTCTCAATAAAATAAACATAAAAATTAAAAAAATTGAGAATATAATAGTATTTTATTCATTAAACAATTAAACTAACAAAAGTAAATATTATTTGATCTTACTTTTATTGTAAAAAATATTAGATTAAAATAACATTTCTATAAAACATAATAGTATTTTTCGTAACAACCAAATGTTTATCTCTACTGTCTAATTTATATTGCAAAACATGTCATATTAAATTTAAATTTCTACATAAAGTTATAGTATATCTTCGACTTATTCAAATAATTAGTTCATTGACTATCTATTTTCGTAGCAGATAGTCCATCGACTAAAAAAAGTCTGAATTTAGTCTATTAACTATCCATTTCGGATAAGATTAGTCTCCCGTGTGTGTTGACTATCCATTTTTTATACAGTTAGTCATTTGACTTTTCATTTTTAACAACATTAGTCTCTTATATAAACATGTGCAATGGACTAGCTTTATCCAAAATGGATAGTTAATGGTCTAAAACCATACGATTTTTAGTCGATAAACTATATGCCACCAAAATATATAGTTAAGGGACTAAATCCAAATCTTTTTAGTCAAATGACTATTTGTCATGAAAATGGATAGTCAAGTGACTAAATACTATTCAAAGCCGTAATTCTTGTAACAATCGTTGAAGTTGTCTATTTTGTCAATAACTAAATGTTTATATATTATGTTTGTAGTATATTATTGCCTTATCATTTTGATCCATGATGTCGCCGGTAAATTAACAAAATCGTTACAGTAGGGTATGATGAGGGCGGAATTCGCCGATTCAAGCGATAGGGGTAAAAACGCAATAAATAGTAGTTGATGGGATTAATCGGGTATTTAAAGTCCTTCGAGGACCAATTTACAACAATGTAATAGTAAAGGGGCCTCATTGGTATGAAATGAACGGCCCACTAATAGATTAAATGGGTCCACCTTATTTTAGTATAAAAGGGTGACCCACTTGCCTAAAAAGGGTATTGAATATTACTTTCTCAGTTTCCACTTTATCTCTCTACACTTTCTCTCTCTAGTCACATCAGGTCCCAGATCCCAAATATATTATTTTGACAATTATTCACTCATCATTGGCGCCGTCTGTGGGAAACAGTGATACCGAAAAGGAATCTTCTGTTCTTTGAAAATCACATTTTACGGGATGAATAGCGAAGCGGCGATAGAGAGAGACGGTAGAGAAGTCGTCCGAGCCGCCACTGGGTCGGAAGGCACAGGAGTTCCCGGTCGGGAGTGGAACGGCGGTCGGGATAAGCGGTCGACTTTGATTATGACCCGAAAGCAGCTCCTTGAGGACATTGCCCGGTTAGAAGAGGAGCGGGAGCGGGCACTGGACGAGAAAAGGACTCGGGAAGGGAAGGGCAAAGAGCCCGCCCTGGACGATCGGGGAGCAGCCGGTCGCGGCCAAGCTTCGCGGGTGGAGGTCCGACCTGTCAGGTACTACCGAGATTCTCCCCCCGACGACGAAGAGGCCGTCAAGACTCGTCGGAACCCAGACAGCCGTCGGGCCATGACGTCGGACTATCCCTCAGACGATTCGTCAGGCGAGGAATACCTGCGTCGGGAGAGAGTCCAACGAACGCAAAAGAGTCGATCCCGACGCATTCGAGGGTCCAGGGCAGATCCCTCGCAGTACAAAAAGGACGGCACCAACAAGCCGACCCCTGTATCCTTTGAAAAGGAAGGAACGCACGTCGCCAGCCGCGGAGAGCGGGACATGTTGCCACCAATCCCTTGGCAACCAACGAACAGCCAGAACCATGGATACCGAACGAGTAGCCAATTCATCAGCCCCAGAGCCGAGGGACTCTATGGAATTAGGACCGAAGGTCTTGGAGGAGGAGCTTTCGAGCTCGGAGTCAACTGGAGGGCCTCCCCGTTATCCGATGAGATATTAGCGGGACCACTCCCGAGGCGTTTCGACATTTCGAAACTAGAAAAATACGACGGGAAAACGGATCCGGAAAACCATTTGGAAGCCTTCAAGAACTTCATGCTCAGTTTCGACAACGATGACAAACTCTTATGTAGGGCCTTTTCTATGACATTCAAAGATAGGGCTTCTAAATGGTACAACCGTTTGCCGCAGGGTTGCATCCGGAACTTTGGGACTTTCTGGGCGATATTTAGGCAGCACTTCGTGGGAAGTAAGAGTTTCCGTGCTAATGGAGACACTATTATGAACTGTCGACAGAAGCTAGGGGAGAGCCTAAAAAACTATACCAGGCGGTTCATTGACGCAAAGACCGATCTGGACCATTGTGAAGAGAATGTTGCCCTAACGGCATTTCGATTAGGCCTACTCCCGGGGCCAATGAAGCAAGCAGTCACGAAGAAGCAGGCGTTCACTTTTTCTGCATTATTGGCGCAAATAGAAAAGCAGATACTGATCGAAGAAACGGAAGCTCAACAGAGCGCCCAAGCATCGGTCGTGATAAAGCAGGGTTCCCGACCAGACCATGCTAGGTCAGCCCAACCGATTAGCACGATACCCCCGAGCATACCATCGGTAACTAAATCTCCCACCCCGTCCGGTCTTAGGCCAAAACAAAATGGGCAGGCAACTTCTCGACCCATGTCCAACAAATGGATACGACCGGCCTACTTTGCGGACCTCACGGAGTGCGTGTCGTCAATCTACGAAAAGACCAAGAGGAGCGGGATGTACCGAAAGCCTTTTCCTATCCCGACGCCTCGGGAGCAAAGGAATAACCGCTATTGTCGTTACCACGAGGACGTCGGCCATGACACGAAGGATTGCATAGCCTTAAAGAAGGAAATACAGATGCTCATTGAGCATGGGAACCTGTTAGAGTATGTCAAGAAGGCCCAACTTGCCACGACCTCTAAGGAAGTGGTTATCATACCGAAACCGGAGACGACCATGGCAATTTCGGAAGTTACCGATCATTTCGACATTTCAATTGAATACCTCGATCCCGAGGCCAACCGCAATATCATCGGGGTCATTGAGGAGGAGGCGGGAGAAAGCACCAATGTTGTGCTCGGTCTCTGTGAAATGTTTGAGTCATTGGTAGTCTTCGGGGGAAGATCCACGATGGGAACCACGCGTGCATCCGGGGAGGGGCGAGTTGTCGACCGATCCTCTCACATGGGGAACCGAACTTGCTTCCAAACCAGACGTACCCTTTCCCCAACTCTGCACCGCGACGACCCGGCGGCTAACCACAACGATATCAGAGTTGTTGATGAAAAAATTGACGGACACATTGGTAAGGTGCAGGGCCTGCGCGATCTTTTCGAATCCTTGACCATCTTCGGGGGGGATTCGATGGCAGGGATAACGCATTCTTCCAGGAAAAGACACATCGTCAACTTGACCACCCAGCTGGAAGCCAGAACTTGCTTCCAAACCAGAAGTGCCCCCTCGCCAATTCTGCATTTCGATGATGATGATATGAGGGACTTAGCCGGGCCTCATGAGGATGCTATAGTGATCGGGGCAGCGATCGCGGGAGAAGAGGTTCGGCGAATTTTGATAGATACCGGTAGCTCGGCCAATATCATTTTCGCTTCAACCTTTGCCAAGTTCCGAACTCGGCCAGTAATTGAGCGATCTGACCGTACCATCGTCGGGTTTACAGCGGCGGCCGATGTTGTCGGAGAATTCGAGGGTGTGGTACAATTAGGCCGCGGCCCGTTTAAAAAGGAGGTCACGGTTCTGTTTATAGTATTTGATGCGCCGGCCTCGCACAATGCTATTCTGGGACGATCTTGGATATCGCGCATGCATGCAGTGACTTCTACAATTCATCAGTGTGTGAAGTATGTGGTGGGAAACAACATCGGAGTAGTGCGAAGTAGCCAGAAAACGGCCCGGGAATGTTACCGAGCTGCGTTGGCACCCAAGAAAGACCAAGAAATGTTCCCATCCCAAGCATAGCAATTAAGGGGGAACTCCCCTGGATCGCAGCCGGTGGACGACCCTCGGGAGGCCCCAAGCCTTTTAACAACAGATGAAGAATGTGAGCTGCATCATTTTGCTACTGGGAAATGTCTGCGGGTCGGGATGAACATTTTACCAACCCTAAGGGAACAGATGCTGGCTTTGCTCCGGGAGAATCTTGACTTATTTGCCTGGTGCTCCGGGGACGTTACGGGAGTGCCAGAATCATTTGCAATTCATAAGTTGACCATAAACAGGAATGTTAGACCAATAATTCAGAAGCGTCGGATTTTTTCTCCCGAAAAAGCGGAGGTAATTCTGCGGGAAGTCGAAAGGATGACCGGCGTCGGACATATTGTGGAAGCACAGTACCCCTTGTGGATATCTAACCCCGTTCTTGTCAAAAAGAAAAGCGGGAAATGGAGGATGTGTGTAGATTTTATCGACCTCAATCGAGCGTGCCCAAAGGACCCTTTCCCAATGCCAAGGATCGATCAACTGGTGGACTCGACATCGGGTAACAAACTACTGTCTTTTATGGACGCCTATGCCGGTTACAATCAAATTAAGCTACACCCAGCGGACCAGGAGAATACCACATTCATCACGGGTCGAGGGCTATACTGCTACAAAGTAATGCCCTTCGGACTAAAGAATGCGGGCGCGACATACCAAAGACTGGTTAACCGAACTTTCGAATATCAGATCGGGAGAAACATGGAGGTTTACATTGACGACATGTTGGTTAAAAGTGGGACTGATGAGGACCACCTTGCTGACCTCAGAGAGGCTTTTGATAACTTACGAAGGGTAAACCTTAAGCTAAACCTAGAGAAGTGTTCTTTTGGTGTCCGATCAGGGAAGTTTTTGGGATTCCTCGTCAGCGAGAAGGGCATCGAAGCCGACCATATCCAACTCCGAGCCCTAGCCGACATGATTCCTCCTCGGAGTGTAAAAGAAGTTCAGATATTGACTGGGAGATTGGCCGCGCTAAATCGTTTCATCTCTCGATCATCTGATAAATGCGCTCCGTTTTTTCAGGTCCTGCGACAGGTGAGAAATTTCGTTTGGACTGATGAGTGTGACAAGGCATTTTTGGGGATCAAGGAGTACCTATCGTCCCCGAACCGCCTGACCAAACCCGCTGCGGGCGAAACCCTGTTCCTCTACATTGCGGTTACAGATTATGCGGTCAGTGCAGCCCTGATCAGCGAATTAGGGCCGGCTCCGACAGCAGTATACTATGTAAGTAAAAGTCTGCTTGATGCCGAAACTCGGTACTTGAAGCTGGAAAAAATGGCGTTGGCTCTGGTAACGGCTGCGAGGAAAATGCGCCCGTACTTCCAAGCACACTGCATTGTTGTCCGCACATCATTTCCACTAAAATACATTTTTCAACGACCAGACATGTCCGGGAGAATAGCCAAGTGGTCAGTAGAGTTAGGGGATTTCGACATTGAATTTGAGCCCCGAACAACGATCAAGGGCCAGGCCTTGGCCGATTTTTTGGTCGAATTTCACTCCGAGCGGCCCGAACATGAAACATCTTCGCCAGAGGTAACAGAGGGCGAATGGACCATCCGCACCGATGGAGGATCCAATGTTAGTGGTTGCGGGGCGGGAGTTCAAATTGTCACCCCTTCGGGTTTGAGCATGTTCCAGGCCATCCGTTTTGGCTTTCACACATCGAACAATGAGGCTGAATACGAAGCAGCTTTGGCAGGATTACGGTTGGCACAAGTGTGCGGGGCAAGACAAGTACGCTTCGTAAGCGACTCCCAACTTTTGATAAACCAAGCCTCGGGGAGTGCGGAGGCTCGGAAAGAACACCTAGTGCAGTACTTAGCGGCATTGAGAATTCTGGCTGCCTCCTTCGACAAAATCGCATACGAGCATGTCCCCCGAAGCGAAAACATGACAGCAGACTCTTTGGCGACCGTGTCTTGCTCTACCAGTTATCCTTGGGTAATAGAGCAGGAAAGTCCGTCCATTATAAGACGACATGAGCTTGATAACCGACCCGAAATCGCGTGCCAGATCTCTTCAGTGGCGAATTCAGACTGGCGGCGGGATATCATCGCGTTTTTAGCTGAAGGTTGGCTCCCCGACGACGCCGCCTCGGCACGAAAATTACGCAACAAGGCACGGGGATACGTTCTTTTGGGGGATGTCCTGTACAAAAAGTCCTTTAGCCGACCTCTACTTCGATGTTTAGGCTTCAATGAATCCCAAGTAATTTTGTCCGAACTACACGATGGGGAGGGCGCGGCGCACTGCGGATACAAGGCTTTGATTAGAAGAATTTTTCTCGCGGGTTTCTATTGGCCGACCATAACGACAGACGCAAAACTCATAGTGAAAACTTGTGATACGTGTCAAAGGTTTGGGAACGCGATCAATATTCCCGCAACTCATCTAGAATCTATATCCGAAGGATTGCCCTTCGACCGATGGGGAATCGACCTTGTCGGACCATTACCCATGGCGTCGGGAGGAAGGCAAACGATCGTCGTCGCAGTCGATTATTTCTCAAAATGGATCGAAGCTGAGCCCCTATCTGCCACAAAAACCAGGGATATTATCAAATTCATCTGGGCAAACATTTGTTGTAGATTTGGAGTGCCGCAGCGGTTAACTATGGACAACGGACCGCAGTTTGATAGTGCGGAAATGAAGGCGTTCTGCACCATGCATAATATCCGACAATGTTTCTCTGCTCCTTTTCACCCGCAAGCGAACGGCCAGGTCGAGGTCACAAATCGAACCATTCTGGATGGCCTCAGAAAGAATCTCGAGGGAAAAGCCGGCAAATGGCCCGACTACCTGCAGGAAGTATTGTGGGCTTACCGAACAACACCCCGCACGGCAACCCAGGAATCACCTTTTGCCTTGGTTTATGGCATGGATGCGGTCACCCCTGCGGAATCCATTTTTCCTTCTTTCAGGGTCGGAACTTATCAGGCGGAGACGAATGACGACAACCGACGGCTAGAGCTCGACCTTATTGACGAGAAGCGCCACCGCGCCCATTTAAACTCTTTACACTACCAGACTTTGATGAGAAGCCGGTATGCCTCCAAGGTCCGTCGTCGGGAGTTTAAGGTTGGTGATAAGGTTCTGCGACGGGTGTTTCTACACACAAAGGACAAGAGCCTCGGGAAACTCGCACCAAACTGGGAGGGACCCTATGAAATAGTCGAGAAAATCAAGAGCGGGACGTACCGCCTACAGAACCGGCTCGGACAACTCCTAAGGCTACCATGGAATATCGAGCATTTGAAATTATATCTAGAATAGTTTGTAATTTATGGTGTATTTCGCATTATTTTTTGTTTTTAGTCCAAGTTTGTAATGATCGGGGGTGCACTCTTTCCTACCTTGGTGGCGCGAGGAGGTTTTAATGAGGCATCGGTCAAAACCCGACCCGCATTATTGATAATCAAAAAACTCTTTGCCTTTTAAAAAAAAAAATCAACTCATTATGGTTTTGGACAGCTGACGAGCTGGACATCGTCATTTCTATTGAAGTAAATTGATCTTCAGAACCTTAAAAGGGTTTTTCGGTTTTTACCGATCCACATTTTGATTTTTCCGACCTTTAGGGAAAATTTTCGATAATAAATCGATCTTTAGAACCTTAAAAGGGTTTTTCGGTTTTTACCGATCCACATTTTGATTTTTCCGACCTTTTGGGAAAATTTTCGATAATAAATCGATCTCCAGAACCTTAAAAGGGTTTTTCGGTTTTTACCGATCCACATTTTGATTTTTCCGATCTTTTGGGAAAATTTTCGATGATAAATCGATCTCCAGAACCTTAAAAGGGTTTTTTTCGGTTTTTACCGATCCACATTTTGATTTTTCCGACCTTTTGGAAAATTTTCGATAATAAATCGATCTCCAGAACCTTAAAGGAGTTTCTCGGTTTTACCGATCAGAATTTTGGTTTTTCCAACGAATAATTATGATGAGAAAAACGGTTCACCAAGCAAATTAAATATAATTGAGTCACAGGGGGCCCCATGACCCCCAAAGTAATAAAAGCAAGCAAGAGTTCAAGTGGCGCAACACAAAATACAGGGGGATATATGGCCCCCGCAGATTAACAGAAATTTTTAAAAAAAAACTACAAAAGGGGAGGAGAACGGTCACTGGTCCTCATCTTCATCCGCATCATCATTATTCTCTTCATCATCAGCATCGTCGGACTCCTCCACTACAATTCCCTCGGGACGATCTTTTTCCGGCACGTCAAGCCATAGCGATCCGAGGCAAAGGTCCGGGTACCGGTTATGGAGTGACAGAACGTATGCGGCCTTGGCGTCTGCGGTTTCTTTGTCCGACCATAGTCTACATCGATCGAGGAAGGCAACGTTCGAGGACTTTAACTTTTGAACCTCCAAGGCCAGAGCTGAGACGCGGTCTTCCGCGGCTTTCCTCGCCGTCTCCGAGGCACTCACCGCGTCCTCTGCAGTTTTCTGCGCCGACTCCATCGCCTGTTTTGCTGTTTCCGCGGCCGTCTTCGCTTCGGTAGCCAGTCTTTCAGCCTCAGCAATCCGACCTTCCGCCACCACCAGAGCCTCTTCGGCAGTCTTCGCCTGCGCAATGAGACTGGAAATCTTTGCCTCCGCTGCGGATAACTTCTTGCCAAGCCCCCTAGCCCGGCGCTCTTTCAAGGCCGCCGGTACCAGCAAGATGTACAGCGACAACGCCAGTCCATCCGTGCTCCGAAGCGGAAAAGGGTGCGGGCTACCCATCGTCGTCAGCACCGGGAATTTGGGGCCGCTCGATGACGAAGCGTCAGGGTCTGCAGCCTCCGGGGCCTCAGTGTCGTCCGGGACAGAGATAACATCGACTGTAGCCTGATCCCCGCTTTCAACGTGATCCAAGAGGACAGGCCTTGGAGCGACCACCTCTGCGTGAACTGCCACCCGATCCTCTTCCACAGCTTTGGCCTTCTTTGGCTTGGACCCCCCCGGCTCTGCACGGGTCTTCCTCTTCTGCACCACCGTCGGATTTTGGCTCGCCTCTGATCGTTCCGCATCCGGCACCGCCGTCCTGGTCGGGTCACACTCTGCCTCGGTTCTAGCCTCCGGTTCCCCCCCTTCGTCATCGGACTTTGGGCGTTTGCTGGGCGCCTTATTGCGCTTGGGGAGGTACAGTATGTACCCGGGACGACCGGTGCGGGCCATCACTTCGTCTAAGCTTGGAGGTGTCCGCAGCTGTTCGATAGAAAGAGCCTCGGATGAGCACCGCCAAAGGTTGCTCATGAACAGGTTCTTATCCATGAAAGTGCGATGCATGCCCCGACCCCAATTCATGCGGGCGTAGCTTTTCAGCACCTCGAACGTGTCCTCCGCGGCTTTCGAATGGTCCTTCTTCACCCCCTGCAGCCAGTCCTTTGACACTACTGGAAAAGGCAGTACCATCATGGACCCAGGTCCGCAGCAGTTGCCTCGGGTTCTCCTTGGTGTATGGAAGCCCGTTCTCCCAGCACCCGCTCAAGAATACAAACCGGTGCTTCCACCCCTTGTCCCCCTCTAAAAAGTCATTGACAATTTTCCATTTATTGCCAAGAGAGGAATAGAAGAATGGTGACTTCGGGGATTTCGACAGACCCGACATTGCGATATACTCCTCCATCGGCATAGCTCGACCGGAGAGGCGGGAAGCCATGATGCAGGACATCAGGGTGTACCACGCATTGGGCGTCAGCTGCGACGGGCAGATTTGAAGGGTGCGGAAATAGAGTGCGATCTCGGGGTCCAAGGGAAAGCGCAGACCCCAGTTGAATAATTCAGTGAACACCACGATCTCTCTGGGTCTGACATGAACGGGTGTCTCTCCCGGGGTCGGGAATCGAACAGTGACACACTCAGGGATTCCCCAGCGGATCAGCATCTCACCATGATCGGACTCAGGGAAGTAGAGGTACTTCCCCTCGAAGAGAGAAACCACGTCCCTGGTCAGAAGCCAGCTGAAATACTTGGTTGAAATAACAGCTTCAACCGCCTCGGGCAAGGGATCATCCTGGTTATTAGCCGCGTGGCCAGCTGCGGCAACACAAACTCCCGCGGGAGCAACATCGATTTCCGACTCTCCAGCCTCGTGGGTCGGAACTTGGCTAGAGCTACGGGCGGCAGCAGCGTCTGTTTCAGACGACCGGACCCGGGAAGAAGAAGCATCAGCAGCAGCGTTTGTTTCAGACGGTCGGACCCGGGAAGAAGAAGCATCGGCAGCACCGCGAGCCATGGCCCTATGAGCCGCCTCCACCTGCTCAGGTGTTAGCTGCATTTTGGGCAGACCTAAAAAAGTGACCGCAGTGTTAATACCGGTCCGAATCCCTCTAATCGAGGGCGTAAGTTGAACCATTTCGGGACTATTACCTCCTTCCGAGTACTTGGGTAATTCGTCTTCTCCCATAGTCAAAAAGGTGGATTTACGGGCACGTCGGGGTACAAGCAAAATTGTGGAAAATTGGGTCGGATTTCCCAGACGGACTACCGGGGAATGAGAAGAACTGTCGCTAGAGGAAAGGACGATGGGCTCTGGTGATAGACTAGCTTCGGGAGTTGAAGAAGCGTGAAGATCGGAAGCAAGGAAAACTTCTGCGGGAACCGGAGTGGCGAGAACAGGATCGTGAGGAAGTGGAGCGGGAACAAAAGGTTTGGAGTTGGACCCCCAGATCAGACCAGCACGTCGGTATTCCTCTGCTCTATCACCAATACTAGACCACTGTTCGAAACTCCACTCAGATCCTTTTTTCTTGGTTGGTTTTTTCTGTGAGCGTCCGGGTTTCATACAACAAGAACCAGAGCAAGGAAGGGTCGGGCGAGTTCTTTCTCTCTCTAGAAATGTTCTGGCAGCGTTTTCTCTCTCTAAAAAGCCTCTAAGAGACACTGAGGGCTTTGGGTATTTATAGGGAGGCTTGAAAGATCGGGGGATATCAATCGACGGAAGCACAGCGGGAAGACGAAGAGTCACCTTGGGAGCTTAGCCTGACAAGGGAATGGCCTATTAGCCCATAACACGTGTCGACCTGGGTCTGACGAGACCTGATGTAAGCACTCACCACAAGCACAGCGTAGAAGTGGGCCATCGCTACCAAGGTCAGTAAGAAGGCCAGGCCCATCAGGAAAGGCTTAGGATTAAAAGCCCACAGAACAAGAAGACGAGGCGCGGGAAGGTGTCCGAAGAAACAACCCCGAGCATCGGGAAGTCGAAACCGACAGGATCTGAATTCTGTGATAAGGTCGGACGATCGGCGATAGCTCTTACGCAAGTCTCCGCTCCTGAAAGTTCCCGAAGACTGGGGGGGCTACTGATGAGGGCGGAATTCGCCGATCCAAGCGATAGGGGTAAAAACGCAATAAATAGTAGTTGATGGGATTAATCGGGTATTTAAAGTCCTTCGAGGACCAATTTACAACAATGTAATAGTAAAGGGGCCTCATTGGTATGAAATGAACGGCCCACTAATAGATTAAATGGGTCCACCTTATTTTAGTATAAAAGGGTGACCCACTTGCCTAAAAAGGGTATTGAATATTACTTTCTTAGTTTCCACTTTATCTCTCTACACTTTCTCTCTCTAGTCACATCAGGTCCCAGATCCCAAATATATTCTTTTGACAATTATTCACTCATCAGGGTATAGCTACGTTACTAGTAGGACAGTGATCTGGTCATAACTTGAGCCAGTGTCCGGGCAGAACCATTAAACTTGGAGATACCAAGGTAGTGTATAACCAGAACCTCAGCCAATATTGTGCATAAAATCTACTGCAATAATTTTGTTAAAGTACGACGATAACTTGGGTAGGTACCACCACGATTACTATTAATGCATTGAACGTTACCTATAACGAGTGCACATTTAACCACACACTTTGAACATGAAACAAAACATAAACTATATATGCATTCAATATTTTTGTAATTATTGCACATCTAACAACACACTTTAAACATATAACAAAACCTAAACTATATATGCAGTGAAGATTTGCCTGCAATCCATGCACATCTAAACATACACTTTGAACATACCAAAAACCTTAACCATGTATGTATTGACCATTTATATATAACTAGTGCACATCTAACCATATACCTTAAGCATAGAATAAAACCTAAACTATATATGCATTGAACATTTACATATAACGTGTGTACATCTAACCACTTACTTTAAATATGCAATAAACCTAAACTATATATGCATTGAACATATACATGTAACTATTGCACATCTAATTATACACTTTAAACATACAACAAAACATGGACTATATATGTATTAAACATTTACCTGTAACAAGTACACATCTAACCACACACTTTGAACATACACCAAAACCCAAACTATATGTGCATTAAACATTTATCTATAACTAATGCACGTCTAACCATACAAATTAAACATACATCAAAACATAAACTATATATGTATTGGACATTTACATGTAACCAGTACATATATAACCACACACTTTAAACATACAACAAAACCTAAACTATATATGTATAATGTATTGAACATTTATCTTTAAAAGGTGCATACTGAACCATATGCTTTAAACATACAAAAAAACTAAAATATAAATATATATTGAATATTTACTTATAACATATGCACAAACGACCATATAATATGATCATGTTGTCAAACCATAAAATACATACGCCTATAACATTTATTTGTAACTGATGCACATACAACCATACTATATGATCATGATCCAAACTCCAAACTAAATATTTCCATAACTTTTAACTGTAACTAATTCACATACAACACAAAAATACATTTATCAAACTTCAAATATCATGTTCTTACACCTTTTACCTGTAAGTAATACACATACAACCAAACAGTATTAACATATTGCCCAATTTTAAAGTACACATGCTTATACCTTTTGTCAGTAACTAATGCACATATAACCATATACAATGAACATACTATCAAACTCTAAACAACAATTTCTATATATTTTACCTTAACTGATACACTTATAACGAAAGAATATGAACATAATATCGAACTCTAAACACCGGGTTCCTATACTTTTTTAGCTGTTTGTAATTAATACACATACAACATTACGAACATGTTACGAAACTCCAAACAACTCTAATTAATACACATAAAACCAAATAGTACGAAAATCCTAACGAACTCTAAACAACATATGATCATACATTTTTAATTGTAATTAATACACATTCAAACATATAGTTTAACACAGAGTTGCAAAAATTTCAAAGAACTTTTAACATGCGATTATATTCATAATTAAAACCCATCAAATCCATAGTTAAACAAGTACAACACTTCGAGACACGCTTTTATCGCCTAGCTTGCAATCTAGGGAAAACTAACATCATGTCATAAATTTATTGCATGTGGTTACAACAGTGTCTCATATTGTGTCATCCGTAACCTATCCCAGGAATTTTGCTAATCACTTACTAGTAGAGTATCCTTTCGCCCAACTCACTTGGGAGGCTTGTGCCAGGAAACTCATGTTTTCACAATCATTCAACGATGGGGACACTTGGTTGCAATAAGCCAACATATGGATTGCAATGTTATGGGCCTTGGACACCTCTGGCGTGTTTCTTTTTGTGCGGTGGTCTACCACCTGTGGGAGGAGAGGAACGCGTGAATCATCTCAGACTCTGCCTCGCTTGACTCTATCATCTGCCATAGGATCCTCTCTAATCTTCGGTCCAAATTTCAAAGCACGAAGATCCCTTGTCTTTAAAAAGTTACACTTTCTAACTTAGGCTTGTTTTGTTGGTTTGTTTTTTTATGTTGCAAGGATTGTGCTATTGTTTTTCGAAAGTCCTCGCACATTTGAGAATTTTGGGTTTTATACTTATTTTCCTCATTCGTCATTTTGGATTTTATCGGATTAACTTTTAAATCTACAATAAAGTTAAATTACTTTATGACAACTTTGAACATTTGTAAAAAAGATACTATTTTTATTTTTATGTTATATTATTTCGTCGGAAAACATCCTGAAATCATTGTAACCATACTTGGAAAAACACACAATTTCAAACCTTTTGAAGAACTTGCCACAAATATTTATATTTGTAAGCAAAAGTCATCAAAAACATAGTTTAGAGACATATTTGTTTCTTCTCTTATTTTGGCATGTAGTTTCGTACTTTGAAACTGAAAACATTAATTTCAAGTGTTTATGGACGAGCGATTTCGAATTCTAATTGGTGATATTAGAAACATCATAAAAATTAGTATTTTCAATTTTTTCACTAAATTATAACACTTTTACTATTGTTAGTTTTTGTTTAGAAAATTATTTGTTCGTTTATTTATAGTTACGTATTTTTAAAGATAAATATGATATAACAAATCCCATGGGAAACATACACAGGTGACTTTCTTTTGGGCTTAAAAGGTAGACAATGTTGATTACAATGATACAACAAAAACCCTACTAGGTCAAACTAATAAACACAGATAACAAATCTACATAATCTATAAATGTGTCGACAATGAAGCACTAATCAAGGCACTAATTGCAAACCTTGCTATATATCTCTATTCACTCACGAAAAGAATAAAGTTACATATATTGACAATTATCCGTTAGATTTTCCTCTTTCCACGCTTTCTGTTATCTAAATCGACAAGTCTTGATGATGAACGACGTGGTGATGGTCCTAATATACCAACGGATTCTGGAATATCAAGATTATCTTGCATGGATTGATCATTTGCCATTGCACTCCTTGTAAAAGTTGTGTCGTTTTCGTTATAGTGCGGAACTTCAAGTCTAGCTTTACCGATCTGATAAAACAAATGCACCAGCTTACTCTATAAAAGGGTTGTTGTAATAGCCAGCTAATGAGCTAAAGGAATTCGATTAAAAGAAACAAATAAAAAAAACGCCTTTATATTTTTAGGAATAAGTCATAGAAAATGATAGTCTCAAATGAAAAATGCTAACTACAAAGAGTTAAATATGTTTTTTTTTTTATTGTATAAACTTAAACCTAGCTTTAAGCTTAAAATGTTTTACCAACCAAACAAGTATTTTGCTTATAAGCCTAAAAGGCCAAAACACCTAATTGCACCAAACAACTCCTAAGCATGTGAAACTGAAAAAGAAAAGTGATAAGATTAAGAAAGTCGTCTCACTAGTTCAATGTGATTGATTGATGACCGAGTGTCAACCAGTCTTCTGTGTAGGTCTTCTACCTTCTTTTGCTTATATTCATCATTTTCCATTTCATTTCCCTTTTCATCTAATTGTCCATACAAATCTGCACATAAATTTATCAGATCAAAGTGGCACAATATTTAAACTTTCTCGACCAGAGGACAGCAAAATGAATGTTACTCTCAGTGCTAACAATGATAAAGGTATTACCTGTTAAAACCGATAGAACCCAGATTTGAGTTGGAATACAATAGAGCTTCTTCGCCAAAGAGAGAGAGGATCTCAAAATCTCTCTAGCTTGACCAGGGTCGTGTAAAGCAAGAGCTAAAGTCCCTAAGATTGCCAGATATTGGGAAATTAGCTGAAGGTTGCCTAGCTGACTGTGCGCAATCTGCAATCCTTTGGCCAGTCGGTTCCTGCACAATTTAATTTTATTCCGTATGAGACTGAGAGATGGATAATACTAATTTTAAAATTTATTTACAACCCAGTAATAAAATTCGACCAAAGAACTAAAGCACCAACCTTGCTTCCTGAAGATCTTGTTGCCTCATTAAAAGGAGCCCATAAGCAAAAAGAATAATTGCTTCCTCTCGAACCCCAACAAAAGAATCAATATTTCCAAGAAGTGGTCCAATAAAATCAAGTGCCTAAATAGAAGAAATCATAAATCAGTAAGGTAGTGTAAAAAAAAAAACTACGATAAAATAATTACTGATGGATCTCAACGATTGGAATAAACTACTGTTGAAAACACAAGGACAACTCAACCTGTAAGGATAATTCAGCATCACCAGTGCAGAAGCAAGATATAGCTGCGTAAGTGTGGCACATGGCTTGCATTGATTTTCTTTCGCTTAGCTGAAAAATGGTGAACCGAAATCCTAATTTAAAAAGTGAATCACAAGACAATGCGTATAAAACAAAAAGAGCTAGACACGAACTGGCAGGCCAAAATCCCATGAAATTATTATCCATATTACTAGTTGAAGATTGTTACTTATTACAAACTTTTTTCTAAGTCAAACATGACAAATAAAAATTAGTATACCTTTGCTGCTTCAACATAATGAAAAACTGCTTCACTATAACAGCCAACAGAATGAGAATACTGCCCCCTAAGCATCTCAATGACACTCTCAGAAGCCTGTAGAATTGTTGGGAAACGCATGAACCAATTTTTCATTTGTGTCAGTGCCTGCAAATGGCAGATGCTCAAGTTAAATTATCTTTTGCATAGGTTCAAAGACACAAAAATCTCTGAGATTGTACGCTACATGACAATACCCCTTTTCAATAGAGGCGCAAGTTAAAATTCAAACTGGTTGCAGGCAATCAAGAGGAACAGTCCCAAGAAAATCTAATGGAACCCAAAATCATTCAACCAATAAATCTGATCAAACCCCAAACATTACATTTCTGCCCGAATATTATATTCAGCACGTTACAGTCAACTTAGATCCTTTTTGCCTGCAATTCTTTTGCTTGGTGCTTGTAAGCCACGTAACAGCTTTACTGAGTAACTACTTCTATCCCTAATTAGTCATAATCCCCCATCAATAGTTTTCACCAGCATGCATATTTTCCTTCTAATCCTTTGGATCGTCGGGTATGGTGTGGTAGTACTCTTTGGGATGATTTGGTGGTCGGAGATTTCTTTTTTTTTATTTCCGGGTGATCGGACATGTTTTTTCTTTTCATCTTTGGTTTTTTTTATCAGGATCTTTGTATTCTTTATTTCAGCTATTTTACAAGAAATAGTTTATATAGCTACTATCTATTATTACTTACAAATAAAAAGTATGAATTGCATAATATTATCAAACAATTTGTAGACATACTAAAACTAGGAATTTCTGCTTAATAATTTTACTTTTAGTAGTTGCGTTAAGTGACTTAAGTCCCTACAAATAATTCTACTACTTTTTCAGCTAACATAAGTAATAGGCCAAAGTTACGATTCTTCGTGATCGATTTTTATCATGGAATTTTCATGATAAAAGCTTATGTTAACACATCATTTCTGATTAACAAATTATAAGTTTAAGGTGCATTATAAGCTTAAAAAAAGAGGTAGAGATGTACTATAAATACCTAAACAGTTAAGTGGTAAGAGAAAACTGAAATAGCAAAGTTAAATAAAGCATGTTATTCCTCAAAAAAAAAAATGATATCAACAAAACAACCAGGCAATTAAGAGAGCCTGCTATCTAAAGTATATTTGGATTGTATCAAAATTAACAGTCACACGATTACGAGGCCATAATATCTACCTCTCGTGCTTCAACAAACTCCGACCTTGTGAGCTCCACAGCCACCTTGTTCTCAAGGAAATGCATTAGCAGTATGAGATATACACTTGCCATATTCATAGCCGCGGGCCGCAACTCTATTTCTATATAATTTAACATTCAAGAAAAAGGTTTTAGCCTTTGAAAGAGTAGCCATACTATTACCTACATGTCGACAGAAAATAAAGCTAACCTCTCACACCATCGGTTATTCCAAGTTTAGCTAGCTCCTCTGCAAGAACAAAATTATATATCACCGAGTTATATAGAATTATATGCAACTGCATTCAAGGATATCCAATCCTAAAAGATCTTATATGCTTCAGTTCAATAAAAAAACAAAAAGAGTAGGCCAAGTTTATGGACAAAAGTTGAAAAAGCATTGTCTTCTATCTCAAAGAGCTGACCTTGGATAGTCTGCATCCCAGATTGTATACGCCTTGTACACTCTTTGAAAATTCCTTTTGGCCGTCCAGACATGACTACCATAAGATCTACCAGTGCATACACAGCGCTTTTTGGCAGCCACTCCCCGTCAATAGGAGATGGTGCAAGTATAAGCTTCTCAGTCCACGAGCGTTTTAGATTTCCAAAATATGCAGGTTCTAAGGATGCATTACTTGTTGAAGGAGTTAAGCTTCTGAGGTGGTCTTGAAGCTGAATTTGTCTTGCAGAAATTTTGGACTTCTCTCTCTCTGATAGGTCAGGGTCGCTAAGACTTTCACTCAAGGAGTTCAGTTCATCCATCACCTTCTCAACTTGATGCAATTTTTGTGAGTTAGCCTTCATAGCCTTGTCTAATTTATCGATGTGCTGTTGAGCGTTCTTGTAGTCGCAAATTCTTAGAAGATAGAATACATGCAGCAACTCGTTGTAGAAGTGTAAGCCAATACATTGATCTCTCTATATAGACAATATAAACATTAAAGTATGAGTATCACCGAAATTTCTTGCCAATTTAAACGAATGGTTAGCTTCCTGAAAGAAGCACTCACTCTATCGGTAGGAATGGTTTGCCAGATCTCATTGCATTTATGAACAGATTTCTCAACTGATTCATCATCAGCCCATAGCATCAGGTGCACATGGAACAATGAAGTTGCAAAGAACATCTAGTCATCATGAGAAAAAAAAAACATAAATAAAATATCATTACAATAAATTCTATATCTTAATAAAAGTTGGTAGAACATACTTGTAGCTCCGGATAATGGATTTCAGTTGCAGCAACGTATCCCGATTCCAAAGCTGAGATTGCGCCAAGGCAATCGCCATCAACGATCAAAGCATTTGCAAGCTGTGAGCTGAAGTTGCACGACCATAGCTTGGCAGAAACACTAGAAAATGTAGAGAAATACAAAAAACAGTAAGCTCCGAGGGAGGCGCTATCTTTAAGTTTCTTATTGTGCACATATCCCTTGATTATTACAACTCGAATATTATACCATTAATACGTGAATCAACAATTGATACTATGATATCACTACAATTTACAATATAAGAGCAAATCTAGACCAAAAAAAGTTACTTTACTCACTCATTTCCGGCAGAAGCAGTAAGATCAAGGGCCTTTAATAGAATCTGTTTTTGGGGAGGCAATGATCCGGCAAGCTGATAACACTGGCTTAGCAAACTGTAAGTTCTAAACTTGAGCTCAAACGACGAAGGGATCGATTTCAAAATCAATTGCTGCAAATCAATCAATTAAAATCAAAAGATAGCAATTTAGATTTGGAAAATCAATGCAAAACTGAAAATTCGAAGAGGAATAAAAAAAAAAGTTATTACACAGCGTTCCAGGTGAGATTTGGCGTGACTATCGTTGTGAGAGTGGCGGAGGAGGATGGTGGCGATGCGGAGGCGCGTTTTGATCTCCACGATCGGCAAAAACGAGGCGTCGCTTTGGCAAATGGCTTCAAGGCACTTCACAGTTTTCCCAATTTCTTCCTTCTTCTCGTGGTAATCTGCTAATTTCCACAGTCCTTCCGCTACAGCTTCCATTACTAAAGGTCTACTCTTTCGCTCTACTCTATCACCCACTCACATCCAAATTTCTTGAAATTAAACCCTAAGAAAGTGCGATTGACCAAACAATTATGCGGTGTAAGGTCAAAAGAACGAAGCTATGGTCTATGGAACTACCTGGCGCCTGTAATGAGAAAAAGCGGGAGATGTTCACCTGACAAAGAAGAAGACAGACTATGATGCTCTCGAGGGCTGACCTTGGTCCAACAAGTGAACGCCGATCAAAAAAGCCTCCTGTTCAATTAGAGGGTTAAGAGTAAGAAAAAAAACCTCCTATCCGTTGTTATTAAGAAGGTTATAGGAAAAAAAACCATTTTCTATTTCAAAACCGGCCAAAATACAAATTTGATCGCTCGAAACTAAAACTATGCAGCACAAAGAAAAACATGTATTTAACCATTTGAAAAAATACAATGTTATATATATATAAATTAACATTATTATATATATATATAATAAATTTATAGAAAGTGCTAAAAAAATAAAATTATTATGTGAAATCTTCTCCTTTTCTAGATTTTTTTGTCCAAAAACAATGTTTCAAATATTGAAAAACAACGAGCAACTTCAACGCGTTCGTAGAATGATTCGAATTCATAGTTTTTGGTACAAGGTTTTATATATATATATATATATATATTGTATTTATTCGAATAAAAACTTTTGTATCGTTAAGTTTTATCCGTTTATTCACTTGAATATTAATTATAAGATGGGATTCCATTCGGTTGAGTTAGTTATAAATTCAAAATCTATTTAACTAATCATTTATAAACTCAAGAATTATTCACTGTTGTATATGAAAACTAAAAAAATAAGTTAAATATATCTATAATTTGGTACTCTATTTTTATTTATATTTTCTCATAAATTTCATTGTTTTATTAAAATCATTAAATCAGAGCCCATAAGCAATTTAGTAGATAAACAATTGAATATCTACAAAGGATTTGATCTCAAATACCCAATATCAAAACTCTCAAGAAGAGTAATGGCTTTCAAAGGAATCGGAGAAACATCGTGATTGAAGTTCATCGGTTTACTGTTTTTAAGAACTTGTTTTGCAATCTAGTCTACATCAGCATTATGTTCTCTATATATGATTGATTGTCATCGACGAAGAGGTGAGCTTTCTGAAATAGGTAATAAGAAGATCAATGCACCACGCAACCTTGCTATATAACAGGATCTCAACTATAATTTTGAAGTCAGTTTCGATTTCCAATTTGGTGATATTCAGCATTCGACTAATAAAGAGCCCATCAAGAAGTGTTATGTTGTATTTTTATATATAAAAATATTAAAGACGATATTACATTCCAATAATAGTAATATTTATTTGATTATAAATAATATATAACCTTAATGTAAAGCTTAAATTCAATAAAAAAAAAGTAATATTGTCATGATTATTGTGATTAAGTAATAGTTAGTATTACAAACTAGTTTTTTTAGATATTCCCCAAATATATTCGAATGAAATTACACTCACAAAACCGGCATCACTTATATCCATATTTTTCATCCAAGAACAAAAATGAAACTAAAAAAATAAAATGAGAGTCACGACAAATTCAAAACATGAAAATACTTCGTATGTTGTCATCAACGATAGTGGTAGAGTTGGTGAGCAAGAACCACGTGCTACGATTATTAAAATGTCCAATTTCTAGCGGCTATTTAGAAAGTTAATGAGGAACAAGTCATGATGATGCAAGAGGTAAACCATTCTTTATTCAAAAGTAAAATCAGTAATCCAACGCAATGAAGATGACTTTAAGAATAAAGATGGAGAGAAAAATCATGAAACGGGCTTCATGGATGATATATTGTCTTAAGAACGTCACTAATCAACGTAACATTCCTCGCTAACTTCAAACTAATATTGATCATTCGAATCAAGGATCTTCTTATTATAAAAATGGAAAACGTAGGTGTCATCATCACAGTTAGAAGAAAAAAAGACATTTATATCCATCAATAGAGAGCATAAGATGAATGGGAAATGCCCCCAAGGGGTAGCTGAGTTGGTTGAGTATGGCATTCTTATGACCAAAAGTTCATGAGTTCGAGTCCCTCTACATACGCTTTCTCGGCTGAGCCTGTCACCTTGTGTGGTTTACCTTCTGGCGTTGGTTTGCAGGCTATTGCGTCAGACTGAGAGTTTACCCTGTGCGCACTCATTGCACTCTGAGTAGCGGCTGCGGGTTCCCTCCGAAAAAAAAATGAATGGGAAATACCTTCAGGAGCAATAGACAACATATGATGAAAATCTGGAACGAAAACAAAACCAATGGATGGAGCTTCTATTCTGCAGAAATAATTCAGAATTCTTCATCGCATCATAACAATAAAACCATAATAACCAAAACAATCTTACGAATCAGCAAGAAGCATAGCCGAATCATCAATCGGCCTGATAGCCTAAGCAAGTATTTCACCAAATTTTCAATCCCCAAAGGCTCAACCATAGAGTTATTGAAACTACCAACAATACCAAATACCCTTAATGTTGATGAATTAAGAGTTTGCTCGAGAGTAATTTTGTGTAAAACGAATATCGGAGGGACTAAACTGTTATAACCAATTCTTTATAAGGATGCTTTTTAGAGAGAGAAAGTGCTACTAAAAGTGAAGAGAGAAAATAGTATTATATTAATCAACCAACTTTCTTAACTCGCGTGGGTCCTTTTATAGTATAATAACGGGCCCCGCACGTTTAAATTCTTAACTATTACATACATAGTCCCTATATTTTACCATTTATTCATAATTAGTACTTTCATAATACATTTTACAATCTTTCCCCAATAAAAATGCTTCTTTCTAATTTCCCCTTATATCTTTTATTCTCCCGTATCAGTAGCCCCTAGTCCTTGTAAAAATATTTTTACTAGGACTGCAATAAAGTCTTCGAATTTTCCTCGAAAACACTTCCTCGTCTTCGGATTCTCCTCGAAAAATATTTCCTCGCAAATTACTTTATGATGAGAAACTATTCTTCGAAGATTAACCTACAGCATAATTTTTCCCATTCTTATCAAATATCCAAAAAATCTTTTTTGGAACATTTTACCTCCTCGACGACACTGACCAGTAGCCCCCCAATCCTTGAAATTTCTTAGCAAATACTAGAACATGGCCCAACACAGGTAATTTCTAACTCCTCAAAAAATCTCATCGAAAACAATCATGTGGACATTTTGGTGCCTTCAACGAGTCTTCTTCGAAAATAATCGTATCAATACAATTATCAATAGCCCCCAGTCTTGGCTAATTAATTGCAAGGATTAGGCTCATCGAAATTTTTAGTGTCAGCTCTCATATCCCAGTCAGCAATCTCCTACCTTTTTATTAATGACATCATTAGTCAAAATTCTTTGTCCCCAAATCTTTTTAGGGATCTTATTACACTTCCCAAAGTTCTCAATCATTTGATTGCCTCTTCACATTCTTCCTCAGTTCTCGATTTAATACAAATGTACTTATGTTACCTATAACACCCCTAAGCAAACAAAGGAAAACGTCCCTATGTCTTTCTCTCCTTAAAAGCCCATCTGCTTCTATAAATACTTGCCTTTTTCATTTACAAATCAAACCCTCTGTTCTAAAATTTCTAGAGAGAGAGAGAGAGAGTTGGCTTATGCTCCCCAAACCTCGTCGAATTCCCGAGTAGCTATTCATTAGCCAAAAATTCGAAGAGAAAGTTACTGTTGGTACCTACGTTGAGCCTCAACCCCAACCTCCGGCTACCACTTTCTACGGTTCATGGCCCCCATCAGAAAACTCCTCTGCCATCACACCCTTAGAAATCTCTTATTTAAACCAACGTTCAGATCTCAAACCCCTCAAATCTATGAGTAAAGATAAACATCACAAACATTCTTCTGCAAAAAGGAAAAGGCATCACAAAGACAAAAGAAACTCTCAATAACGCAAACGTGTGAAAGAAACTCCTTCGGAAACCTCAAATCTGAATTTAACTCCAGTAATTGACAATCATTCTCTGAAAACTGACGTCTCTGGATCAAACCTTCCAGCCACCCCCTCGATGACGCGGCAAGGAAGTCCTCGATTCTCCCCCTTAAGAACTGCTATTACCGACGAAGATGTACAATCATTCTGAAACAAAACCTTGGAAAATAAAGGGAAAGCAATCGCCTCAAAAAACCCTGAGTCAGAGACACAAAAAAATTCCTATTGCAGAGAAGAGTAAATCTGATGGTCCTTCATTGGCCTCTTCTAGTCAAATATCTACAACCCCCTAACAATTTCCGAAGAGCAAGCTCGTAGAATTGCTCCAAAATCCAAGGGTGATATCACTCTTCCTTTGGGACTTGATGCCATTATGGGCAATAACATCTGAGGAATCGAGAACAAGCACATGGTTGCACTCCACCATATCTCCTACAAATATTTCTCTCATTCGGAAGAAACCATGTTAAGGACTCGATGGTGCATCCCCTCGTATATTACCATCAGATTCCCCTCGGAAGGTGAGACTCTTTTATCTGTTAAGGATAATGAGTTAGTTGTCTATACAGAGATCATGAATTGGGGGCTGAGGTATCCCTTAGATCCATTCTTCATTGAATACTTTGCCAAAATCGATCTATACCCCTCACAAGCTGGTCCAAACATGTGGTTCACACTCATGGCATGTATCATGGCTTCAAGGATTTCTGGCAACAAATTTTCCTTAGAAGAGCTCATCGGATTATCTGGCTTGGCAAATAATCCGTTTTTCCTGTTTGACTCACTGACCTTTGGTCGAGGACAAAAATTAGCGAAGGACTTACTGGAGGCTGATAAAAAATAGAGGCAACAACTCCTCTTATTCTCCGGACATTGGGAGACGGGCTCTGAGTCGACCCCCTCGAATCCATACAAGCTGTCTCTTTTATGGACTAACAAATGTAAGTCTTTTTAACTCTTACTTTTATCTTCCTCGAATAATAGTTTAATAATTTATTGTTCGACCTTTTGCACAACTATGACTGGGATTTCTAATCCCTATGTTGACTATGTGGAAAGTGCCACCACGGTTTTCACCAAAATTAGGGCCAAATAAAACTAGGAAAACAAATTCCGCCTCTGTTTTATGAACAATAACTTGGCCAATAGTCGACTTTGGAGGCTAAACCCCCTCGACCGACTAACTATGAATGAATTAATGACTCCTCCTTCTTATCAAGAGGTCCTCGATCGAGTGGAAAAGAAAGACATCATTATTTATCTTCCGAAGCTCTCCCGAGCCAAAAGTCACTTGGATGATTCGGAAGAAGAAGTAACGATCAAAGATCTTCAATCAGATTCCGAAGGATTAACTGCTAACCATGAGCCAATCTCTTCGTCAAATATAGTAACACCCATCTCAATTCCCCCTCCATGAAAAACTATCCATCCCATCAAGAAAAAAGAAACCAAGAAAAAAGAAGCCAAGAAGAAAGCTACTTTGGAGCCCATCCAGGAAATATTCGAGGACACTAGAGCACAAGATGATATCCAGGAAATCTCCGAGGGCACTGGAGCCCAAATTGCTGCAACTGAAAATGAAGGTGAAGATAAAGGAAATTCAGGTCAAATACCCAACTCTCCACTCACCCTATCTTCAAGTCTATCTTCAAATGATGATCTTCCAAGATTAGCACCGCTCTCAATTCCTTGAAACGATCCTCCACAAACCGTTGATCCTATCATTTTAACTAGCGAGTCTTCGAATTTTGAATCCATGGTGATAGGTTCTCCTACTAGTTCCTTCAAAATTCCTCAGGGCGATGAATTTTCTCTAAGTGTTCGGAACCTACTTCATGCCTCTGTCAACATGGAAAGAAAAATGCAACATCTGGAAGATCGGAAAAACCACTACAAGTTCAAAGTTTCCCTCGTTTCTGCCCAGCTTGGAGAGATAAAGAAACAACACTCCACTCTAGAAGGATAAGCTGATACAATTTTTGAAAAATTGTCTGCCTCGAAAAACTATGTCCTTGTTCTCGAAAAATGTTGTCAGGAAGAAAGGGATCTATACTAAAAGAAGACCGGTGCTCAAGAAAGACTCCTTACAGAACTCAAAAAAGCTCACCAAATTGCAACAAAAGGATTTAAGGATTGTCTTGCAGACTTCGAGTTTATTGTAGAGGAAAAGAAAAATATGTTAAAGACGATTGCAAAATTTCCTCAGAAGATAGAAGCAGAGAAAGAGACAGTTGTGAATGCTTCTGCAGCAAAATGTGTGGACAAGCTTAATGCTCGGGATGCTACTACTCGAGTAAGACTGATCACCCAAATTCACGAAGAGTACCCTGAGTATGACTTGGGCAGTTTTTAGAAGCTTGTATCCCCCGAGCTTCTCCCACCTAATATTGTTGTTAGTGACAGTGAGTCATCAGATTCCAAGGAGAGCGACTCCTTGAAACATTCTGAGTAAACCAACTTGGAATAATTTTTTGTACAAGTTTTTGTTTAAATCATTGTCAGTTTGTAAGACAGTTTTTGTAATGGTATCAACATGTTCCGAAGAACATTTATCTCGACTTTCCTTGTACGCCATTGTTTGGAATACCAATCTTATATTTTTTCAACTTCATATTTGGTATAAAAAGGATTGTATGTCAACTTGCGTTGAATAAAATAATTTTGTTACGCCAACTTTAATTGGTCATAATAATCATTGTATGTCGCTCTCATGCAGGCTTATAAAATTTCATAACTATTAACCTAATAATCCAATCACACCTTGTAATTTAGAAACAATAATTCGAGGCAAAAAAATCAAATGTATTGATCAACTAATAAAGGCACCTCGTTAAAACTTTTATGTGCCTAACAGGGTAGGAAAGAGTATGCTTTCGCTGTTTTTTGCAAACCTGAAAATAAATATAAAAAATAACCATTACATGCCAAACTCTTCATTCTTACTTCAAATACAACTTTAAATGCTCTATGTTCCACAGATGCTTAAGGTATCTCCCCTCCTTATCTTTTAACCGATATGTTCCCTGTTTCACTTTCTCTGTTACTTCATAAGGGCCTTCCCAATTCGGTCCCAATTTTCCGAGGATTTTTTCCTTGGTATGAAGAAAAAAAATTCGTAATACCTTGTCCCCCACCTTGAAATTTCTCTACTTTACTTACGAAGCGTACTTGCTCCTCATTAATGTTTGATAGTGTATAGACTTCAATTGTGTACGTCGTCTTTTTTCCTCCACCAAATCTAATTCCATATCCTTGCTTTAATCATTCAAGTCCTCTGCATAAGCTGCCACACGATATGATGGGAAAACAATCTCTGAGGGGACCACCGCATCCATTCCGTACACCAAATCAAATGGAGATGTTGCAGTTGAAGTTCGAGGTGTTGTTCTATAATCCCACAATACTTCCTGTAAATAATCTGGTCATTTTCCAGCCTTGCCTTCCAAATTCTTCTTTAATCCGTCCAGAATCGTTCTATTGGTCACCTCCACCTGAACATTGGCTTGCGGATGAAACGGAGCAGAAAAACATTGTTGTATGCCCCTGGAAACGCAAGTTAAAGAAAGGTGCACATTTATCCGATGAACGAGAAATAAAGCTGTTCAATGCTACCAATCTTCCTGTCAAAATCTGGACTTCTTTAATATTCCGAGGAGGAGTCATAGGCGTCAAAGCTTTTACCTGCTCTGGATCAGCCTCAATTCCCCTTTCACTTATCATATAGCCAAGAAACTTCCCCGACCGTACACCAAAAATGCATTTTTCCGGGTTTAACTTTAGATTGACTTTGCTCAAATTATTAAAAGTTTCCTCGAAGTCAGAGAAATGATCTTCGTCTCTTTACCAGCATATCGTCAATGTGAGCTTCTACATTTCGACCAATCTGCTCATCAAAGGTTTTGTTTACCAAACGCTGATAAGCCGCCCCCGCATTTTTCAGGCCAAATGGCATGACCTTATAACAATATAATCCTCTCCCAGTGATAAACGATGTGCTTTCTTCATCCCTTGCATCTAGTCTGATCTGATTATATCCTGAATAAGCATCCATGAAAGGCAATAACCGATTACCCGAAGTAGAATCCACTAGCTGATCAATTCGAGGTACCGGAAAAGAATCTGTTGGACAAGCTCTATTCAGATCCGTGAAATCCACGCACATCCTCCACTTGTCATTCGTCTTCCTGATTAAGACTGGATTCGAGGCCCATACAGGGTATTGTGACTCTCGAATATGGCCTATGCTTAATAATCGTTCAACCTCTGAAACAATAGCTACAGACTTCTCCTGAGAAACAGGTCTTCTTTTCTGTATAATAGGCTGAACATCATGTCGCACTGCTAGTTTATGACAAATTATCTCTGGAGTCACACTTGTAACATCCTCTGCACACCAAGCAAACATATTTAACTTTGTTGACAAAAATGCAATCAACTTTTCTCTGAACTCAAAAGAAAGCTTTACTCCAATTTTTTAAAATTTTCCATCTTGAAACTTGTGTTCCTCATGATCATCATCCGGAACCATAAATCCGGGGGACTCCCTCGGATCATCACAAGGAGTGATTGCTGAGAAAGTCCCATTTAGTTGTTATGTTTTTTTTGATGCTCCTCCCCGAACTCCCTTCGAAGATAAAGCTATCTGGTAACATTCTCGAGCCATCTTCTGGCTTTCCTAATTGTCCCTATATTGTTCCCTACTACATACTTCAAGCATTGATGTACCGTTGAGATAACACCATGCATCATTGAAAACCAGGAACGGCCCAAAATCACATTATAAGAAGTTGGTGCATCTACCATTATAAACAAAACTTCAACTTTCTTTTTGAATGGCCCCCGACTGAGCTCCACCACACATTGAAACTTTCCCACGACTATTGTTGTTTCTCCTGTAAAGCCCACTATAGTTCTGTCGGACCGTCGTATAACAGGTGGGTCATAAATTCTCCTGTAGGTACTCATAAACAAAATATTCGCAGAATTTCCTGTATCAATAAGTATTTTTTGAACTTGGTCACCAGAATTTCCGAGGACAAAGGAGAAGCTCTCCAGTTATGACTTGTCCTATAAACATTAGCCCTCGAATTCTTATGGTTCGGAAAATAAAGGCCCTCCTCGGAAGGCAAAGTATACTGATGTTGCTACTCTGTATTCCGTTGGTCGACATTTTGGTTCCCAGAAGGAAAATTCATTTGGTCGTAACCTTGCTCATTAGCATGAGTATGATAATTATTTTCTCTCAGAGATTTTCTCTCCAAACTTCTTCCCCTCCGGTGCTCTACATGCTTTCTGCCATGTCTTTTCTTTCGATGATTCCTTTCAGGAGATGACTCTAATGAACTATAACGAGAATAATCACTTGAATTAGAAGATTCCAAGTGATGATTTCCTCTCCTCCTCGAAGAACGTCTTTCGTGCCCTCTATATATGTCATCTCTATTTCTAGGACGAAGATCAACTTCACGCTCATCTTTTCCGCTATCATGCTCTCTTCTAACCTCAGAACGAAGATTTGCCTGGACGGTTTCTTTTTTTGCCTTCAATTTTTTGATCTCCAATAGTAACTCATTCCTCCGAGCCAATAGAACCGACACGTCAAAGATTTCTCCGGTGCGCTGACCCCCGTGCACTTCATAATCCATATCATTCCGATAAGTATTTCCAACAAGATTCTCCTCACAGTCGTTAACAAAATCATTCGCCTGCTCTTCCATAATTCCGCTCAGATTAAGAACGATTTCCAGAAAGCAATTACCGTCAGGACAATCTTCGCTTTCCCACAGACGGCGCCAATGATGAATTAAGAGTTTGCTCGAGGGCAATTTTGTGTAAAACGAATATCTGAGGGACTAAACTATTATAACCAATTCTTTATAAGGATGCTTTTTAGAGAGAGAAAGTGCTACTAAAAGTAGAGAGAGAAAATAGTATTATATTAATCAACCAACCTTCTCAACTCGCGTGGGGTCCTTTTATAGTATAATAACGGGCCCCACACGCTTAAATTCTTAACTATTACATACCTAGTCCTTATATTTTACCATTTATTTATAATTAGTACTTTCATAATACATTTTACAATCTTTCCCCAATAAAAATGCTTCTTTCCAATTTCCTCTTATATATTTTATTCTCCCTTATCAAATGTAACATATTTTCCAACAAAATCATATATTTATACATCTCATATCTAGATGTATCATATCTAGATGTACCACATAAAATTTGCACAAGTTTTGACAAAAATAAACAACAACTAATAAATGCCATCTTTGGTTTTTATGGGTCAACAAAACATTTGGGTTCATACCCTCATACCCAGTCAAATCAACATTTTGTTGTAGGAGCCTCGGGATATTATCTTAATGGATTTCCATCAAGTTTATAAAATTATATCAAACCTTTGGCCAATCAATGGGGTGAAAATCGTTTTATGGTATAAGCTTATAAACCAAATAATTTTTTTGAAATTGATGATAGTTTGCTGGATGAATTTCCATGTTTATCAAACATTTTGTACAAAAATTTACTGCCAAAATTAAATAATCACAAGATGGATAGTTTTAATGGCAAAGGAAATTTGGATCATAACGTTGAACAATTTTAAAAGTAAGACGTTAAGGTATATGAGTGGATGACAGCATGAAACGCATGAAATTTATCCTTACATTAACATGTTCTATTACAAGCCTCAAGATGCTAGAAACAATATTCTGAAATTATTTCGTAACATCCAAAATAATGTAAGATAATCGTGACTACACCATCTGTTGCAAACAAAATTAAACGAATAGCTTGAAAGACTATACTCAAAAGTTTGTAGAAACTAATAGTGAACTACAAGACTGTCAGAATTTAGTATATGTTGTTGTATATAGGCGGGGAATATTACGAGTACTTCTTGGAAACGCAATTCGATGATTATTAGCACAAGTAAAATGTTACATCAAAGTAAATAAAACAAGGTTTTAATGATATACTACCACTTCATCAGTAGACCCCAATATAAATTTAAAAAACAATGAATCATACATCGTCATACAATGTATCTCTAAACCACACAGTGAGTCCTCTAAAAACAATAACCACAAAAGATCATCTCGATTAAAACACAGCAACCAGAGCTCTTGGAAGTGTATAAGAATAGTTATAACCACAACAAATGTAGGCCTGTACACTGAATTAACCGAGAATTTAGGAATACTTTATGAAAAAACAAAAGATACACTTAAATATCAGAGGTCCTAAAAATTATAAAGATCCCGGGATAATGGAGATAAAGGTGAGTATTTCAAATTTATAGCAATATAGGTCATTATACAAAAGACTTTACGAATCTGTAGGATTAAATCTAAAATATAATTGACAAAAGAAAACTTTCAGAGTTTGTAAAAAGTAAAAATATAGACGATTCAAGAGAAGTTGATAAAGACCAATATCATTCATCAAATAATAAACGATTGAGACTATAAAGAGTAAAAGATCTGAGAGTTCAGGATAATAACGCAATCTTTGTGGAGAAGGAAGAACAATATTTGGATTCTAATCCGCATAAACAGATTGTAGGTGTGACTAGTGGAAAATATCTATTTATTGGGATCAGAACAAAAATCAAGAAAAATATATATTATGGATCTAGAAATCTAATAAAATGGCCAAAAATTACCATATTTATATAATACCTTGTATCAGATATTAAATTTTGTTTACAATGACCTAAAAGTAGTGATAATACCTTATAAAGAAACCGTATTAATCAATGTATAACTAGTTGGATTGGAGGTCAAACGAGTAATAATAGACACAAAGTTTAGCCAATATCTTATACAAAGGTGCATATGGCATAATGAGAGGTGTTTTTAATTTAATTTCTTCATAAATAATCTTGACACGATTTACAGGTGTGGGTGCACAATTTTTATAAGATCTTAACATGGATGTAGCCTTGATCATACAAGAATTCAGAAAAAGGTTTGTTGCATATTGATAATTATGGATGCTCGTTCTTCCTACAATTTAATTGCTTAGAAGTTCATGAATGGATCAAACATACGTTGTAGTGTATTTAGTTCATGAATACCTAAAGTATCCTGTCAATGGGAATGTATGAGTAATCAAGTTAAAGTATAAGACATTTATTGAGTGTTATATGGCTTCATTGGTTAGCAAATAATAAGAATGTTATCAATCAAAGGGGGGCCTATCATAGATGAACCTATAGAATATCATCCACCCATCTAATAAACCTTGTAATATATATATAAAGTATAAAAATAGAATGAGAGAATATTTTACGACTTGGACTAGACATCTCTATGGAAATACGGTATAAATTACTTGGTCTTTCGCATAATAACACTTGATTTGTTTTCTTAAAAAGTACAAGATGTTACAAGGGTTCCAACTAAATTCATATATCATAGACTATCAATCAACAATAATTTTTGACCGATAAAACAAAAAAAATCATATTCACAAGAAAAAAACAAAAACAATAGTCTAAGACGTGGACAAATTAACTTCTTTAGGGCATATTTGGAAAATATACTACTCGGTATGGACAAAAAACCTAATGTTGGTAAAAAAATGACAAGTAATGAATATGCGTATATTTTATAGATTTCGATAAGGCTTACTTGATAAACTATTCCCTTCTTTCGAGAATAGACCAACTAGTGGATGCTACTTGGTATATGTGATGCTATCTTTTTTATGAATGTCTATTATGTGTATAATCAAATTCAAATGCACGAGGACGGTCATGAGCATAAAATATTCATTGCTATAAGATAATGACATCCAACTTGAAAGATACAGGATACGCGTTTTAACTGTTTGTGAACAAAATCTTTGCAAACCAAATCGGTTGAAACCTTCAAGTATATATAGATAATATGTTGGTCACGAGAAAGAAAAATAAAAAGTATTTAACTGACTCGTTTGATACGCTTTTCAACCTCAAAACGGTCAATCTGAAGTCAAACCTGTAGAAGTATACTTTTGGCGTAAGATCATGCAAATTCTTAGGATACATTGTTAGATAAAGCGAACTTAAAGCATATGAAACTAAACTTTCAAATTTAGCTACAAACAGGAAAATTAGTAGCTCCTAATAAAATTATTTTTAAATTCTCAAAGCAGTGTCAACTTTTATTTCAAGTACTACGATGTGCATCAAAATTTAAATAGACATTAGCATGCAAGGAATCATTTACGAACACAAATAAATTTATCGTCTCTCCATAAATATTAACAAAATCAAAGCTATGAGCATCCTTATTTCTATATCATGCAATCTTATATTACGCCGTAAGTGAAATATTTGTAAAGGATCAGGGACCTAAATCAAAACCATATACTATGTAAGTAAATTTATGTTAATTAGTGAAACCAATTATATACAGCTCAGAAGACTTACTCTCATAGTATTAGTGACATAATGAAAAATCAGGCCATATTTCTAAGCTTATATATTTAATGGTAAAACATTTTTTTTGTTAAAGATTATTATACCAAAGCCATACATGTAAGACAAACTAACCAATAGTCACTAGAGTTAGAGGACTATGATATGAAGTACAAGCGGAAAGCAACAATCAAAACTCATACTTTGACAAAAACTTTAACAGAATTCCAATCTGAAATATTTATTCATTCAGCAGAGGAATTTGAATCCACTTGGAGAAATTTATATGAATTATTGAATTGGTGATCAAGGCTCAATGAGAATGATTCAATTAATATCACCAACTGGAGAAAACTCGCTCAATTTATAAAGTTTAGCTTCACAAAATATAATAACAAAGCAAAACCATAGGCGGTCTTCGACTAGCAAATATTTTTGAATTCAAAATCATCAAATGTTTTCAAAATTCTTATTTGGTATTCAATCAAGTACTAGCTGAAGCAAAATAAAAAAAATAATAAGGTCATCCAAAATTTAAAATAATTTTAGCGTCATGTGAATATTTTTGAACATGTGAACTTTAAGCATGTACCTAGAGCAGAAAATGTAGACATGGATGCCTTAGCATATTTAACTTGTACTATATCCATAGTATGAGTTATATTTCATGATAAAACATAATTCATACTTTCTAATAAATTTGTATCCACAGTCTCAACTTCGAGAGTGATGGTAATTGAACGAGAAGATAAAGAAAAAGAAAAAGTTTTAAAAATCTCAAACACAAAATATCAGAGTCAATAAATATTACTTGAATCAAGATGAATGAAAGAGAAACTTTATAAATATTATACAAAAAATATTCCACCAAACCTTTCTCTAGTGTATCGGTTTGAACGAAATGATTTTTATAGTTGAAGACCTTCATGATAAAAAAGAAGTGGACATTATGGATATAAACCTTACAAAAAATTATCTTTCAAATTTATTACTGACCCACAATAATGGAGGATGCAACAAAACAAATTTAAATACATGTTAATGATTTTCCAATTCTATCCAAGTCTTTGTCGTACTTTTAGGGACAATATAAGAAGAAATTACCAATTCGTGAGAGATAGAGCACAAAGACCTAATAAGCTACCTCAGAGGTATGATTTTCTAATATTATTTATTATACTTTATCAATTGAAATTGAAAGATATATTCTTAAACTCGAAATCTATCATGATGCTATATAAAGCAATGGTAAAAATGAGTAGCTAAAGGTCATGAGAGAATAATTGAGATCTCTTAATAAAATGGACACGTAGATTCTTACGAAGTAACAAAATGGTCATAAACATGTTAGGAGTAAATGAATATATAAAAAGGAGCAATGTATTGCTAAAGTTGAGTTATCCAGATACAAAGCTAGGTTAGTGGCTAAAGGTTTTACATAAAACGAGAGTGTTCATTTCACTAATATTTTATCACCGGCTGTAAAACAAACCTTTATAAGGATTTTTTTGTCGATTATTGTTAGATTTGATCTAGAGTTAAATAAAATAGATGTTACTATTCCTTCATATATGAAATAGAAGAGACAATTTACATTTGTCAATTTAAAGAGTTTGGATAAGAGAATGAATAAAATATGTATCTCTTCAAGAGACTTTTATATGGGCTGAAACAATCATCGAGATAATCGAATAAAATATTTAATTTTTTTATGAGTCTATCAAATTATCCTGAAGCTTATATAGAAAATGTATCTATTGTAATAGGTAAACACATATTGAGAGATAAATCTTGTTGTTATTTTATGTGAATGATATCTTAATAGTTGAAAAAATATATAAATTGATAAAAATGATAAATACTAAGCTAAATTAAGAGTTTAAAATGAAGGATATAGGAGATGTTAAGAGGATACTTGGTATTACGATCACGAGGAACATACTGAATGCATATCCATTCTTATCTCAACAATATTGCACACATAAGGTCTTTCGGCAGTTTAGATTGTTTGAAGACAAAGAGGTTGGAGCTCTTATTGTTCTCAATTCAAACTTAGTGTCACTCAAGCACCAACCAAAGTAGTAAATGAGAAGTATATGCAAGAGATACCTTATGTCAATATTATGTATGCTATGATTCATGTATGGTAGTATTTTGAGAAAATTCATGTCAAATCCGGGAAAAATACATTAACATATGCTCAAGTGGATCATGAGATACTTGAAGGGTTTAACTACAGTTGGGTTGTATTATAATCAGAAGGATACGACTGATATAACATTAAGAAGGTATATTGAATCTGATTATGCATGTTTCCTTAACACAATAAATTATACTTTGAGTTGTATGTTTACTAAAATTGGAGGAGTGGTTAACTGGAAGTTTTGTATATAAAAGTTTGTTGCTTTGTCATCTACGTAAGATGAATATATGGCTGCTACAAAAGTCGTAAAGGAAATTATTTGGCTGAAGGGCGTGTTGAGTGAGATCATTAACACAGAGAAAAATGTTATTTTGTTCTACGATAATATTAATTCTCTTCATTTGATGAAAAAATTAAAAAAAAATCATGAGCGAACTAAGCACGATCAAATTGCACTTCATTTGAGATATAGTAAAGAGAAATAAAGTGAAGGTGGCTAATATTTCTAGCGAGGAAATTTATTCGGAGGCTTTGTCCAAAATATTATCGGTTTCAAACTTCACGAACTGCATGAGACTTCTACAAGCTCAACTAGTCTCTACAGATTAAAATATTGGAAGAAACAAATGATGAAGTTACTATAAGCCTTGGCGTTTAATTGTGAGGTTTAGGCTAAAAGTAACTTAAGAATATAGTATTGCCAAAGAATATATATGGCCAAATATAGCCATCAAAAGATATATAGTACATGAACGGTTTGAATATCTCTTAGTTATGAGCTAAGGCTGAGATTTATAAGAAAATTCGTTTGTTGGAATCTAAAAAAAAGTTCTTTCGAATGCAATAATTATGTCTTTGTTTAAGCTAAAGGTTCATACAAATCATTTGTGGAACTAAAGATGCAGAACATGAGTGTTGAATTAATTTTTAAATAACATGGATGCTTCTAGAGAAAACTGAATTATTAAGGGTCTGAATTGATGAAAAATCTCGGTCATTGATTTTGGGGTTCTACATGGGACAAAATAATACAAGGGAGGTACCACTACTTTTTTTGTTCGGATTTCAGTGTTGACTTTATCCTTGTATGTTGGTCTATCTAGAAAAATGAGCTAATGGGATGTCATATGCTATTGTGAGCATGAAGAGTGTTGTGAACATCATTGATCCTTTACATATAGTAAGAGAATGATATGAAGTCTTTGCCAGTTATTTTAGTGAGATAAAACATTTAAGAGATGTAATAAATAAAGCAAGGTTTTGATTATAGTTGAGGTGGAACATAAAAACTTGGAGATATTTTGAGACCGGTAGTTTATTTGTAAGCTCGGGTTATTTGGTAACAAAGACAATTGGTTGAGTGTTTTATGTTTGATAGAGCCTTCTTGTAATTTATTATATATAAAAATTGTGTTCATTGCCTGTGGATGTAGGATTCTTCACAATCCAAACCCCGTTAAATCTATCTTGTGTGTGTTTGGTTTTACATTCTTATTTTATAGCTTGATTTATTGTTAAAGTGTTTATATCTAAGCTTTGAGTACGCGCCAAAATTGTGTGTCTCTTATGTTCTTGTGTTATATTCAATACTAAAAGCAAACATATTTTTTGTTGGATTAAATGAACTTTGTCTAATGATGTCCATAAATTCAATTGTTATTGAAACTTGGGTTGTTGCTTATTCAAAATTATGGGTGCTCTTACAAGAGAAACTTCCCTAACAATTTTGAATTTGGTCACATAAATCAATAAGAAGAATATGGTTTGTTTACAAGATTAACAAAATAATTAATAATACAAATATGATAAAAATATTTGAGAAATACAATGTTATATGATTTCGACCTATGGGTCATAATTTGTTACGCTAAATTTACGAAATACCAGCCAGTGACGATTCTTAAAATCTTAAATTCCAGATTAATTATAAAAATAGTACTTCCAGAATTTGAACTTACCAAAAGGTTTTCGATTAACTAATAAATATAAAATAAAATGGAATTGAACAACTAAATCAAAGGAAATCTGAAATTTACATAATTTTCAAAGTAGTGTTAGAGAAAAAATGAAAAATAAAACTATTAAAACTAAAGAATAACATAAATAACAATTTGTTATCTTTAATTTAAATACATATCGTGAAAATCAAAATTGGATTAGTGTTAGTAGAATTTTTTTATGGTTTGAAAATTTATAAAAGAGAAAAAATCGGAGAATAATTTAAGTAAATATTTTTATACATTATAAGTAATATTTTGGTATATTAAATTAGACGTTATATTTATTATTTATATTTATATTCTATAACGGATATAAATAATAAATGTAACAATAAAATGTTTTGTACAACTCCTATAAATATGAGTCGAGGTCAATATGTATAGGCATTGAAATTTATATAGAAATACTTTTATATTATTTTTATTTTTCTCTTTCTTTTTTGTCTTTTTTTCTATTAAAATAATTTCGTAATTTATTAGAAATTTTATCCCTAAAAATACTTCATTTTTGTTCAAAAGGAAATATATAGTTTTTTGTGACGGTTCTAATATTTTACAAACTAATCTAAAATGTTATATATTTAAAAATTATTTGAAAAATTGATAAAATAAAATAATTAAAATAGATACAGCGACAAGTTTGGATGAACATTAAAAACCTTGGATAAAAGGAACAAACTAGGGACACATAACGAGGCCTATAAAAGCCAAAATATGTCTATGTAGTTGGTTGCCACGAGGACCGATATTTTTGGAAATTCTGTGATCGTAGTCGCAACATTTGGGAGCTCAAAACCCTCTTAAATTTCTAAAGAGTTATTCACCGTGAAGGGTAAGAAAATATCTCTATGATGTGCATTTTGGTACGACGCTCTAGGATCTCACCTAGGTGAAACTGTTGTGCTTATAACAACGATCATGAATTTTCTCTTCGTTTTAGTGAGCTTTGGTTGCCGCCGGAAAAAAGATAAACAAGTATATGTCCAAAAATATATTTAAAAATCAGGATATGTACCTTTTCCAAAAGATAGTTTTCCGATTAGATGATATTTTTTGTTGGGATTTAGTGAATCTTATAATTTAGTAACTGGGTCAACATATGAAAAACAAACACACTTTAAATTTTCTATATTATTTTCTTGTTTACCAAATCTATGTCAATTTTGATTATTGATTTCTAGTTGCTCAAAATTATATTGCAAAAAACTTTTATGAAAAATCAATGCAATAAAGTAATTTGAATAATACTTTTTAGAAAACATATTTTTCTAAGTTTGTCATGAGTTTTTGATAACTTTTCTAGCGAGAGTTTTCTGACATATTTGTAAGTTCTCGTTTCCGTTATCTATTTTTTTAACAGATAAAAAAATTTAAAATAATTGCAGATCAAGGTCATGAACCAATACTTAGTTCGATTGGATTATTTTGGCAGAATAAATTTCACCCATTGACTAGATAAGTCGATATTATTGTTAACTGCCGATATGATCAAACATAAATCACGTAGGAGAAATAAGATGATCTCATATGTCAAAGACATATTTTGAACAAATTTTCTAACCAACTATTTTATTTTGACACCAACAAGACTTTGAAGTTGATGACATGGAACACACTTGAAGAAAAATACGAAACCGAAGAATAATATACAAATAAATATCTAATATCTCGATATTTTGATTATAATTTGTTTTATGGAAAGCCACTTATTTCTTAGATTCATGAGTTAAAAATCGTAATAAATAAACTCATATCCTCAAAATAATGCTTCCAAAAAAAATCAAATTAAAATAAATCATACAAAAATTATATTTGTTTTGGAAGAATTACTTTAAAATATGGCGCTTCACAAGTACGAAAAATATAGTTTGGAACATCCAAAAGCAGTTGATGATCGAAGAATATTCGGATGTTAGATATACAAAAGAAGAACCTAATGTCGAACATTTTCGAAGTGTTAATGCAATAAATTCTAAGCAGAATAAGTATGAATTCGAGAACAAAACATTTAAAGACAAGAACAAAAATACCTTTGATAGTTCAAATAGAAATTGTTTTGTTTTTGAAAAATCAGGTCATTGTTCTTAATTGAAACTTTAAGAAAAAAATTGAAAGCATAAATTTTGTGAAGTAAAAGATTGTTTCAATTGTCGCAAAGGTCGATACTGACGAGTTCGGATCTTGCAGACACAACATACCCATTAATCAGAACAAGGGTAATTCGGACCATATCACACCATTATAAATCCGAAGAGAACAAATGTAAACAACTTTTGACTAAGCTATTTGCTAATCTACTTAAAAACTAATTGGTCTTTGAATTCCACTCGATTTCACAACTTGAACCAGTAATCCTATGGGTTATTAATTAAAGTATAAATACCCCAACCACTCTCATTAATGAGGGTGATGAGAATTTAATACGAGCAGACTGCTTAAAATCTCACAACTTCTCACACTAAACACAAAATACCCCAAACTTACTAAAACACTTTACAAAACTACCCCCAGCCCCCAAAATAAACCAAACCAAATCGGCGACCACAGTGGGAGCACGAAGGTTCCTAAATTTTACATTCAAAACTGACGAGTCCGGAATTATCCACCACAGCTCACTGAATACCGGACAGGGGCAATTCGGACAATTGGTGCCCACTAAACTATCTGGACAGGACAAAAGTACTAAAACACTAAACACATTTTGACTAAGCTAGGTGCTAATCTACTTAAAAACTAATGGGTCTTTAAACTCGACCCGGTTTTGTAACTTGACCCGAAAGCCCATGGGTCCATAATTAGGGGTATAAATACCCAACCACTTTCAGTAATGAGTGTAATGAACATTTAATACAACTAGGCAGCTTAAATCACTCACTACAAAAGACCCAAACATTTAATACCCTTGAAATTCCCTAAAACACTTGACCAAATTACCCTCAGTTCAAAATAATCATCACCAAATTGGCGACCACAGTGGGAGGAAAAGTTTCCTGAATCTAGCATTTAAAACCAGCAAGAAAAATCAGTTCGGATGAAGTCGGACGAGTAAGCGGTGCCACCACCTTTGATAGAAGTGGTGGGAGAAAACGATGAGTATACGATCGAAGAACAAGACAGGATGAAAGCTGAAATATAAGCCTTGAGAGTTGCTAAAAAGGCGGAGTTAGGCTTGAAAGAAAAATCAAAAGTTTCAGCCATTCACCACACTGACAATCCAAAGGAGAATGACCCATCAGTAAAGACTCACTTGAGTACTAAAAAGACCCATGTCAGCTCCAAGAAGTCTCACCGGTCTAAACTGGTGGAGAGCTCAGAGTCAGAGTCCTCTAGTAGCTCCTCGAATGAGGATGGACTTGAGGAGTCCCTGTCATCCAGCAGTGATGAAGGCAGGTCCAAGAAGAAGCAAAAGTTGGTTAAAAAATATTCAAGAAAGAGGGACAGGCATGAAAGGTTGTAAAAGCATCTGGGTAAAGGGTCATCTCATAGCCACAACCATAGTCGGAGGCATATAGACCAGCTGTTGATGGATCCTTTCGCTTTCCATGATATGCCAGATATTTTTGCAACTCCCAATGAAGATACTATCTTTCGTCGTGGCCAAAATTAGAGCAATCTTCATTGTCCTCCAAAATACTGTCCAGAAACCTTCCTAAGAGATTTGACAGTTTAAGATGGAAAAGTATGATGGGAGCAAGGATCCATATAATCATCTGGAACAATTTAAAAACATTATGATGAATCTTGACGATGATGAAAAGTTGCTCTGCAGAGCCTTCTCTCAATATTTTACGGGAAGTGCTCTGAAATGGTACAATAGCCTACCACAAGGGTGCATCAGAAACTTTGATACGTTTTGGGTGGCCTTCCAGAGGCAGTTTGTTGGAAGTAAGGAGGTGAAGGGCAATGGAGATACTATTATTCATTGTGCCTAAGAGCCAAATGAATCATTGAAAGACTATATAAGTCGGTTCATGAACACAAATAATGGGTTAGCTGATTGCTTTGAACAAGTAGCAATAGCTTCTCTAATACAGGGTTTGAACCCTATGAATCTGGTCGATTCAGTAACTAAGAAGAAGGCCATGACGTGGGGCGGTTTACTGAACCATGTGGGAAAACAAATCAATGTAAATGAAACAAAAAAGACTAGGGTGCACATGCAAGTGAGATCTGCCCCAGCTGCACCAAACCAGAATAAGTCCGGATACAAGGCTAAGAAGGCTGGACAAGGTCCTAACAGGGCCAAGGCTCAATCTCACCCAGCTCCAGCTCAGAGCCAGCAATCCAGAAATAAACGAGGACCTTGGGTCCAACCGGAGTAATTTGACGAATTGAAAGAGAATGTGGCAACCATCTATGACAAAACAAAAGATGAGGTACATTTTAGGAAGCTAGCAGCGCTTCAATCTCCTAAGGAAAGTCGTAATACTTGTTTCCGTCAATATCATCATGATATTGGCCATAACACATAAGATTGCATCGCTTTGAAACAAGAGGTGCAAAATCTGATTGAAAGAGGAAAATTAGGTGCTTATGTGAAGAGAAGAAGTGGGAATAGGCCTGATAATGCTTATCGGACTGGCCCAGCAAACAATGCAGGGACATCGGCTCCGGACGGGGCCATGGTAATCTTTGAAATATTTGATGTAGAATCAGAGTATTTAAATCCTGATCCAACCCGGAATAAAGTGGAGGTGATTACAGAACATACCAAGATAGTGTCTGGGCTCATAAGCTTTTTTGAATCACTCACTATTTTCGGGGGAGACACAATGATTGCGCCGACTCATTCTTTAAGGAAGATGCATGTTCACACTTTATTTACTCAGCTAAAGGGAGACAAGTCCTCCTATCAGTCCCAAATTCCTTTTCCCTTCATTATTTTTTATGAAGATGACTTAAGAGACATAGATGGTCCTCATGAGGATGCTGTGGTGATAGGAGCATCGATTGGGGGCAATGACATCGGGCGAATTTTGTTATACTGGCAGCTCGGCCAACATTCTCTTTTAAGTTCCTACAAACAAATGAAGAATCCAACAGTGATTCAACGTTAGAACAGGTTCATTGTGGGCTTCGCTGGTAGCTTTTCGGATGTGGTCGGAGAGTTTGAGGAGGAGGTTTTGTTGGGCAAGGGCCTTTTCAAGAAGATGGTCAGGGTACTCTTTGTTATGGTGGATTGTCCCACGTGTTATAATGCAATCTTTGGAAGGTCTTGGCTCTCTAGGATGCATGTTGTGGCTTCAACAGTTCACCAATGTTTAAAATATGTTGTTTAAGGACAAGTGGGAGTTGTCCGGAGTAGCCACAAAATAGCAAGGGAGTGTTATGCAACTGCACTTGCCCCTCAAACTCTAGGGGCAGGCCGGGTAAATGAAGATTAACAGTTGGTGGGGCCCTCTGGGGAGAGGGTGAAATTGATAACCCCAGAGAGACCCCTGGTGTTTTGATACCAATTGAAGAGGTTGAAACCCACTCTCTGGCTGAAGGAAGAAATGTCAAAATTGGATCTAAGATGACGCCAGAAATGAAGAGCAAAGTGTTGTCCTTTTTAGCGAACCACCAACATGTTTTTTCCTGGTGTAATGTTGATGTAACCGGAGTGCCTGCGAATGTTATATCACATCAACTATCCATCTGGAGAGATGTAGCACCTGTTGTGCAGAGAAGAAGAGTTTTCTCTAAAGAAAAATATGATGTCATAGTTGAAGAGGTTGACCGACTTACCAAAATGGGGCACATAAAGGAGTCTCAGTACCCTTTATAGACAGCCAATCCAGTGTTAGTAAAAAAGAAGAATAGGAAATGACGTATGTGCATCGACTTTACTAACCTCAATAAAAATATCTGTATCCAATCCCCCGGATAGACCAGTTGGTGGACTCCACATCTAGGAAGAAGTTATTGTCCTTCATGGATGCCTTCTCCGGTTATAATCAGATATAAGTGGACCCGAAGGACCAGGAACACACTACTTTTGTTACAGATCGGGCCCTCAATTGTTACAAGGTGATGCATTTTGGACTGAAGAATTCTGGAGCTACCCATCAAAGGTTGGTGAATAAAATATTTGCTGATCAAATTGGGAGAAATATAGAAGTATATATTGACGACATGATGGTAAAAAGTGTGGAGGAAGAATTACATTTTAGCAGATCCTCAAGAAACTTTTGCCAACTTGGCAAAGGTTAATTTAAAATTAAATTCAGAAAAATGTGTTTTTGGGGTACAGTCCGGAAAGTTTGTGGGGTATGTGATAAGTGAGAAAGGGATACAGCTTGATACAGACCAGCTCGATGCCTTATTACAGATGGATCATCCTCGGAATAGTAAAGAAGTGCAAAGGCTGATAGGAGGGTTAGGTGCTTTAAATCGTTTTATCTCAAGGTCTTTGGATAGGTGTGCCCCATTTTTCCAGACTTTAAAGGGTGCTAGATATTTTAACTGGTCTCCACAGTGCGACCTGACGTTCAATGAAATAAAAAAGCATTTATCTTCCCCTAAGACTCTCTATAAACCTATTGATGGAGAAACATTATATATATATATATATAGCAGTGTCTGAATGTGCTAGTAAGAAAGGTGGACAATTATCCTCGTCCAGTGTACTAGATCAGCAAGAGCCTGATAGATGTTGAAGGAAGGTACTTAAAACTTGAAAACTAGCACTAGCTTTAGTAATTGCTGCCAGGAAAATGAGGCCTTATTTTCAGTCTCATTCTATTGTCGTCCGAACGTCTTTTCTTTTGAAACATGTTCTTCAGAAGGCAGACATATCAAGCAGGATGACCAAGTGGTCAGTAGAATTGGGTGATTAAGACATTAATTTCGCCTCTCGAACTCAATCAAAACTCAATCTGTTGCTGATTTCCTAGTTAAATTCCATTCAGACAGAAGTACTAAGCAAGCTGCAGATGAAAGAACTAAGAAGGTATGGGTTGTCCGAACGGATGGTAGATCATGTACCATGGGTTGTGGTGTTGGGATATGTTTAACCTCTCCGTATGGCGACAAACTATACCAGGCTATATGTTTTAATTTTTGGGCTTCTAACAATAAGTCCAAATATGAAGCTGCTATAGCTGGTTTAAAATTAGCCTTTCTGTGTTGGGCTAAAAGAGTTAGGTTAATGAGTGATTCTCAGCTTCTTATCCATCATGCCCAAGGTCAATCTGAGGTCAAAATGAGCAGTTGATTAAATACTTGTTCATTCTTAAAGAAGTGGCAGCCAACTTAAAAAATGTCAGCTATGAGCACATACCCAGATCGGAGAACACACTAGCAGACTCCTTGGCAACCATAACATACTCTGAGTCCTACCCATGGATTCATGTGCAAGAATATCCATCCATATAACCCAATTGGGGAAGGGAAGAAGAGGAAAGTTTAAGTATACAAGTGGTTCAACCCAAAGACTGGAGATATCCCCTTCTTCGATACATTTCTGATGGCATTTTGCCTCCGGAGAAAGTTATGTCAAGGAAAATGAAGTACAAGGCTCGTAATTTTTTAATCAAAATAGACATTTTATATAACCATTCATTTAGTAGACCTCTCTTGCGTTGTTTGGAGGTTGAAAAGTCTCAAATTGTGTTATCTGAACTACATGATGGTGAGGGATCAGTACACTGTGGCTATAAGCTTTAATCCGAAGAGTTTTATTGGCCGGATACTACTGGCCATCCATAATGGCAGATCCTAAGGAATTGGTAAAGAAGTGTGATCCATGCCAAAGATATGGTAATGAAATTCATATCCCAACTAACCCCTTGGAATCGATTATTGAGCCAATACCTTTTGCTCGTTGGGGACTGGATCTAGTAGGGCCTCTACCGATGGCATCCGGAGGGTGCAGAACTATTATTGTAACCATTAATTATTTTTCAAAGTGGATAGAAGCAGCCTCATGGCAGGAACTACTTCAAAAGCTGTTATAAAATTTATCCTGTCTAATATTTGTTGCAGATTTAGGGTTTCACAAAAGATAACCACAGATGGACCACAATTTGATAACAAGGATGTGGAGACTTTATGTGCCTTTAGGGGCATTCAGCATTTCTTATCTTCTCTTTTCCACCCTCAAGCGAATGGTCAAGTTGAAGTGGCAAACATAACCATTTTGTCTGGTCTCAAAAAGAATTTAGAAGGGCTGTTGGAAAGTGGCCAAGCTATTTACAAGAAGTATTATTGGCCTATCAGACTACTCCTGGAGCTGCTACACAAGAATCTCCTTTTGCCTTGGTATATGGGATGAATGTAATTGCTCCTGTAGAAGCAACTCTTCCATCATACAGAGTCCACAATTTTTCCGAACAGACTAATGAAGTGGCAATCAGAAGTCAACTGGACATAATAGAAGAAAAAAGGGTTAAGGCTCATCTTACAGCCACCCATTATCAAGGATTGATGAGAAGCAGGTTCGCTTCCAAAGTCAGAAGAAGGTATTTTCGACTAGGGGACAAAGTGTTGAGAAAAGTCTTCTTACATACTAAGGAGAAGCAGTTCAGCAAGCTAGCTCCAAACTGGGAAGGGCCCTATGAGGTCATTGAAAAACTTAAGCCTCGGATATACAGGCTTCAAGACAAAGATGGAAGAATCTTAAACCAATCTTGGAACATTGAACACCTCTGGTTGTATCTGGAGTGAAACTTATGTAAATATTTACTTGTTTAAAGTCCATGTAAATATTATGGGGTATACTCTTTCCTATCCTGGTGGCGCGGGGAGGTTTTAATGAGGTGTCCGGGTTTTTTAATAAAAGTTGATGCCTTCTTAAAATATTCGGAGTAATTTGACTTACAGTTTCTTTAAAATCTTCTAAGGATCTTTGGTAGATCGGATTGATCTGGTGGAATGATGACCATTTAACATTTGTCATCGGATAATTTAAACACTATCATCTTAAAATACTTGTAAAATAAATAGGGGCTATTTAAACATTAGTCATTAAGATTGAGAGAATATGAAACAAAGCAAGAATTTAGCAAAGTAAAACTATCTGGCTAAAACCGGATGATGATATCAAAACGAAAAATATGCCTTGGCCATCCAAGGACTTTAAGTTTAAAGAAGAAAGGCTTAACTGGACTCAAACCGGACACAATTACAAAAAGGCCTTGGCCATCCAAGGAGTTTAATATATCATAAGGATAAGAAAAAAAATATAGTTAAAACTTGAGGGCTAGTTTCCCTTGGATGTTCCTACATCATCTTTTTTCTTCGAATTTTTGGGTTCGTCACTAGAACTCTCTCCAGTTCCTTCTTCCTCATCGATAGTGTCGTCAAGACCACTAGAATAGTTCTTCTTATCACCATCCACCATCGTATGGAATGAGACATCTTCATATTCAACGTACTAACACATGGTACCGAGTGTTCTCTTCGGAAATGTTTGATGAAAAACCAAGACCATGTCAGATTTAACTTCGGCATACCTGTTTTCTAAGGAATCTATCACATCGTTGGTGTATGCATCAATCTTGGCCTGGATTGTTTTTTCCTGCTCTTTCACCAAATTTTCCTTCTCTTTGGTAACCTTGGATACATCCTCTTCAAGAGAAGTCTTGTCACCGGACAGGATTTGGATATCATTGTCCTTGGTCGTCACATCTTCCTTCAAGGTGGAGAGGTCTTTATCCAAGCCAGAGCACTTAGTTTGGAGCTCTATGTTAGCCTTCTCCGAAGTGACCAGCTTGGTTGCCAGATCTTCTTTCCCTTTCTTCAACTCCTCGAGCTCTTTATTCAAGGCCTCGATACTTTGGTTGGAATTAAGAAGGTCAGTGGACAAAATCTGCTTATCTGTGTTAAGGGTATTGATAAGGCCAGACTGACTTTTTACTTGTCTCTCCAAGTTGAGCACTAGCTTAATATGGCCCAACAGAGAGTGGGTCACTGTATCGTCTTCCCCTGAAACAGTGAAAGACTTACCATTAAAAGTCACCATGTTGGAGGAGCTTGGGGGAAGGTAGGGACCAACGAATTCGTCTTTTTCAAACTCTTTGAAATAAAGGCCAATGTTTTGGAGGCCACTGATGTCTACTCCTTCCAAATCCCCTCTGGTACCCTCTTCGGCGTGTAGATCACTTGGGATATTCTCTGCCAGGGTGGGGTCTGTTGGGTCGGCCGGAGGTAGAGACTCTGAAGGCCGGAGGACAAATTCATCCCCCAGGGAGACCTTCTTCTTCTTAGTAGTCCTCTCTTCATTGCTTGCTCCCCTTTTTCGATCTTTCTTATGAGGTTTTGGAAGATCTTGAGGTCCACCTGCCTCCCTAATGCTCTCATCTTCAACTAATTTGGGTAAAGTAACATCAATCCCCACATGGGTCTACGCTCCTTGGTTCTTCAGAGAGATCTCCTCTGCAGCACCCCGAACAGCCTCTGATGCAACCTTCTTTTTCTTGCCCTTCCCTTTCATTTTGCTCGGGGTTTTGGCTCTGGAGGGCAAGACCAGTTTTCCATCTTTCTCCTTTGTTCTCTTGAGAATAATGGCCGAAGGGAGGTGGTGTAGTCAGCTCCTCCAAAGTCAAATCTCTCCGACCTGTAGTATTCCAGAGGTGGGATATCACCAGGTTTCTTGAGGTAAACTAGTTGTGGAAGGTGTTTCCCCAACAGTCAGCAGCCCATGCATTTAATTTGGCACTTGTGGCCTGCCACTCCTCCACATAATCGGAGAACTCCTTTGGCAACACTAATAACAGAAAAAGAGAAGTAATTAAGGAACAAATTTCTTGCAATATGAGAAAGACAAACAAAGTAGAGAACTCCTTCAGCAACACTAACAATAGAAAAAGAGAAGTAATTAAGGAACAAATTTCTTGCAATATGAGAAAGACAAACAAAGTAGAGAACTCATTCGGCAACACTAACAATAGAAAAAGAGAAGTAATTAAGGAACAAATTTCTTGCAATATGAGAAAGACAAACAAAGTAGAAAACTTACATGAAATCTTCCACCTGCTGGTGAACATACGAGGGTTGACACCAGCTTTGATTTTTCTCTCATTCTCCCACGTCCCGTTAATGAATAGGAACTAGGTCTTCCAGTTTTTCTCTGACTCAAGCAGGTCATCCACCACTTTGAAATTGTCGCCCATATTGTAGTGGTAGAATAGGATATGGTGGTTTTTACAAAGATTGGCCACTGCAGCAAACTGCTCCATTGGGAGAGGAATCCCGGACAGCCTTGACGCCATAATACAGGCGAGGAGAGTATACCAAGCATTGGGACTCAGCTGGCTTGGGCAGAGTTTTATCAGGTGAATATACCTGACAATTTCTGGATCCAAGGGGAATCTGAGCCCCCAGCTGAACAACTCGGTATAGATGACGATCTCGTTGAGCTTGCAGTCCATCGGAGTCTCCGGTGTGATTGGTATCCTCACCTTGACTGATTCAGGAATTCCCCATTTAGTCCAGATCCAGCCTAACTCAGCAGTATGAGAATAGACGTAATTAATATTCTGCATGACCAACAGATACTTCACATTGAACTTGTGAAAACAAGGTCCCACTTCGCCTTCCAGACTCTCCGGCAGATCCGGATGAGTCATACAGACTTTCTCCTTGCCTTTCCTTTTTTATCGGAGGCAGCATCTCTAGTTTTCCCGGAAGCTTCGGTTTCGAATAGACCCTCTTCAACACTGTCCTCCATCACCTCTTCCATCATTGTGGAAGGTTTGTCAGTCATTGTGGATGGGAGAGTGCTGGTTTGTGGCTCAGCAGGTTGTTCGGACGGTTGAGCGTCGACCTCTCTTAAGGGTCTGGTCTCTGGCTGGGGCTGCTTAGCTCCGGAGGACTTGCTATGAGAACTGATTCTGGTGGCCTCGGATCCAGAGGGTTTATCTTTGGCTCTAGATTTGGAGGGCCCTATTAAAGACGTGGGTTGAGAACCTGTTGCTTCGCCTTTTACCAGGCGCGTTGTCCGGCGAGGGTTAGTTTTTTCTGGGGATTTCTCGATGTCTGACCCCATAGCAATGAACGGAGAGGGATTTCTAGCACTCGATATTGTTTTCTCTTGCACAATAGAATGATGAGACTCCTGAACCGAGAGGCCGAAGGGATTGACGAGAGTTTTGGTTGGAATAAACACCTAGGTTTTGTGTTCTTGGCAGAGGATGATCTTTGATCAGCTTCTAAGATTGGTGAATCAGGTTTACTGCTTAGAGACACTGGAAGGCCAACAGCGATACGTCTCTCACGTTCAACTTTTTGCACCTTTTCTAATTCAGAAATATTTTGCCAGCCACCTTTCACGAGAGCGTTTGTCACTGTGAACATAAAACTGCCTAAGAAATTTTTTGAGAGGAGAGGTAAAAAGCTCTGAGAAGAAGAAATTTCAAAGTGATGAAGATGGTGAAACAGTAAAGGAAAAAAATTTATACTAATGAGGAAAAAAGTTATTGATACCTAGGAGAAAACAAAGAGACTAAAGTAATGATTGAAGGCGGCGCTGACGTAAGAAACATTAAATGTAGGAGTTGATTTTTGGACTTAGTCGGAGCACCATTCGAGGAAGAAAACGGTTGGAAGAGCGAATTGAAATACGACACATGTCCCACGATCCAGAGCAAAACTCTTGGAATTCTAAGAAGGATTTAGTCCGGATAAACCCTGAACTGAATACATGAGCAACCCGGAGAATGTTGTTACTGGCTAAACGAGTTTTTTAGTCCTACCAAAGATCTTTGACAAAACCTAAAAAAGAGGCTACTGATGAGTCCAGAATTATCCACCACAGGTCACTGAAAAACCGGACAGGGGCAATTCGGACAATATGTGCCCACTAAACTATCCGGACATGACAAAAGTAATAAAACACTAAACACATTTTGACTAAGCTAGGTGTTAATCTACTTATAAACTAATGGGTCTTTAAACTCGACCCAGTTTTGTAACTTGACCCGAAAGCCTATGGGTCCATAATTAAGGGTGTAAATACCCAACCACTTTCATTAATAAGGGTAATGAACATAGAATACAACTAAGCAGCTTAAATCTCTCACTACAAAACACCCAAACATTTAATACCCTTGAAATTCCCTAAAACACTTGACCAAATTACCCTCAGTTCAAAATAATCATCACAAAAAACCAGTAAGAAAAACAATTCTGATGGATCCGAACAAGCAAAGTACTTCACCTCCTGTGGTGGAAACGGTGAAAGAAACTAAGGAATACACTGTTGAGGAGCGAGATCAGCTGGGAAAAGAAATATAGGAACTAAGGGACATAAAACAAGTAGAAAAAAGTATCAGGGAAAAATTGGGGGCGTCAGTTATTCACCATACTGACAATCCTAGAAAGAATGAGCCATCGCTAAAGACTCATCTTATTTCAAAAAAGACTCATCTCAGCTCTAAGAAGACATATCGGTCCAAGCCTATTGAAAGTTTAGGGTCTGAGTCCTCCAGTAGCTCTTCGAATGAGGCTGAGCTTGAGGAATCTTTGTCATCGAGGAGTGAAGAGAGGAGATCTAGAAAAAATATAAAGTTAACCAAAAAGCATTCAAGAAAGAGGGATAGAAATAGTAGGCTTAAAAGCCATCTGGGCAAAGGGTCATCCCAAAGGCATACTGATCAATTGCTCATAGATCCTTTTGCTTTTCACACCAAACCAGGTATTTTGGCAATACCTAATGAAGATACAGTATTTAGTTGTAATAAAAACTGGAGACAGTCATCTTTGTCTGTAAAAATACTATCCGGAAATCTACCAAAAAGATTTGATAGCTCCAAAATGGAAAAGTATTATGGAAGTCGAGATACGGACAGCCATCTGGAGAAACTCTAGAACTTCATGATGAATTTTGATGACGATGACAAACTCTTGTGCAGAGCCTTCTCCCAAACTTTTATGGGGAGTGCTCTTAAATGGTATATTAGCTTGCCTCAAGGTGTACTATAAACTTTAATACATTCTGGGTTGCCTTCCGAAGGAAATTCGTTGGAAGTAAAAAGGTGAAGGGTAATGAGGATACCAGTATCCATTGTGCCCAAAAACCAAACGAGTCTTTAAAAGACTACATAAAACGGATTAGTAGATTGCTTAAAGCAAGTGGCAATTTCTTCTCTAAGACAGGGGTTGAATCTTGGGAACTTAGTTGATTCTGTAACCTAGAAGAAATCTATGACCTGGGGTGGCTTATTGAATCAAGTGGGAAAGTAGATTAATGGGGAGGAAACAAAAAAAACCATGGTGCACCGTCAAGTGAGGTCCATCATAACAGCTCATCCAACCGCTAACCAGTCGGGCTACCAGGCTAAGGAGATCGGACAAGGGTCCAATCGGTCTAAACAAACTCAATCCAACCAGAACCAGACCCATAACCAAAAATCAAGAGGTAAGAGGGGTCCTTGGGTTTAGCTTGAGTGGTTTGCAGAGTTAAGGGAAAATGTAGACACAATATATGACAATACTAAGGAGAAAGTCCATTTTTGAAAGTCGACGGCAATGCAGTCCCCAGAGAAAGTCGAAATACTTGTTTTTGCCAGTATCACAATGATATAGGCCATAACACTCAAGACTGCATAACATTAAAACAGAAAGTTCAGATACTTATTAAGAGAGAAAAACTGGGAGCATATGTTAAAAGACGAAGTGGAAACAGGCCTGACAATGCTCTTCGGACAGGTCCTACAAACAACCCTGGAACGTCTGCTCAAGAAGGGGCAACAGTGATCCTTGAAAAGTTTGATGTGGAATCTGAATATCTGGATCCAGATCCAACTTGAAATAAGGTGGGAGTGATAACATAACAAACCAAGATGGTATATGGATTGATCAGTTTCTTTGAATCATTAACTATTTTTGGAGGGGATACTGTAACTACCCCTACCCCTTCGCAATGAAGAGACATGTTCACAGTTTGGTTACTCAATTGGAATGGGGAATGTCTTCCCATCAGTGCCAGTCCTCTTTCCCATTCATAGTATTTGATGAGGATGATCTGAGGGATATTGCTGGACCCCATAAGGATGCGGTGGTTATAAGAGCATCTTTTGGGGGAATGATATACGCTGAATTTTGATTGATACAGGTAGTTCGGAAAACATCTTGTTCTTAAGCTCCTACAAGCAGATGAGGAATCCGACCATTATTCAACGTTCGAGCATAACTATTGTGGGCTTCATATGTAGTTTTGCATATGTAATTGGGGAGTTTGAAGAGGAAGTGTTATTGGCCAAGGGGCTTTTTCAAAAGATAGTGAGGGTGCTGTTTGTTGTAGTAGATTTCCCCACATCATATAACGCAATTTTTAGGAGGTCTTGGATTTCCAGAATGCATGTTGTAGCCTCAACAGTTCATCAGTGTTTGAAATATGTGGTTTAGGGACAAGTATGGGTTGTCTGAAGTAGTCAAAAGATAGCTAGAGAGTGCTATGCAACAGCTCTAGCTCCCAAGACATTGGGGGCAGTTCGAATTAATGAAGATTAGCAGTTACTGGAGCCTTCTGCTGAGGAAAGTGAGATTGATGATCCCAGAGAGGCTCCCAGTGTCATAATACCCATTGAAGAAATTGAAAATCACACCCTTGCAAAGGGTAAGAATGTTAAGATGGGTTTCAAGATGGCGTCATGTTTAAAGAAAAAATTGTTGTCTTTTTAAAAAAAAAAACCAGTACGTGTTTGTTTGGTGCAATAGTGATGTAACCGGGGTACCAGCAAGTATTATTTCACACAAGTTGTCCATCCGGAGCGATGTTGCACCTGTTGTACAGAAAAAAGAGCTTTTTCTAAGGAAAAAGCAGATGTGATAGTTCAAGAGGTTGATCGGTTGACCAAGATGGGACACATTAAAGAATCCCAATATCCTTTATGGACTGCCAAACCGGTGTTAGTCAAGAAAAAGAACGGGAAATGGCGTATGTGCATTGATTTCACTGACCTTAACAGAGCTTTCCCTAAGGATCTCTATCATGTCCCCCTGATAGATCAGTTGGTAGACTCTACGTCTGGAAACAAGTTGTTGTCCTTTATGGATACCTTCTTCGGGTATAATCAGATACAGGTGGATCTGAAGGATCAAGATCATACTACCTTTATAACAGAAATAGGTCTTCATTGCTACAAGGTGATGCCTTTTGGGTTAAAGAATGTTGGTGCTACTTATCAGAGGTTGGTAAACAAAATTTTTGCTAATCAGATTGGCAGAAATATGGAAGTGTACATAGATGACATGATGGTTAAAATCCTGGAGGAATATTTACACATAACTGATCTTCAAGAAATATTTGCTAATTTAGCTTCTGTAAATTTGAAATTAAATTCATAGAAATGTGTGTTTGGGGTCCGATCTGGAAAGTTTCTAAGTTACATAATAAGTGAGAAGGATATCCAGCCTGATCCTGATTAACTTAATGCACTATTAGAAATGGATCCTCCTCAAAATATTCAAGAAGTTCAAAGGCTCACTGGAAGGTTGGCTGCCTTAAATAGGTTCATTTCAAGGTCATCAAACAAGTGTGCTCTGTTTTTTCAAACATTGAAAAATGTTAAATACTTCAATTGGTCCCCACAGTGCAACCAGGCCTTCGTTGAGATAAAGAAACACTTGTCCTCACCAAAGACTCTTTTCAATCCCATTCAAGGAGAAAATCTTTATGTATACCTGCCTGTATCAGAATGTGTTATAAGTGTTGTCTTGGTAAGAGAAGTAGATAATTATTTTCGTCCGGTGTACTACGTGAGTAAGAGTTTGTTGGATGATGAGAAAAGGTATTTAAAGTTGGAAAAACTGGCACTAGCCCTATTTATTGCAGCAAGAAAGATGAGGCCATATTTCCAATCTCATTCTATTATTCTTTGAACGTCTTTCCCGTTAAAGAATGTTCCTCAAAAGGCAGATATATCAAACAGGATGACCAAGTGGTCAGTATAATTGGGCGATTACAACATTGATTTTGCCCCCCGTACAACAACTAAAGCTCAATCAGTGGTTGATTTTTTGGTGGAATTCCATGCAGACAGAAGCTCTAAACAAACGTCAGAAGATGAACTCAAATAAGAATTGGTTGTCCGAACTGATGGTGGTTCAAGCACAATGGGTTGTGGAGCTAGAATTTGCTTAACCACTCCGTATGACGATAAAATGTATAAAGCCGTATGCTTCGGATTCAGGGACTCTAACGCTGAGTCTGAATATGAAGCAGCTATAGCTGGACTTAAATTAGCTCTCCTATATGGAGCTAAGAGAGTTCGGTTAATGAGTGACTCTCAATTGCTCATCCACCATGCTCAAGGTCAGTCTGAGGCCAATAAATAATATTTGGTCAAGTATTTACTCGTTTTGAAAGAAGTGGCATCAGGCTTCAAAAGTGTTTGCTACGAGCATATTCCCAGATCGGAGAATACGATGGCAGACTAGCAACTATAGCATACTCTGAGTCCTACCCTTGGATTCACATACAAGAATGCTCGTTCATACAGCTAGGTAAAAAAAAGATGGGGAAAATATGAGCATACATGTGATCCAACCTAAAGACTGAAGTTATGTCCTCCTTCAATATATTTCTGATGGGACATTGCCTTCGGATAAAGCTGTGGAAAAAAAGGTTAAATACAATGCACGCGGTTTTGTGATGATAAAGGGGAATTATCTACAAAAAAAAACTTTAAGTAGACCTCTCCTACATTTTTGGGGTTTGAGGAGTCCCAAGTTGTTTTGTCTGAACTACATGATGGGGAGGGCTCAGCACACTGTGGGTACAGGGCACTGACCCAGGGAGTTCTATTGGCTGGATATTATTGGCCAACCATAATGGCAGATGTTAAAGAAATGGTAAAGAAATGCGATCCATGTCAAAGGTATGGGAATGAAATTCATGTGCCAGCAGTACCTATGAAGTCTATTTCTGAGCCAATACCTTTTTCTAGATGAGGGATGGATTTGGTTGGGCCTCTACTGATGGCATCCAGAGGATGCCGAACTATTATAGTCACCATTGACTATTTCTCAAAGTGGATAGAAGCATCTCCTTCGGCAGGGACCACATTGAAGGTTGTCATTAAATTTATCTTATCCAATATATGTTGCAGATTTGGAGTCCCGCAAAAGATTACTACAGACAATGGGCCACAGTATGATAATAAAGACATGGAGGATTCGTGTGCTTCTAGAGGCATTCAGCATTGTTTTTCTTATCATTTCCACCCACAAGTAAATGGCCAAGTTGAAGTTGTGAACCGAAGTATTTAGTGTGGATTGAAAAAGAATTTAGAGGGGGCTGTGGGAAAATAGCCCAGCTATCTACAAGAAGTATTGTGGGTCTACCGAACTACTCATCGGGCTGCTACACAAGAGTCTCATTTTGCTTTGGTGTATGGGATGGATGCAATTACCCCTATAGAGGCCACTTTACCATCGTACAGGGTACATTACTATTCGAAACAGGCTAATGAGACAGCAATTAAGAATCGGCTGGACCTGGTAGAAGAGAGAAGGGTTAAAGCACACTTAAAAACAGCACACTATCAAGGTTTGATGAGGAGCATATTTGCCTCCAAGGTCAAAAGAAGAGATTTTCAACCGAGGGATAAGGTATTAAGGAAAGTCTTCTTACATAATAAGGAAAAGTAGTTCGGTAAATTGGCTCTGAACTCGGAAGGCCCTTATGAGGTCTGTGAGAAGATCAAACTTGGGACATATAGTATTCAAGACAAAGAAGGGAGAGCTTTGAAGCACCCATGGAATGTTGAGCATCTCAGGTTATACTTAGAATAAACTTTTCATGTAAAACTTTACTTGTAAAACTCAATGTAAATATTATGAGGCATACTTTTTCCTACATTGGTAGCGCGGGGAGGTTTTAATGAGGTGTCCGATTTTTTCTTCAATAATACATAATGCCTTTTCCAAAAATTCGGTGTAATTTTAATTAAAATTCAAGTATAAATCACTTATTCAATACCCTGGATCTCTAGTAGATCGGATAAACTTGGTGGTTGGTCATGACTATTAAATACATGTCATTAGAGATATTGAACACTCTCGATTCAATCCTTTTAAAATTCTAGGGGCTACTTAAACATTAGCCATGAAATATTTAAAGTAAAACATTAAACAAAAAGAAATTGGATAAATTAAACTTGTTCGGACTCAAACCGAGCAGTAGTACAAAACATGCCTTGGCCACCCAAAGAATTTGATTGTTCAAAATATTCATTCAGACTTAAACCGAACAGTAATACAAAATGTGCCTTGGCCATCTAAGGACTTTGGTTGTTCAAAAAACTGAGAAAAATACATGATAAAAACCTTAAGGTTTGTTTTCTTCAGATGTTTCTTCACCATCACCGCCTTTTTTGGGACTTTTGAGTTTAGCACTTGAACTTTCACCCGTACTTTCTTCATCATCAATGGAATCAACTCCACTAGTATAGTTGTGATTATCGTCATCGACCAAAGTATGAAATGGGATGTCATCGTACTCCAGATACCTCAACAAGTCACCAAGGGTTCTCTTGGGGAAGGTTTCATGGAACAACAGCACCATATCTGATTTGATCCCGTCATCTCTCTTTTCTAAAGAGTCTACTATTCCATTGGTGTATTCTTCAATACCAGCCTTAATAGCTTGCTCTTGCTGACTCTTCAGGGCCTCTTTTCCTTGGTCATCTCTGAAATAGTGCCTTCCAACGTAGTCTTCTCGTTGGTTAGGTTTTGGATAACACCATCTTTAATTTTCAACTGCTCCTCTAATGCTTTGAGTTTTTTTGAAGAAGAAGTCTCCAAGTTTGAGTATTTAGTTTGGAGCTCAATTTTGGCTGCTTCCGATGCGGTTAGCTTGGTAGCCAAATCCGCATTTCCTTCTTCAACACCTCTATGCTTTGGTGAGCGTTTAGAAGATTGTTTAACAAGGATTGCTTGTCAAAAGTGAGAGAGTTGATAACGTTGGTTTGATTTTTTACCTGCCTCTCTAGATCGAGTATTGAGGGGATATAACCAAGGATAGCATGACTTAAGGTATCATGCTCTCCGGATATGGAAAAAGATTTCCCATTGTAAGTCACCATGTTGGAGGAACTGGAGTAGGGATGGCAATTCGGGTGCTGTCCGGCCCGACCAGGCCTGACCCGATCCGGCCCGACCAGGCCTGACCCGATCCGGCCCGATCGGGTTTTGTCCGGCCCGAACATTGACCAGGCCGGGTCCGGGTTGAGAAATTATAACCCGCAACCGGGCCAGGTCGGGTTAGGGTTTTTAGTTTGTCCGACCCGTTACGGCCCGAAAATTATAAAGATATATAAAAATAAATATTTTTTTTATATATAATGACAATAATATATATATATATATAAAATAAATTAATATATTTTAAAAAATATTAAAATATTAAATTAATGTCCGCGGGTCGGGTCGGGTTGACCGACGGACACGAACGGACGAGCTCAGGTTCGAAAATACAAGCCCGGAAGCGGGTCAGACCAGGTTCGGGCTCAAATTTCCAAAAAATGGCTTGAGCGGGCCGACCCAAACCCGGCCCACGAACGGCCCATTTCCATCCTTAAACTGAAGGGACGGTAAGGACCTGCAAAATCATCTTTGCCAAAATTATTAAAGTACAGGCCAATGTTTTGGAGGTAGAAATGTCCACTTCGTCGTTTTCTCCACCAGCAATCTGTCTGGACTGGAGGTCTGTTGGGATTTCCTCTTGAAGATTAGGGTTAGTAGGAGCTGTTGGCAGGTTTTCCGGGGGGGGGGGGGGGGGGCGAAGCATTATTTTTTCCCCTAGTGTAACCGTCTTCTTCTTGGCAGTTTTTTCATCATTGTTGGCCTTGCGCTTTCTATCCTTTTTGGGAAACCTTAGTGGGTTCTTTGACCCTCCAGCTTCCCTTACGGTCTCGACCTCTACCGCCTTGAGAAAAGCCACATCAATACCACCCTGGTTCCCCGAACCAGTCCCTTTTGTACCTGTTGGAGGCAAATTTGTTGTAGCCTTCCTCTTCTTGTTCTTCATTTTGCTAGGAACCTTAGCCCTATAAGGCAAGTACAGCTTGGCGTTTGTGGTCTCTGTCCTTTTCAAGATCACGTCAGCAGAAGGAGGGGTGGTTAGCTCTTCCCATGTAAGATCTCTTCTGCATGTATTATTCCACAAGTGAGACCTCACAAAGTTTCCCAACTTGAAGCAGTTGAGGAAGGCATTCCCTCAGTTTTCTGAAGCCCATGCAGTGAGCCTTGCACAAGTTTTTTGCCCTTCTTCCAAGTGTCTGGTGAACTACTTTGACAAAATTGAAGAAAAATAACAAATTAATCAAAACAAGAAAATTTTTAGTTTAAGAAGTAAAAAAGAAAAAAGAAAAATAAGCTTACCGGTACTTTTCCACCTGCTAGTCAGCAAGCTAGGGTTTGTGTTGGCCTTTATCTTCCTGTCATTTTCCCATGTTCCACTAATGAAAAATAATTGTGTTCTCCAAGGTTTTTTGGACTCTAATAGTTCGTCCACAACCTTGAAATCATTCCCCATGTTGTGGTGGTAGAAAGGAATTTGATGGTTCTTACACAGACTTGCTACATCAGCAAACTGCTCCATTGGAAGAGGGATCTTCGATAATCTAGATGTCATGATACAAGCTAAGAGTGTAAACCATACATTGGGGCTTAACTGACTGAGACAAAGTTTGACCAAATGAAAGTACTTGACGATCTATAGGTCTAAAGGGAACTGAAGTCCCCAATTCATCACCTCGGTGTATACTACCACCTCGTTCAGTTTACAATCCATGTGAGTCTCCGGAGTGATTGGTATCCTCACTCTAACAGACTCCGGAATCCTCCATTTTGTTCGGATTCGACCTAACTCAGCAGTGTGAGTGTAGACATAGTTGATATTTTGCAAAGCCAGCAGATACTTGACGCTTACATGTTTAAAACAAGGGCCTATTTTACCCTCTAGACTCTCCGGTAGGGAGTCCGGATGATTCATACAATTTTTTACTTTACTTTTATCTTTCTTGTCTGAGGCAGCATCCCCTGTCTGGCATGGGTCTCAAAAAGGACCTCTTAAATCTTGTCCTCCATATTCTCTTCCATCACTATGGAAGGGTTTTCAGTTGTCTTTGAATAAGGTTGTTCAATTTCCTTCATCGGAAGTTGTTCGGGTGGTTGAATGCTTATTGCCTCTGAGGGCATAATATCTTGTAGAGGTTGTGATCCGGAGGGCTTGGCCTGCAGAGCCGCTTTAGCTACCTCTGATCCGGAGGGTTTTGAAGTTGATGATGTCGACTGAGTTTTGGCGAGTTCTCTGGCTAGGAGTTATCTTCTCCGGTGACTTTTCTATGTCAGAACCCATTGCTATGAATGGTGAGGGTTTTCTGATGCTTAAAACAACTTTTTCCTTAGAAACAGGGTGTTGAGATTCTTGTACGGAAGAACCAGATGGGAGGGTGAAAGGTTTGGTCTAAATGGGAGCTTCCTGGGTCTAAGTTTTCTTGAGGAAGATGACCCATGATCGGCGTCCTAGTTTGGCTGACTATTTTTCTCGCCTTGAGAAATGGGGAGACAACAAGGTTTTTTTCAATTATTAAGGGCTGCGCAACGTGTGAAAAATCAAAACCTATGTAACTTTCTAGACCTAGTGGGTGCGGCGATCTAGGAAAAATAACGGCTGGGAGGTCAAACCAATTATTAACACGTGTCCCCGATTCATAAAAAAGTTTTAGAATTCTGGAAAGAAAAACCAGTCCTGATGAAATTCGAACTGAGTTGTTTGTGAGAGAAAGGCTTTTCAGTTCAGACGACGCAAGCAGATCAGGCGCAATTGATGTTAACTTGGTAAATTTTTTAATCCTTCCAAAAATACTTTGCAAGGCCTAAAAAAGAGCCTACTAATGAGTTCCGATCTTGCAGACACAACCTACCCATTACTCTGAACATGGGTAATTCGGACCATACCATGCCATTATAAATCTGAACATGACAAATGTAAACAACTTTTGACTAAGCTATTTGCTAATCTACTTAAAAACTAATGGTTCTTTGAATTCGGCCCGGTTTCACAACTCGACCCGGTAAGCCCATGGGTCATTAATTAAAGTATATATACCCCAACCACTCTCAGTAATGAGGGTGATCAGAATTTAATACGAGCAGGCTGCTTAATTATCTCACGACTCCTCACACTAAACACAAAATACCCCAAACTTACTAAAACACTTTACAAAACTAACCCTAGCCCAAAATAAACCAAACCAGATACTATTTAGAATAATATTTTTAGGTGGTGGTACAATACATGTGCATCATTTCATGTCTCGCATGACAAATTTTTATTTAAAACAAAAAAAATAGATTAATAGCACAAAAGAGATGTATATGATGAACACAAACAATACCAAAGGGTAATGGTGGTGAATGTTGAGTAAGTAATTACGAGCGACAAACATAGAAAACTTACAAATATATTTTATGTTCTGAAAATGAACAAAAAATTAGGTTTCAGTAATTTGTTGGCTAAAACTAGAATTTGGACTGTGTATGAATATACCAACTTTGTTTTATCCAATGATGGCACCTTTATCGAAAAATATACTTTTGTAACAATATGGTTAAACTATATACTAATGATTAAAATTTTATTTACTTTTGCTCGTGTAATAATTATTTTTTTATGTGTGATAGACTTGCTCATATTGGTCATAACATTATAAATAAATTGTTAAAATCGGACTTATAAATTATTATGTAGATTTGTATGAAAAAAGTGAACTATGTGTAAAATATCAAACGATTAAGAAGTCTTATAAATTCGTTGGAAATATGTATAGAATTATTAGACTTAATGCATATATATGTGTGTGTGTGTGAAATTGTGGCTTAACACTTGAGGGTAAAATATACTTGTAACGTTCATAAATGTACTATAGAGATATTCGCATATTATTTGTTTAAACATAAGTTGAAATTTATTAGACATTAATAATAAAAATCTACATAATAATAAAGATGAGGAATATTTCTCACGATAATCTATAGTTTTTACAAACAATTATGGGATAATCCATCAATGTTCGGCGCTTTATAAGCCGCATAAAAATAGATTAGTTGGATGTAAGAATAAATATTTGATTGAGACGAAAAATGTTATGTTAGTTAATTATAAGTTGTATATTGATTTATAAAGTGAAGCTATTTTAACTACATGTCATATAATTAGTTGTATTCACCTAAGAAACCAAAATCTCTTCGTATAGGCTATGGAAATAAAGAAAATTAAACATTATATATTTTAACTTATAATTTTTTAACATCTTGCAAAAATATGAATCTAAGAATAATAAAAGTATGTAAAAAATATTATAAGATGTGTGTTCATTGAGTATGCAACCAGTGTCAAGGCTCAAAAGGCTATTAGACTTTGAGTCTAGTGTTTGAATCTTAAAAAGCTTTCTTTGAATCAAAGTTCTTTAATTATCATACGACTTAAACTGCTGTCAATGGTGATTGTTTTCAATATTATTTATTTTAAAACACCAATATATAAGAAAAGGAAATGACTTCGCAAGAAGCGTCGTTGGTTAAATAAGAACCATGTGAACCGTGAAAAAGTTAAAGTCAGACAAACTCTAAAGGTCTGGGATCCGATGAGATGGATTCTCGTACGAACGTTCTAGTAGATCCCGACATATCTGTTTACGAAAGTATTTGCTCAAGAACTGGAAGCTCTACATAAAGAGGGATGAAACTACAACTTTTAAATTGATATTTTTGCAAATAATGGCAGCCTAATTCGAAAATAGAGAGCATATACATCAAAATTTTAATGGATTACAACAAGTTATTATGAAATATTTCAACATATAAATTTGACTTACAAGTGTTATGTGTCTGTTTGTTAAATGTTGGTCGTTTACATTGAGGGATAAGTTCAAAAATATTTTAATACAATTCGGTCTATGAGTGACATGTGTTTCATATGATGAAAAAATTACTACAAGATTTGTACATATAATAGTCTAGGTTTCGTTTCGCCTTTTGTGAGATAATGAGTTTCCATCAAGTTACGTTTCTTGAAATGGATAGAGCACATTGCCAAAATAGCGGTAAGTGAATCTATGGACAAATAGATTGGTAAAACGATTATGTGGGTGAGATTACCGATTAGGCCATAGGGGAGGTTGGTATAAGATTAAAACTACCCATTTTTAATGGTTTAACTTATTTTTCTTTATATTAAACCCAAATTCAAATCGAAAAATATTCCTTTTTACACGTAAAATGTATCTCAATACGACAAAAGAAGTTATTTAATCAAGTGAGTGATTGTTAAAAAAGTTTATTAAATGCAGAGATCAAATCCAGCGTCGAGTTCAAATAATGAGAAAAAAATATAGATTCGGAAGAATGAACTAAAAAATACAAAAAAAAACTTATCAAAAATAAATATCATTATGAAAAAGTAGGTTGTGGCAATGCGGACCATAGTTTACCTCGATGGCCTATAATTTTGAAAATCATGTGTTGGTCGCTGCAGCGAATGGGAACACAAAACTCTTTGGAGTTTTTAGAAAGTTACTTGTTACACTGGCCAAACAGAGTGTTGCGACGATAGGCATTTTGTCGCAACGCTCTAAGAGCTCGTCGCAAAAAAAAATCATTACAGTTATGATTATAGTCATAAACCTCATCTTCCCTGTAAAAATATTTATTCGACGAACATATACATGTCCGAAAATATATGATCTTTTTAAAAATATATCTTTTCTCACAAAATATATTTTCGAGCATATGTGATTTTTTATAAGGGTTTATTGAATCAGCAAACAGGCTATTAGATTGAAAATGCAGAATAAACAAGTTTCATATGTGAAGATTATCTCTGCGGAAACAATGATTGGTCTTCACGAGAGCACAAAATGTGCAAATATTTTGAAAGTACTCGAGATTGTATACAAATCAACATTGAACATTATTATACTCGATGATATTGAAAGGCTAGTGAGGCATGTAACGGTTGGACCACGGTTTTCTAATTTAAACTGTAAAACATTATTAATTCTTCTAGAACGACTTCCTCTAAAGAGGAAAAAACTGTTTGCTATATATGGACCACAAGTGAAGTGAGCTTCTTGAAGCCGGGAAGTCTTTGTCGTAGCTTCGATGTCACTTATAATGTTCCCATTTTGAATAAAGATGGTGCGAAAAATGTGTTGCAGAACCTTAATGTATTTGCAGAAGAAGATATTAATGCAGCTGCGGAAGCTCGACTCTTAACGATATGTGTATTAAGAGCCATCTTGATCTTTTCTTTAGAATGTTATATATGATGAATGTTGGACACTATAGTCAATAATTTATGTTCTATGACAATAGTTTTTTTTTCGGGGGAACCCGCAGCCGCTACTCAATGAGTGCGCACAGGGCAAACCCTCAATCTGACGCAATAAATGTTGGACACTATAGTCAATAATTTATGTTCTATGACAATAGTTTTTCTTTCGGGGGAACCCGCAACCGCTACTCAATGAGTGCGCACTGGGCAAACCCTCAATCTGACGCAATAGCCTGCAAACCAAGGTCAGAAGGTAAACCACACAAGGTGACAGGTTCAAACCACGAAAACGTTTGTAGAGGAACTCGAACGCATGACTTTTGGTCACGAGCATGCCTTACTCCACCAACTGCGGGGTCCAATGACGATGATATTATTCTTAAAACCACCGTGTTCATTAAAAAAAATTGTTACCAAATTTTTGTCAAATTTGATTTCTGAATTTTAATTGTTAACATCCGAATTCACAAAATTTGTTGTACTTAAAAATTATTTTGTAAAATAATTAAAGCATTAAATTAGTCGAGGTAATGTTTAAAATAAATATGTATTCATACATACACATACGAAACCTTTTTAATTTTTCAGTGAATTCCAATTGATTTTTTTTTTTCGAGAGCTTTTTGTTTTACACGTTTATAAATTATTGTTTCCGTTACTTTGATTTCTAACAATAAAGGAACAGGATGATACAACCAAATCCTTATAAGTATGAATAATCTCAGAATCCTATCCAAAAAAAATCATATTATGAAACATATACAAAAATAGAATAAAAATAATCGAAATGGAAATTCCTAAACCTATTTGGTTTTGGCCTTTTGTATTAGGGATTTGATGGTTAATCGTGACTCGTGAGTAGCATTGCCTTGTCAAGTACTACCTACTTTTATGGGTTCGGAGGATCTAAATTTTAAATAAACCGTTAATAAGTGTTCGAATACGAATGACATGGCGCAACAACCTTAAAACTTGTAAGTAACTGTCTTTTGACAATTTCAGTTTCACAACACAAACTTGAACCATTTGTTCTTGTTTGAACAACTCCTGATTCTCCTGATCCTGATACATATCAAGTAAGTATGAATTCGTTTCTTGTATTATCGATCCACTTATTACACAGAAATCTGATGCTTATCCATTATGTCTCATTTTGTTGTTGATTTTAGTGGATGATAGTTTTGACTCCGAGTTTGAGAAGGAGATTGAAGAACGTGATAATGAAGATGGTTCATCTTCCTCCGACTCGGACATTGATAAGTTTTATTCCTACCAATCCACTGCAAAGAATCGCCTGTTTGGCCGCCAGAAACCGGTTCATCTTCTCCTTGGCGGTGGCAAATGTATATTTTTATCTTTTTTTCTATATAAATATATAATGCATGTCTTTTGGTTTTGGTCTGGTTTATGTATCTCACAGCGTAGTTTCATACTTTCTATGGTTGATATATCTCATATCGGCTAAAGATATATTAACCTGAACCGCTATGTATTATACGCCGAAAGATACAAGTAATATGAACCATATGCCCTATATAGGAACATGAACCACTATGCCAGATGCCTAAAGATATAGTAATATGAACCACTATATCACAAGTATAGTAGCATGAACCACTACGCTAGATATAGTATGGTAAATGTAGAACCATGTGCATCATCTAACCGCCTTAAAATCGTTTTCGAGTAATCACCACCCCGGATTAGTCTTTTACTGTACTATAGGCCTACAAGGAAAATGTGCATCACCTAACGGCCTTAAAATCATTTTTGAGTAATCACAGCCATAATCACCGCCGTGGAGTAGTCTTTTACAGTATAATAGGTCTACTAACATAAATGGGATGTTATTAACCAAAACGATTTGTCATAGATCCAACGTTTCTGACATAGATAGAGGCTGTACTAACCAAAACCATACAGTATCATGAACTAGTATATATTTAACATAGAGATGTAATGGATCCTGTAATTCGAGGCGAGTTGTGATACATCAATGATGTTGGATTGAGTTATTGTTGATTGTGATTTTTCAGGTGCTGATGTGATTATGTGGCGAAATAACAAGATAACAGGATGCATATGTGGTGGTGCAACAGTGATATGGATTATATTTCAATGGATAGGTTATCATTTTCTCACATTTGTTTGCCATTTCCTCATTGTCTTCTTGGGAACACTATTTATATGGTCTAAGTTCGCTTCCTTCATCAATATGTAAGTTCAAATTTTCGAGAAAAAAAAATCATTCTCTAGTTCAAAACTATATTTTCTTTTTTCTACCTTTTGAGTTTCACCTTTCAGCTCCCCGCCGGAGTTCCCGAAGATTCAAGTACCTCAAGATCTGCTCGTCAGAGTTGCTTTACTCGCAAGAAATGAAGTGAACTGCGCTTTGAAAAACTTTCATGATGTTGCTTCAGGAAATGATATAAAGAAGTTTTTCATGGTTAGATCTTTTATTCAACTATATAGAGATCGTTAAGGGTTGTTTGGTGTCATAGGCCCATACGATCAAAATTTCTAAAAAATGAGTTATTGCTCTAATAAAAGTCTTTTCAGCAAAAACACTTTTTTTTTATTGGTTTTTTATTTTGGCTTACAAGTTGAACACCAAACAACCCTTAAATGTCAAAAAATCTATTCACTGTGTTTATATCCTCTTGTAGATGATTGTGAGCTTGTGGATTATCTCCGTTATCGGTGGCTGGTTTGATTTACTGACCCTCTTCTATATAGGTTCGTTTATCTGCTTTTATACATGTTTTCTAGTGTCATGTCAGGTCAAGACCAATACGCTAACTTTGTTGTTTTAATACAGTGTTCGTGGTAGTATTTTCGGCACCAATTATGTACGAAAAGAATGAGGATTTAGTGGACACATACGCAGAAAAAGGTCTGGTTGAACTAAGGAAACAATATGCTGTTATGGATGAAAAAGTTTTAAAGAAGCTTCCTTCATTTCTTAAGCAGCATCAGTCATAAGCAATCAGCTTATAAGGATTCATTTCCTATACATTGGTTGTCTTGTTTGTCTTTGATTCGATTATTTTTTGTGTTTTTATATATATAATTATCTAAGGATTTTGGAACATCAACCGGATGGTGATATATACACATAAGTTTGTTATGCAAAAGTTCCCCAAAGGGCGAAGGCAAAAAACTTCATTTTTCGTTCGACTTCTAGATCACAGCCTACCAATATTAAAATATTAACTACAATAACACTAATAGAATGTAAAACAATCAAACCTAAAAAGGGAAGAAAGAAAAAACCGGAAATGCGCCTTTATTTTCTCTATACTTCCGATCCTGCTAGTCTTGGTGGTAAAAGGGCCTCCCACCATCCAGATTCGTATTTCGGATAAGGTGCTGTCCATTCTGTCTTCTTGAACTCTAAAGTGACAGAATTGGAGGCCAAAGCCTCTTCTTGATTGTCAGCTTCAAAAGATTCTGATAGAACGCGATCTAGTCTTAATTTCATGTAACTGCAAAACCCACAAGATCAGAAAGATCAATACTTGAAACTTAATTTATGCAGCTTCAAAATATCAGTGCATAAAATCAGACCATGGGGATTAATTATATATGGTTTCTAGTACGCGTATTTCAAACACAAAGAAGTAGGAGTGACACCCAATAGAAATATATGACTGAAAACCTTATGAAGGATCTGATAGAACTTCATCTGCTCTATATTTCAAGTAACTATTGTAGATCTTATGCAGAGACAGCAGTAACTGAAACATGGAAACACATTATTTTGAACTTTACGACCTAAAAAAGCAAAGTTGAGTTCTTACGTGATCCATGAGCGGTTTGTTGAAACAAGAGCGACAGCAGGTCGACCCAATCTCTTGGTGATGTTAGGGAAGTTATCCAAGAACTTGGGCTCGACAACAAGCCAAAAGTCTTGTTCTTTGTTACGTTCTTTAAACAACCGGAGTCTCTCAAACAAGAGTTCTTGAAAATGCTCCTCTTCATCCAACATAAACTTGGCATTCGCCACGACAAAATAGTACTTGGTAGGTTTCTCCTCCTGCGTTTTATAGTCACTTTAGGTACCATTTGGATATTGGAAATATTAAGGAAGCAAGAACTATGAGACAACATAATATAAGTTTGTAGCCTTTTGTTTCAATGTTTGAGTGTCCTTTTAGAATTTTCTTTGTACAAGTCTATAACTTTTAGCATTCTCTATCACCAAACCATCTTCAAGCAAAGATCTTTTAAGATATATATTGTGATCCTAAACGAAGTCTAAAATTTATCAAAATTTCAAAGCATAGATATAGCATAAAACACTAAGGAAGTCATATAGGCTTGTTCTTTTCACATAACTAAATCTAGTCCATAGAGATTTGAGTAACTTAGCCGGAATTGACTAACCACTAGTGAAATCAGCTAAAGTGGCCATTTGACAGTAACCAGCAAGACATGAACTGAAAGAAAATAGTAATCTAACGAAACCTGATCAGTAGAGGTGATGGTGGGTGAGTCAGTAGCAGAAACAGCAGTTTTGGAGGAAGAAAAGGATGGAACTTTAAGTTTCTGAAACCATCCCTTTGATCGGTGGGTGGAGAAAGATAACATTCTGGCACCACCCATTTGACAACCGTATCGACCGGTGGCTATAGGTGGCGGAGCGACACCCACTGCGATACTTAAACCTGACATTTCTCTTTTCTTTTTTTCTTTAGCTTTGTTTGTTGTTCTTCTTCTTTATGTAGAAAACCTTATCTATCCATTGATTGGCGGGTTATCTAATCTAAAGCTATTTGTTTTCTGGATCTAATGCTATATTATATTAAGATATAATATAGCGCCCATGTATTTGAAATACTCCCTTAGTCCCTCCGTTAAAAATTAGAGAATTTTGTAGTCCGTCCGAAAAGTTAGAGAATTTTGTAGTGTTCAAATTTGGTGGTCCGGTAAAAAATATGGTTTAACTTAATTAAAGGGCATGATATCCCGGTAAATTAACGGTGAGTTACCCGTAAGTATTTATTTAATTATTTTATTATTAATTAGTACCTTTATAAAAGATAGTAATTAATAGTTTTTATATATATATTAAATCTGTAATTTAGAAAATTAAAAATTAAGAATATTATTGATGTTATTTCTTTAAGACTATAGCTGATATTTTTTAAATTTATCTTTTTCGCCACATCTCCTAATACTAATCTAGTATTACGATTTGGTTATTCTCGCATCTCGTATTTCGTTTTATCTCGGACAAATATCACATATTGGATCTCGCACTTCGTTTTATTTTCGTCTCACATCTCGCATTTTAGAAAAAAAAATCAAATTTAACTCTCATCTCGTACTTAAGGGGAAAAAAATCAAATTTAATTGTGGTCTCTCATATCGTGTGTTGCATTGCCTCGAGCTTGGTCTCGCACCTCGCACTTAAAAAAGTCAAATTTAAGCATGGTCGCACACTTAAAGCAAAAAACAAAAACAAATTTCACTATGATCTCTCATCGCGCACTCCATGCCAATCTGATCTCGCATCTCGCACTTAGATAAAAAATAATTAATTATCTTGCACTTAACGCTATAAAAATCAAATTTAATCTTTGTATATTATCTCGTACTTTTTGTAAGCCTGATCTCGCACCTCGCACTTAGGTAAAAAAAATCAAATTTAATCGCGGTCTCACACTTAATGTGAATTTTTTTTATATAATTGCGAGATGTGGGATGCGAGATGCAAGATCAAACAAAACGTAGTGCGATACTACTCTAACTAGGTGTGGGCGAAAAAATAATAATATCATTCATGGATCTAGTTTTGTTTGTCTTTAAAAAAAATCGATGGTACTATAGGATTTGTTTTCGAACTACGATTGAAAGATTCAAACTTTACAAAAATAAATATAGAGAATGACTTGATATGTGATGAACCATGGATATTTAAGATTTTTATGAAAAAAAATTATTAAGTGAGAGTTAAGTACCATATTTAGGTATTATGTGGGTATATTTGATAGTTGAGGTTGTAAATGGTATTAAGTTTGGTTTTGGGTTTTGTTAGTTATATTACCTATGATTGAAACACTAAAAAGTTATACCTTTAGGAGATAGATGGTTTATATCTTATATAAATTATAGTCGAAATCAAATAAATCTATTGAACAAATTGTTTATTGATTTTGTAAATGTCGATGAAATGCGTCGACATCCGTAGCAGTATCTATTATTGGATACTAATGTAAAAAAATGTATCAAAATTTACAAACCCATAAACGACGCTTTTAGCAAAATAATTGGCATTGGTTGGTAATTTACCTTCTCATTGTTAATTTTTATAAGAGAACGATACGATCATATTACCAAAAATTTATGAAGATATTTCCCGTGTATTCATCACTTTGATGCATTCGATAAACTTCAACTTATATAATGGATAGATCGTATGAGTAAACGTATAGGATACATGATTCATAAGAGTTATTGTGATAACGGAAATATTAGGAGAACCACAAGGTTAATGTTTGTCTGCGAGAAATCTCAAGCTTATATGAAATTTACTTCTAAACCTAATTTTAAAAGAAGACCATGGGGGGTAAAAAAAATTGCACTAAGAGCTTCTCGTTAAATATTAAATTGGATTATAATATCTAATATTTCTATGCGAAACCTGTAATCATTATGTTGCATGATATTTAGAAATATTTGTCGAAAATTGAATGTTAAAAACATATAGAGAAGAATTATTTACAAAAATTCCAACGACGTGTCATTGGGAAGTTTAGTCGGTTTAAGGAATGAGAAATCCGTAAACGTATCAAACATATATAATATTTATAATGCAATATAAAAATACCATACGTTGAAGATGTGCGGTAAGATGCACATGCAATTTAGTTGGATAAAATAAAGGAAAATAGTTATGTGGTTTGGCATTAGACAAAAAATGAGCGGTTTAAAGTAATCACTTGTACATATTATTCACATCTGACATTCATCCACCTTATAAAAACATTCCCAAATATTTTGATTATGGATAATACATACAAAACAAGAGATATAAACTTATACTATTAAAAATCATTGGGGTTGCATTAACAAGTTTAACATATTGCACCGCATTCGTTTCACGGGTGCGAAGAAAATATGCAACTACATTTAAAAAACAAATCGTCTTCGGCTTCTCATAAAAGAAAAGTAGTGTGAATTATATATTGTTATGTTGACATACATGAAATTTTCATTGATGGGTGTAATCAAAATGATAATTTTATAAGTTACACATTTCTTATATAAGTGGCATATGAGCTAGAATGTTGTTGTGAATAAAAAGAAATTGTTGAAAGAATAAACTGTTTCAGACACGTTTCTTTTTTAAGAATTGGTCGTGTATTCGGTAAATACTTCTGATTTTTTATACAAACATAGCGACAATCAATAAGATATATAAAGTCTATCATAAAGTCAAGCAGTACAAAAACATGAAAACTAAGTAAGCTCGTTCATCTCTATATATGAAATTGATATTAATGTAAAATAACCAAAAAATATTTTCCTACTACTATTAATATCACAAGCGCGTATTCTTTAAACCATTTTGGATGAAGCTTCACACTTTGTTTGGTATACAACATACAAAGATAAAATATTCGTTCAAGCATATAAGCAAATCTATAATTTTGTATACGACAATGTCATATTCAAATAGATTAGTGAAAATCTCATTGATATGTTTAAAAGTTTTAGTGATTTTGCAAAGCGTGTTCATTGTAGTTTATATGGTATTGATGTTTGCTCAGTGGGTGGTTTTAAAATTATCGACTTTTTGAGACGTTGTTGTATTTTTTCCAAAGAAACCTCACCTTTTTCATTTATTCTGGAAGTATCCGTTAAATGTGAATGGGAGGAAAAATTTAACTACCTTTGTAATTCTTTCATTTATTCTCCTTTTGTTCCATATCCACTTGAATTCGAGGTGCTTACTAAATTCTCAGTGATACTCTTTATTGTTATTGAATATTACTTTTATATTTCACACTTCTTAGCAGTAACTTGATTATATATATGTAGCTTTTGGATATTCGATTAGAAATAGGTTTTAGGTTAAGAAATTATATATAATGAAGACTACTTAAGTTTGAGAGAATTTGAAGTTTAATTGGATAACTTCTGTAATGATTAATAACAAAATCTTAAACCATTGATTTATATTTTTTTTGGTGTCTTAACAATTAACACCACTTATTTATATACAACTATTGTGCAAGTAGCCCCAAAAGGGGTAGCCGAGTTGGTGGAGTAAGGCATGCTTGTGACCAGAGGTTGTGAGTTCGATTCCCTCTACAAACGCTTTCTTAGTTGAGCATGTCACCTTGTGTGGTTTACCTTCTAGTGTTGGTTTGCAGGCTATTGCGTCAGATTGAGGGTTTTCCCTGTGTGCACTCGTTGAGTAGCGACTGTGGATTCTCTAAAAAAAACTAGTGTGCAAGTGTGAGCAGAGGGAAGTTAGAAACTTACTTATTTTTAGCGCATGTTCTTTATTATAGTACAACCCCAAAAGTAAAATGTAAGTAAGCTTACACATTACTACATTTTGGTCTCAGATTGTTGTAACCTCCTTATTTTTTATTGGACTTTATGTTCTTGTCCACGTATGGCTTTCCTTACCTATTACATATCAAGGACTCGAGTTTAATGAGATTAATCTACTTGATTCAATGAGAGATTATGTAATGTTCTCATGTTATGGTTCTTCAGCAGTATAGGGCCTTGTAATTTACGTCACACTTTATGCATGTTAGAAACCAAAAGGGTAACTATATATACTTATAATAATAGTCATAAGCATTATTTTATAACATATTTCAGGATATTATTCCGTACAAGAAAATCTGAGATGTTATTTGGTAACCTACACATGTAGGATAGATATTTTGTTAGTGGTTATGCGAGATTTTCTATAACTTCTTCAAGAATCTCACATTTTTTTTACTTTTTTAATTTAGTATATTTCACTATCTTGTGTTGAGCAAAAGAATTTACTTTCGACTACCACTAATCACATGCAGTGAAACAAAAATAGAGGAGAAAGAGTTTCTTTTGAAAAGCCTTGGATGGAAAGGGAACAAACTAATTCAGAGCTATGATGCTGAAAATGCTGAAGACGGTGCAATATCGTTAGAGGATAATTCTGAAGACATAAAAGAAAGATGGCAGTCTTTGATTTTATTGGCCAAATTTCAGTTATATCTTTTGTGATATGGATGGTACACTACTAAATATACAAATTCAAGTGTTAGAATATTCAGTGTATTTTGTTTTCTTGTATAGGCCTCTAAGTTCTCTATATATTGAGTTAACATATCTAATGCATCAATAAAACAAAAGGGAACATTTTCTAATAAACATAAAACCCTAGCCGCTTCCTGCGAATACTTCTCTCTTTGTTTTTTTAACATGGTATCAAAGCACATGTTATTTTGGGAATTCTGAACATCCTCAACAAAGATGGCTGGCAATAAAGTCGTGGTCAGTCAAATCCCTGATGAATAAACAATGCAGATTGCTGCCATTCTGAGAAATGGTCTCGGAACACAACAACAAACAACTAACCCCGAGAATTTATCCGTAGGGATTAAACTCGGTGGTGACAACTATACCCTATGGGAAAACCTGATGAAGAAAGCAACTGGGGAAAGGGGGAGAGGTTCTCACATTACATGGGAGCCGACACCTCCATCCAAAACTGAAAAAACATATACAAGGCGGGAACAAGATGACCAATATGTTTTCACATGGATTATCCAGAATCTTGAATCCAGCTTGGTGAATAATGTCTCGCAATATCCCACTGCAAAAGCCCTCTGGGATGGGTTAGCCACCACATACGGTTCTGGCACAGATTTGTTACAGGTGTTTGACCTTCGTAAGAGGGCTAATTCATTAAGGCAAGGGTCTGATAAACTAGAAGACTTGTGGAACAAACTGCAGAACATCTGGATGTCTATAGATAGGCGAGATCCGAACCCTATGAAAGACCCAGAAGACATTCAGATCTACAATAAGAAGACTCAAGAACAAAGACTCTATCAATTGCTAATGGCGATTAATGACAAGCTGGAACCAGTCAAGAGAGATATCCTGAAAAAGGTTCATCTTCCTTCCGTGGAAACAGCATATGCTACAATACGAAGGGAAGTGGCCAGGCTTAATATACTAAAATCAAGTTCTTCTAATAGTGACTCGATTGAAATTGGAATGGGTTTGGCTGCTAAAGATTCTATACAGAGGTTTAAATTCTGATCCAAAGAGAAAGAAGATAAATCCAAGTTGTATTGCACTCATTGTGGGATGAAGAAACACACTAAAGAGACATGTTTCCAGCTGGTTGGCTATCCAGAATGGTGGGAGGACGCTCATAAGGAGAAATATAACCAGTGTTTCAGATCTAATGTCAAACGGGCTTCGTCTACAAGTGGCGGTGAAGATCCGACTAAAAATTAGCAAGGAAGTGGCACTAATTTTGGAGGAATGACGGCGAACTCCTATGAAAGACTTGAAGGTAAAGGGTTTGAGAAATCAATGAATTGGATCTTTGATTGCGGGGCTACGGACACCATGTCTTATGATCCTTAAGACTTTGGTGACATGTCATCTCCAAAGAAGTCCCATATTAAGACTGCTAGTGGAGAAATTTGTGAAGTCAAATGGGGAGGTTCAATTATTTTTTCGGAAAAAATAGAAATTAAAAACTGTCCCTACATTCCTTCACTATCCTTAAAGTTATTATCTGTTAGTCAAGTGACAAAACAACTCAACAGTGTGGTTCTTATGTATCCATTTTTTTGCATTTTACAGGACATTCGTACGAAGGAGATCATTGGGCGTGGTACTGAACAAGGAGGTCTCTATTATGTTGATGAGGTAGTTCATAAGGGACATACCATGCTTGCTCATGGAACAACCGAAAGGCAACTTTGGTTATGGCACCGACGACTTGGTCATCCTTCTTTTAGCTATCTTAAAAGTTTATTTCCTAGTCTTTTTTGAATAATTCCATTCATGAGAAATGTGAAACCTGCATTCTTGCAAAAAAAATCATAGGGTCTCATTTAATCAAAGTAATACTAGAGTTAATTATGCTTTTTCGCTAATCCATTCTGATGTTTGGGGTCCAACACCAAATTCCACTAACAATCAAATCAGATACTTTGTTTTATTTGCGGATGATTTCTCAAGAATGACTTGGATATACTTCATGAAACATAAATTGGAAGTACTATAAATATTTGTTTGTTTTTACAAAATGATTTTGACTCAATTTAAAAAAAAAAACAGATTCTCCGTGATAATGGAACAGAGTTTGTCAACCAAACAATGCATAATCTTTTCAAAACAAATGGTCTTATCCATTAAACCACTTGTCCAAACACACCTTAACAAAACGGTACTTCAGAACGAAAAAATCGTACGTTACTTGAAAAAACTCGTGCTATTATGATTGAATCTAGAGTTCCTCATTCTCTTTGGCCAGAAGCTCTTGCTACAGCTACGTATCTTACAAATCGTCTATCAACCCAATGTCTAGGAAATAAAACTCCATTACAAGTGCTTGCCACCCAAGTTACAATTCCATCTGTTATGACCTTACCACCTCGTGTCTTTGGTTGTTCGGTGTTTGTTCATATCTCTAAAACTAGTCGAAACTGGTGAGGTTTATTTTCGTCTGAGGGTAAGTCTGTAATTTTTGTTTAGAAATGTGTGGAAGTTTGAGAGTATTTAATATTTGGGTAGAGTGTAGAGGGAGAATTAAGCAGCCTGGTTGTACTTTATTTTCATTACCCTCATTTAATGTTGGTGGTTGGGTATTTATACCCTCATATTTTGGCCTTATGGGCTCTCGGGTCGTGTTTAATGGACCCGGGTCGAGCTTAAGGATCCATAAGTTCTAAGTAGGAGAGTAGGCAGCTTCGTCAAGAAGTGATTATGTTTTAAGTACTTTAGTTTATGTTCGAACAGTCCAGTGGATGATGGGATCCGAACTGCCCATGTCCGGTTAGGTATACATTGTCCGAACTGACCCAGCCCGAAGTGGTGACAGAATCCGGACTCATCAGTAGCCCCTTTTTTAGGTGGTGTTCAAATACCTTGGGCAAGACCTAAAAAATAGTCTGTTGCTAGTGACAGTTACATCCGGACAGGTCTTTCGAAGTGTGTCATAGCTTTATCCGGACTGAAAAAAGCTCTTTGAATCTAAACGGTTTTTTGCCAAAGTTCGTGGGACACGTGTCTCTCTCTGGTTCGTTACTTCAGCCGTTTTTTTACCTCGAATTTTGCACCCACCTTCTCTGAAAAGAAACATCTTCATTAAATGAAGGTGACATCAGCGCCGTTTCTTAATCATTGCAAATCCTTTCGAATTCTCCTAGGAATCAAAGCACCTTTTTGGGCTTTACTATAAATTAAAACACTTTTCCACTGTTTTACTATCACCTTCATATTCACTTTGCTAATTTTCAGAGCTTTCTCTCTCAAACACAAGTTCTTCACTTTGGTTGTTTATGTTCACGGCTAGGAACGCTTTAATCAGAGGCGGGTGGCTCAATCTATCAGAATTAGAAAATGCACAAAAAGTTGAAAGGGAAATGCGCATTGCAGCAGGCTTACCTACCTCCCCTATCGACAAACCATTAACCTCAAACACAGAGCCTGACCAGGGTTTCTCCTCAACAAAAAGTGTCAAACCGAGGAGATTATTTCAAACCAACCTTTCTCCCATTGTCTCAGGCTCATCGGTTCAAGAATCAGAACCCACCGTTGAACCAGGGCCAGCAGTTACTAGCTTAAAAAATCCTTCCCCATTCATAGTTATGGGGTCAGATGCAGATACTTCTCCCAACAAACTTGTCGAACGAAGAAGAGGTCAGCTGGTTAGGGGGAAAGCTTCCAAAGGCACCCCTTCAAAATCAGGTGCCAAGGATAGCAATACAGGGTCAGAGGCACCCATAAAAGTACCCAAGGACAGGCTGTCCGGGCCGGAGGCCACTGGCTCAAGCCCCCGAAGAGAAACCTAACCCCAGCTGGAGGCCAGAGTCCAGGAGAGTATTGAAGCTCAACAGTCCGGAGGTCAGACTGAACCAACTCCAAACCCCCCCTTCCCAAAGACAACTGAAAACCCTTCCTCGGTAATGGAGGAAATAATGGAGGATTCTATCGAAGAGGCTCCATTCGAGTCCGAACCCTCCGGACAGACTAGTGATGCTGCTGCTAAGAAAGATAAGGGAAAAGAGAAACTATGCCTTAGGTATCCAGAATTACCAGAAATCCTCGAAGGAAAAGTGGGACCTTGTTTCCACAAGGTAAACGTTAAATATCTTCTTGCCTTATAAAAAAATCAACTATGCTTTCATCCATACAGCCGAGTTGGGCCGGATGCGTACGAAGTGGGGGATTCCGGAGACGTAAAGATAAGAATCCCCATAGACCTCGAAACCCCAATGGACTGCAAACTCAGTGAAATAGTCATCTTCACTGAGCTTTTTAACTGGGGTTTAAGGTTCCCCTTAGATCCGGAGATAGTTAGGTATTTCCACCTCATCAAGCTCTGCCCTAGTCAACTGAGCCTCAATGCTTGGTACACACTTATGGCCCGCATCATGGCCTCCAAGCTCTCCGGGATTCCTTTATCAATGGAGGAATTTGCAGCTGTGGCCAGTATCTGCAGAAACCACCACATTCCCTTCTATCACTTCAACATAGGTGATAATTATAAAGCAGTGGATGATCTGCTTGAGTCTGAGAGAAATTGGAGGACTCAATTCCTGTTCGTAAGCGGCGCTTGGGAAAGTGGGAGGAAAATCAAAGCTGAAGTCAATCTGAGTCTCCTCACCAACAGATGGAGGAGTGATCGTAAGAATCCTACCTTACATTCTTATTTTTACTTTCATCGAATTTGCTTAAACTGACTGGTCTTGTCTTTTTTCTTAACAGAGCTGCCCAAAGACTTCAATGACTATTTAAAGGCCGGGCAGACCACTTGTACCAAGATCAACACGTGGGCTGCTGAAAAGTGGGGGAACCGGTTTCATGATGCTTTTACCGGAGGCAATTTCGCAAGGTCTCACCTCTGGAACACTACTGGCCGGAGGGACTTGACCTGGGAAGAACTCACCACTCCACCCCCTCCGGATGTAGTCCTCAAGAGAACACACGAACCGGACGGGTCACTATACTTGTCAGGCCGGGCCAAGGCCCCAAGTAAAATGAAAGGCAAGAAAGGGAGAGGTAAGAAGGCTGCAGGTGAGGCTAACCCCGCCGAGGTGGAGGAGGCTGCTTCAACAAACCCAGAGGGGCCAGCCCCAAGCCATATTGATGCTGCTCTGCTAGAAGTGGTAGAGCATGAAAGTGCTAGGGAAGAGGCTAAATCCCCCAAACCCCCAAGGGTTCCTAAGAGAGACCGAAAACGGGGAGCAGAAAGCAGGGATAGGGAGGCCAAGAAGAAAAAGACCTCCCGGGGTGATGAATTTTCTCTCCCGCCTACAGAGCCCTTCCCTCCTGTTGACCCTACTGATCCAACAAGAGCAGAAGAGATCCCTGGTGACTTTCAGACCGACGAGGTTGAAGGAGGAGACCTCAGCATTGATGGTGTTGACATCACAGGGCTTGATGGACTTGGTGATTATTTTGCAAACCTTCCTAGAGATGACTTTGCTGGGCCTTACCTCCCCCCAAGCACTTCGAACACCGTTACTTTTAATGGTAAAACTTTCATTGTTTCAAGTGAAAGTGAAGCTATAACTCACTCCATACTGAGTATTGTTCAACCAGTGCTGGTCCTAGAGAAGCAAGTATGAGGTCAGGCAACAATCATTACCTCCCTTAACTCCAACAAGGAAAAACTGTCCAACGAGCTCCTCACTGCTACCCAAAACGCTGAGGTTTTGAAGGGAGAAAACGAGGAGCTAAAGAAGAGCCAATAAGGGTGGTCCACAAAGGTTGCCACTTTAGAAGATACTGTCAAAGACCTCCGGGAGAAGCTGTCCGGATTAGAAAAAGATCTCACCTCTTCGAAAGATGAAGCGAAGGCCAAGGACCAAGTCATCCATAACTTGACAAATGAAAAGATTGCGCTTGAGAACACAGTGTCCAAGGCTGCAGAGGAGAAATCAAGTCTGCTAAGGGAGCAAGAGGCCAAAATTCAGGCCAAGATCGATGCTTATGCCAACAATGTAATAGATACTCAAGAGCAAATGTATGTTAAAGTGAGGTCGGACATGGTCTTGCTCTTTCATGAGAAGTTCCCGAAGAGGAACCTAGGAGATTTGTGGCTTCATGTAGAGTACGAAGACCTTCCCTTCCACACCATGGCTGATGGAGACTTGCATGATTATTCCAGCGCTTCCTCCTTTGACGAAGAAGAAAACACCGGGGAGGGCCCACATGAAGAGAAGGACGATCCCAAGAAGAAGAAGAAGACAAGTGAGGCTGAGTCATCTTCAAAGGCTCAGACTCAGATTATGAATTATCTTTTCACCTTTTACTTTGTTTGAACTAAAGTCTTTGGAAGGCCAAGGCATTTTTGTAATTGTGTCCGGCATTTGACCGGATAGACCTTTTGTTTTGTCTGACAGTTTTAAAGTCCTTGGAAGGCCAAGGCACTTGGGTTTTTTTAATGAATATCTCTGTTTTGCACAACTCTTGCATTCTTTCATAATTTGTTTTAATTTTGGTGGCCAGTGTTTAAATAGCCCTTAGTTATTTCATAAACATTCTAAAGCGAGAGTGTTTAAATTCTCCGATGACAAATGTTTAAGTAGTCATCATTCCTTTAATTCAATCCGGATGGTGTGACAAAAAACAAAGTAAGAACACTTCGAATTTTTAAGAAGGCATCAAATTTTATAAAAAAGCTCGGAAACCTCATTAAAACCTCCCCGCGCCACCAGGGTAGGAAAGAGTATGCCCCCAAATATTTACATGGATTTTTAAACAAGTAAATAGTTACATTGCTTCTATTCTAAGTACATCCAGAGATGTTCAATATTCCACGGGTGATTCAAAACCCTTCGATCCTTGTCTTTTAGCCAGTATGTTCCAGGTTTAAGCCTTTCAATGACCATATAAGGTCCTTCCCAAGTTAGGGCTAGTTTGCCGAGCAGCTTCTCTTTAGTGTGTAAGAAGACTTTCCTTAACACCTTGTCTCCCGGCTGAAAATCTCTTCTTTTGACTCTGGAAGCAAACCTGCTTCTCATCAAACCCTGATAGTGTGCAGATCTAAGGTGAGCCTTAACTCGTCTTTCTTCTATTAGGTAAAGCTGACCCCTGATTGCCACTTCATTAGCGTGTTCGGAGAAATTGTGAACTCGAAATGAAGGGAGAGTTGCCTCTATAGGAGCTATAGCATCCATCCCATAGACCAAGGAAAAAGGTGACTCTTGTGTTGCGGCCCTAGGAGTGGTCTGGTAGGCCCACAAAACCTCTTGTAAATAACTAGGTCATTTTCGAGCAGCCCCTTCTAAATTTTTCTTCAAACCGGACAGTATAGTTCTGTTAGCCACTTCAACCTGACCGTTTGCTTGTGGGTGGAAAGGTGAAGAGAAACAATGTTGTATACCCATAGAGGCACAGAAACTCTCTATTTCCTTGTTGTCGAACTGTGGCCCATTGTATGTCGTTATCATCTGTGGAACACCAAATCTGCAACAGATATTGGATAAAATGAATTTTATGACAGCTTTTGATATTGTACCTGCCAATGGGGCTGCATCAATCCACTTCGAAAAATAATCAATCGCAACAATTATTGTCATGCGCCCTCCGGATGCCATAGGAAGAGGTCCCACCAAATCCAATCCCCATCGAGCAAAAGGTATAGGTTCATAAATTGACTCTAAAGGGATGGTCGAGACATGAATTTCATTGCTATATCTCTGGCATGGATCACACCTTCTCACCAGGTCCTTAGCATCTCGCATTATAGAGGGCCACTAATAGCCAGCCAATAAAACCCTCCTTGTTAGAGCCTTGAATCCACAGTGAGCTGATCCCTCACCATCATCTAATTCGGAGAGGACTACTTGAGACTCATCATCTCCCAAAACATTGCAAAAGAGGTTTACTGTAAGACTTTTTATACAGAACGTCTATTAGTATGATAAAACCACGAGCCTTGTGCTTCATTTTTCTTGCTAGTGATTTATCCGGAGGCAAGATGCCATCGGAGAGATACTGCAGGAGAGCAAAACTCTAATCTTGAGGTTGTTTCATCTGTACATCGAAAATTTCTTCCTCTTTACCCAGATTAAGCTGAATGGAAGGGCTCTCCAGCACATGGATCCAAGGACATGACTCAGTGTATGCTATGGTTGCCAATGAATTTGCTAGTTCATTCTCTGTTCGGGGTATATGCTCATAAACAATGTTTTTGAACTTAAGTGCCTCATTTTTAAGAAGAAGTAAGTACTTCACTAGTTGCTCCTTTTTTGCCTCATATTGACCTTGCGCATGGTGGATAAGAAGCTGGGAATCACTCATCAGCTTGACCCTTTTGGCCCCACAAATATAAGCTAAGTTTAAACCAGCTATAGCTACTTCGTATTCGGACTCATTGTTGGAAGCCCTAAGAGCAAAACATATAGCCTGGTACATTTTGTCACCATATGGAGAAGTTAAGCACACCCCTGCACCACATCCCATAGTACTTGATCCACCATTCGTCCGGACAACCCAGAACTTTTTATCTTTCATTTCAGTTGTTTGCTCTGTATCCCTATCATAGTGGAATTCAACTAAGAAATCAGCCACAGTTTGGGCTTTGATTGCTGTTCGAGGAGCGAAATCAATATCGAAGTCCCCCAACTCTACTGACCACTTAGTCATTCTACTTGAAATGTCTGCCTTTTGAAGAACATTCTTCAAGGGAAAAGATGTCCGGACGATAACAGGATGAGCCTGAAAATAAGGCCTCATCTTCCTTGTAGCAATTACCAAGGCTAATGCTAATTTTTCAAGCTTTAAATAGCGTTTTTCTGCATCTATCAAGCTCTTGCTGATGTAGTACACCGGATGAGGGTAATTATCCACCTCTCTTACCAATACATCACTGATGGCAAAACTTGAAACTGCCAAGTATACGAAGAGTGTCTCTCCATCAACAGGTTTAAATAAAGTCTTGGGGGAGGACAGATGTTTCTTAATCTCATTGAAGGCCTCATCGCACTGTGAACTCCAGTCAAATCCCTTTGCACCCTTTAAAGTTTGAAAAAAAAACGGGGTACATCTGTCCGAAGACCTTGAGATGAATCGATTTAAAGAAGCCAACCTCCCAGTCAACCGTTGTACTTTTTTAACATTTCGAGGAGGCTCCATTTGGAATAAAGCATTAAGCTGGTCCATATCGGGCTGTATCCCTTGCTCACTTATTATATAACACAGGAATTTCCCGGACTGTACTCTGAACACACACTTTTCAGGATTTAGTTTCAAATTTACTTTTACTAAGTTAGCAAAAGTTTCTTGGAGGTGTGCCAAGTGTAGTTGTTCATCCACACTTTTTACCATCATGTCATCAAAGTATACTTCCATATTTTTTCCAATTTGATTAGCAAAGGCTTTGTTTACTAACCTCTCATAGGTTGCCCCAGCATTTTTTCAACCCAAATGGCATTACCTTGTAACAATGAAGACCCCTATCAGTGACAAATGTGGTATGCTCCTGATCCTTCGGATCTACTTGAATCTGGTTGTACCCGGAGAAGGCATCCATGAAAGACAGTAGCTTATTTCCAAAAGTGGAATCCACCAGCTGATCAATCTGGGGAACTGGGTATAAATCTTTTGGGTAAGCCCTATTGAGATCTGTAAAATCAATGCACATACGCCACTTGTCATTTTTCTTTTTCACCAAGACCGGTTTGGCTGTCCATAAAGGATACTGAGACTCCTTTATATGCCCCATTTTAGTGAGCCTCACAACTTCTTGAACAATAACATCAGCATTTTCCTTGGAAAAAGCCCTTCTCTTTTGTACCACAGGTGATATGTCTCTCCGAATGGATAGGTGGTGTGATATAGTATCTGCTGGAACCCCAGTAACATCAGTATTGCACCAAGCAAAAACATGCTGATGATCTTTTAGAAACTTCAACATTTTAATCTTCAGTTCGGATGGCATTTTGGACCCTATCTTAACACTTTTTCCCTCTTCCAAAGAGTGTGTTTCAACTTTTTCAACCGGTATTAATACTCCAGGGGTCTCTCTGGGGTCATCAATTTCACCCTCACTCTAGAAAGCCCCTCAAACTGCTATTCTTCGTTTATACGAACTACCCCAACGTCCGTGGAGCCAGTGCTGTGGCATAACATTCTCTTGCAATCTTTTGGTTGCTCTGAAAAACTCCCACTTGTCCTTGAACAACATATTTCAAACATTGGTGGACTGTAGAGGCCACTTCATGCATCCTAGAGAGCCAAGACTTCCCTAGAATAGCATTATAACAAGTGGGACAATCCACCATAGTAAAAAGTATTCTAACCATCTTCTTAAAAGGGCCATTGCCTAACAAAACTTCCTCTTCGAACTCCCCGATCACGTCTGCTGAGCTTCCAGTGAAACCCACAATTGATCTGTCTGAACGCTGAATTACGGCTGGATTTTTCATTTTCTTGTAAGAGGTTAAAAAGAGGATATTGGCTGAACTCCAAGTATCCACCAAGATTCGTCTTATGCCATTGCCCCCTATGGATGCTCCTATGACAACAGCATCTTCACGAGGGCCTGCTATATCCCTTAAGTCATCCTCATCGAAAACAATAAAGGGAAAGGAATTTGTGATTGATAGGAGGTCATGCCTCCTTCCAGCTGGGTAGCTAAAGTATGAACGTGCCTCTTCCTCGAAGAAGCAGTAGGATCTGTCATAGTATCCCCTCCGAATATTGTGAGTGACTCAAAAAACTTAATAAGCCCGGAAACTGTTTTAAAACGTTCCTCAATGGTACCCACTCTATTTCGGGTTGGATCAGGATCCAAGTACTCTGATTCTACATCAAATCTTTCGATTATAACCATAGCTCCCTCCGGAGCAGCATTGCTCGGACCAACCCGATGAGCATTATCAGGCCTATTTTCTCCTCTTCTTTTGACATATTCCCCCAACTTTCCTCTTTCAATTAAATTCTAGACTTCTTGCTTTAAAGCAATACAATCGTCAGTGGTATGGCCAGTATCATTATGGTACTGACAGAAGGAATTGTTACGATGTTCCCTAGGAGATTGTAGTGCAGTCAGCCTTCTATAATGTACTTCTTCCTTTGTTTTATCATAAATGGTGGCCACACTTTCTTTTAACTCTGCAAACCACTCTGGTTGAACCCAAGGCCCTCTTTTATTTCTAGATTGTTGACTCTGGGCTGGCGCAGCTGGCTGAGATTGAGCTTTAGCTCTGTTATGTCCCTGCCCGGTCTCCCTTTCCTTGTTCCCAGACTGATTTTGGTTGGGGTTTGGTACAACTGGGGCAGACCTCACTTGCCTGTGCACCCTAGTTTTCTTTGTTTCATCAACGTTGATTTGTTTTCCGACCTGATTCAGTAGACCTCCCCAAGTCATGGCTTTCTTTCTGGTCACTGAATCAGCTAAATTTCCAGGGTTTAAGCCCTGCCTCAAAGATGCTATGGCTACTTGCTTGAAGCAATCAGCCAACCCGCCAACCCGTTTTTGGTGTTCACAAAACGACTTATGTATTCTTTCAGTGACTCGTTTGGTTCTTGGGCACAATGGATTATTGTGTCCACATTGCCCTTCAATTCCTTACTCCCAAGAAACTGCCTTCGAAAGGCCATCCAAATGGTATCGAAATTCCTGATGCAACCTTGTGGTAGGCTGTTATACCACTTCAGAGCACTCCCCGTAAAGGATTGGGAGAATGCTCTACAGAGCAACTTGTCGTCATCATCGAAATTCATCATGAAGTTTTTAAATTGTTCCAAGTGGTTGTCCAGATCTTTACTGCCATCGTATTTCTCCATTTTTGTGCTATCGAACCTCTTAGGGAGGTTTCCGGACAGAATCATGGACGACAATGGAGATTGTCTCCAATTCCGGCCACGACTGAAAACAGTATCCTCATTCGGAGTTGCAAAGATACTTGGTTCATCGTGGAAGGCAAAAGGATCCACCAGCATCCGGTCTACATGCCTCCGGCTGTGGGATGATCATTTGCATATATTCCTCTTTAATTTCCCATGTCTATCCCTTTTCTTGAATACTTTTTAATCAATTTTTGCTTATTTTTAGATCGGCCCTCATTACTGCTAGAGGATAAGGACTCTTCAACTCCATCCTCGTCCGAGGAGGTACCAGAAGATTCTGAGTCTGAGTCAGAACTCTCCATTGGCTTAGACCGGTGAGACTTTTTGGAGCTAGCATGAGTCTTCTTGGTACTCACATGAGTTTTCGAAGGCTCATGCTCTCTAGGGTTGTCGGTATGATGAGAAACTTATGCCTTTGACTTCTCTTTCATTCCCATCTTTGCCTTCTCAGCCCTCAGAGCTTCTATCTCGCCATTTAATCTGTCACGTTCCTCGATGTTATATTCATCATTTTCACCCACCACTTCAAGAAAAGCTGGTGGTACTTCTGGGGCGTCCGGATTCATTCGGACTGATTTTTTCTGATGGTTTCGAAGGCTTGATTCAGGCACCGTCGTGCTCCCACTGTGGTCGCCAATTTGGTGAGATTTATTTTCGTCTGAGGGTAAGTCTGTAATTTTTGTTTAGAACTGTGTGGAAGTTTGAGAGTATTTAATATTTGGGTAGAGTGTAGAGGAAGAATTAAGCAGCCTGGTTGTATTTTATTTTCATTACCCTCATTTAATGTTGGTGGTTGGGTATTTATACCCTCATATTTGGGCCTTATGGCCTCTCGGGTCGTGTTTAATGGACCCGGGTCGAGCTTAAGGATCCATAAGTTCTAAGTAGGAGAGTAGGCAGCTTAGTCAAGAAGTGATTATGTTTTAAGTACTTTAGTTTCTGTTCGAACAGTCCAGTGGATGATAGGGTCCAAACTGCCCCTGTCCGGTTAAGTATACATTGTCCAAACTGACCCAGCCCGAAGTGGTGACAGAATCCGGACTCATCAGAAACAAACTTAATCAGTATGCTGAAAAGTGTGTATTTGTTGGGTACGGTGTTCATCAAATGGGATATCGGTGTTACAATCCGGTTACTCGTCGAATCCATGTCACCATGGACTGTGACTTCTTAGAATCCGATTATTTTTTTGACCACCAATCTCGTGCTCAGGGGGAGAAAGTAAGTGAATCACTCGACCGGTTGCTATATGAAAGTTACTTTAAGGATGTGCCGACAGAGTCGGTAGATGGCGCCACCGAACACGCCTCTTCCAACATAAAGGAGACTGACGAGGCAGTTCTTACCACCAATGATTCTCCTGAAGACAATGTCCAACAAGAAAGAAATGCCATGGATACTACCAGCGAATCAACCGAAGAAAATGTCAATCAAGAGGTAAACAATTTACAATGTTATAATTCACAAAATGCTAATGACCATGACATTTCAGGAAGTTCATTTGTTGAAACTCAAACTCCGGTTCTTCCCCCAAGAAAAAATAGAGGGGTTCCTCCTGACCGGTGTTCACCGGAACACGTTCCTCATATTTCTACATAACCGGTAAAAACGGACAGGAAAGGAATGACGAAGATTACAAAGGCGTCTTCAGCTACTATTCTCTCTGAACAAATCCCTAAAACAGCTCAAGAAGCTAAGAAGATGAATGAATGGCATGAGGCAATGAATACCGAAATGGAAGCTCTAAAAAGGAATAATACATAGGAGAATTGTGTGTTACCACAAGGGAAGAAAGCAGTCGGGTGTAGATGGGTGTTTAATATAAAATATAAATCCGATGGCACCATTGAGCGACACAAGGCAAGATTGGTTGCCAAAGGATATACACAAACATATGGTATAGACAACTCTGAAACGTTCTCTCCGGTTGCAAAGATTGACACTATCAGAGTTTTACTTTCAATAGCCGCGAATAAAGATTGGCATCTTCATCAATTTGATATAAATAATGCTTTCTTACATGGAGACTTGGAAGAAGAGGTATATATGGAACCCCCACCAGGGTTCTCTGATGGTTTTCAAGAAAATAAGGTATGTAAACTGAAAAAGGCATTATATGGGCTCAAACAGTCTCCTCGTGCTTGGTCTGGGATATTTACAATGGCAATGAAGCAGTATAGCTACAAACAGATTAATGGGGATCATACCTTGTTTTATAAAAAGAGAGGAGAATTAGTCACTTGTCTTATAATATATGTCGACGATAGATTATAACGGGGAATGACGAAGAAGAAATTAGCTCTCTTAGGAAAAACCTCTTCAAGGAGTTCGAAATGAAAGACCTTGGGGGATTGAAGTATTTCCAAGGAATCGAGGTTCTTAGGTCAAGAGGAGGGATTTATATCTCCCAACGGAAATATATATTGGATTTATTAGCTGAAGTTGGCATGGTGGATTGCAAACCAAATGACACTCATATGGTTGTGAATCACAAACTAAAGATAATTGAAGGGGCCAGACCAGCGAGTAAAGAAAGGTACCCAAGGTTGGTGGGGAATTTGATTTACCTAGCTCACACTCGACCCGACATTGCATACGCGATGAGAGTAGTTAGCCAGTTCATGCATCATCCTCATGAACACAATATGGAGGCAATAATGAGGATTATTTGATATCTCAAAGGCACACCAGGAAGAGGCATAATTTTTAAGAAAAATGGACACCTTGATGTTGAAGTATTCACAGATGCTGATTGGGGAGGAAATCCTAACGACAAGCGATCAACTGCTGGCTACTTTGCTCTTCTTGGAGGTAACTTGGTGACTTGTAGGAGTAAGAAACAGAAAGTAGTATCATTGTCAAGTGCTGAATCAGAATTTAGAGGAATCGTTAAGGGGATTACTGAGATACTTTGGTTAAAGAAGATAATGAAAGAAATCGGATCCCCTCTGAAGTGTCCAACTCAGTTAATGTGCGATAATAAAGCTACAATTAATATTTCAGAGAACCCGGTACAGCACGATAGAACAAAGCACGTTGAAATAGATAGGCGCTTCATAAACGAAAAGATTGAAGATGGGACAGTCGAACTTCCGTTTGTTAGATCCAAAGACCAACTGGCAGACATCCTGACAAAAGCGGTTGCTGCAAGAATATTCGAATCAGTTTTATCCGAGTTGGGTATTGGTGATCCCACTATACAACTTGAGGAGGAGTGTTAGAATATTCACTGTATTAAGTTTCCTTGTATAGACCTCTAAGTTCTCAATATATTGAGAGCCTTACTATTGAGTTAACATCTCTAATGCATCAATAAAACAAAAAGTAACATTTTCTAATAAACACAAAACCCTAGCCGCTTCCTGCGGCTACTTCTCTCTTTGTTTTTTAACGTCAAGTTATAGAGACAACTACAAATGCTTTAAGAGAGGTCTCGTCAAGAGATGTAAAAGTGGTGATAGCAACTGGAAAAGTGAGAAAGTTAATTTTGTGTTTTGTACAATTTTTAACTATCTTGATTTTTTTAATACGGCTAATTAGCACTATTAAATTCTTTGCCTCCATAACTTTCTTCCTCAATGCTCTAGACCTCAATGTTATCTGTTTGCACCAACAATAATGACAATAAAAGTTTCAAACACTGTATAAACTATTTTGTTGGTACATGCACTTCTCGTGAATAGCAACCAAAAAACCAGTCTCAGATATTAGAGAGAGTAATATTAAAGTATGTCTCACTAAATATTTCAAAAGATAAGAACTTTAAAAAACTCATTTTTGTTGGAGATTACTATAAAAATATTAGTGAGAGTAATATCAAAATATTTAATATGTCACCGTAAATAATAACTGAGCATAAAAAATGATCAATAATTTTCATTTTTGAATAGTTATCGGTGATTAACTTTAAAATTAAGGGTTCACGTTTGAGAGAGATGATACACATGGTGAAAGCTCCAAGATTCTCGGAGGCTATTCAAGAATGAATTTTCAAACCTAGGTTTCAGATCATTTTTTTTGTCTTTAGTCTTTCATCCCTGTCATATATCTCTTTTGATTATATGGAAATTTATGACAACAATCTATACCATGAGGAATAATTTCATGTTCTTGCTCCTTGTAGAAGAAAAGAAACAAAGTTTGTGGTTACCAAAAAATCGTTCGCTGATCTGGTGCGTCCTAACTAATAGAAACTCTCGTTTAATTTCAAGCCTTTGTCAGTCAACGAAAAACATGATCATATCTCCTTTTAGTATGATTTATCTATAAAAGAGAATCTGCTCAAAACTGTGAAAACTACTCTTATCGGGAAGTTCACAAAAGGAATTTTAAAAGGACCTGTTGTAACTTAGTTTATGAATACTTTCAAGTTTAAAGGAAACTATAATATTAGCATTTGGGATTCAAGACATTTGTTGTTTGAGTTTTACTTGAAAGAATATGTATGTAAATTTTGGGAGAAAAATATCAGAACCATTGGTGACTTGGTTATGAGAGTTCTTCGTTGGTTTCTTGAGTTCAATGGTAAAAAAGAAAGTTCGATGGCTCTGGTTTGGATTCGTATCGAAAGATTTCCTGAGTATCTCTACAATTCTTCTATAATTAATGAAGTTATCTCTTCTATTGGGTTGCCATACAAAATTATCATTCTTGAAAATAACAGAGCGTACGGAAACGCTTGTTTTGCTCTGATAAATATTTATATCACCAAGAAATTGCATCACAACATTTGGTTGGCCTTTGGCTCTAATGATGGCTCCTGGTTATATGTAAGTTACAAGAATATCCTTCTCTAATAACTGTTTGAACATGGGTCATAATAAGTTTGGCTATAAAAAGATTCAGGAGCTGGGAAAATAAAATATAATGAAAAATAAACCTGTTATCCAAAAAACTGATTCAAAACTCAATAAAGATCAGGCGTCTCAATTCAAGGATATTCCTAACTCGATTACTGAAGTGAGGAAACTTTTCAAGCCAAATATTAAATCTCAAGTCCTCAAGATCACTCCAAATAATATGGAAAGTAATAGTAATAACGGTAGTGGTACTATGTTAAATGGTCCTCTACAAGTTAACAGAGTTAGAAATAAACATTCTCAAGAATTTAAGTCTCCTAATGAAGAAATAGAAGTTATTGAGGCCATAAGAAAGATTGATCATAATCTCAAGCTAAATGAGCCTCTTGGTTACGATAACCTCTATACTGATAAAGACTCTCATGGACAAGAGATAATAAGCAGCATTCCATATATTCCTGTGTGTAAAGCTACTGATACAAATACTGGTTTTCAAGAAATATTGAACAAAAAACTAAAATCTGCAAGAAATAAGAAACAACCAAACAAACTGATAATCAAGTCTTTAAAGTTTTCTGGAGACAACAAAATTTACAAATCCCTCTCTAAAAATGATAAATATTATTAGTTGGAATGTTCATGGAATCTACAATAATTCAACTATCAAAAGGTTGAAATCTATTATTTACAAAGACAAAGTTAAAATATTGGTGATCCATGAGCCTATGATTAGTTTGAATAAAATTGAAGATATTGCGAATAGGTTAAACTTTACTAATTATACTAAGAATTCATCCAATAAAATCTAGATGTTTTGGTGTGAAGACATTAGCATTAAAGTTATTAAAGACTACATCAAATGCTTACATCTTGAGATCTCTATACATGGTTTAAAGAACTGTTCTGATTTAACGGTTATTTACGCTAAGTGTCAAAGGTTACAGAGTCATGAAGCGACGGAAATAGAAGAAGAAGCAACGATAAATGAATCCCTAATTTAAGGATAACATGATGAAACCCTAATATAATGGTAACAAAGGCTGAAATTTTCAGAGTTAAAAAAAATATTATTCCAAAAACTTAAAATAACCTAAGGCATATGAGGCTTTATATAATAGCTGCTTAAAACCCTAAATTAGAATACAAAGAAATAAATCAAATGTATTAAAATAAATAAAATAAAATCTTAATACAATTAGATTTGATTTAAATAATATAAGATATTTGAATAAAATAAAATAAAATTAAGAAGGTTTTTTGTTTGGACTTTTTAGGCTACATCATCTTTTCCTAGTTGACAAAAATTCATCCTCGAATTCACAGCACCATCACCATCACCATCAACAACCAAAATTATTTTATTTTATTTATTCAATTGTTACATTGGGAATTATAATTTTTGACCTTGTCGGAATAAGATAAATTCTTCTCGAGTTTTCATTATTCGAAGTAAGATTGACATCATCTAGTTGATGAAAAATAAATTGGTTTCGAAAGCCTTTTCATAGCCTGAAGACAACATCCCCATGTCTAGTTGATGAAAAAAATAGTTTTGAAAACCTCTTCATAGCCTGACACAATATCTCGATAAGCAAATTTTACCTTGATTCGACGATTGGTAGCTAATTTAAACTCCTTCGGTAACTAGTCAATACGATCGTCATTGAGACGGCTAGTATGTCCCCTCATACTCAAACGATCTTCCCGATATTCATGACCATATATGTTGTTCTCTTCTTTAAACCTTGAATCATAATAGTCAGGATTTAGAAACATGCTTCCTCATAGCAGGAACTGAGGCTCTGATACCAAACTGATGACGCGGCGGAAATAAAAGAAGAAGCAACGATAAATGAAACCCTAATTTAAGGGTAACATGATGAAACCCTAATCCGAGGGTAACAAAGGCTGAAATTTTCAGAGATATCAAATATTTATTCAAAAAACTTAAAATAACTTAAGGCATATGAGGCTTTATATAATAGCTGCTCAAAATCCTAAATCAGAATACAAAGAAATAAAATCAAATCAAATATTAATACAATTAGATTTGATTTAAATAATATAAGATATTTGAATAAAATAAAATTACGAAGGTTTTTGTTTGGACTTTCTGGGCTACATTACAGAGGAAAGATCTATGGGATCAACTAAGAGAGTTATCTTTTACTAATCATGGATGGCTCATAGTTGGTGACTTCAACGTTATGACTTCAAATGATGAGCATGTGGGTTGCTCTACTGTCTGTCAGAATAGTATCCAAGACTTAAATGATGTTATCAATGACTTCGGGATTGAAGACGCCGGTTATGCTGGTCCTAGATACACCTGGAACTGAAACATAAGGTAGAATAGGTTAGACGGGGCTCTACTTCTATAAACAATATCAATAATAAAAAGAAATCCTTTAAATTTATGAATATGTGGACTCACGATGATAATTTGCTTAAGATTGTTGATCAGAATTGGAATCTTAGGTTGAAGGGAAATCCTATCCAAGTATATTGGAACAAGTTAAAGCGTTTGAAGACTTGTTTGAAACACTGGAATGTTAACTGCTTTGGAAACATTTTTAATAAGGTACAAGAGTTTGAAGATGAAGTTAGGAAAAAATGAGGAGGCTCATATTACTATTAACAATCAATTTTCCAAAGCTGACCTTGATAAAGCTAATAGTATTCACATAAAGGATCTGATAATGGAGGAGGACTTCTAGTTACATAAGCGCTACAACAATTGGATTAGAGATGGTAATCACAACACCAAGTTGTTCCACTCCTATGTTTGCAAGAAAATAAGAATAAATACAATTAAAATCATCAAAGAATACAATAAATGGATTTATGATAATAAAGATATTGGGAAGTCAGCAGAAATTTACTTCAAAAAGACCCTAACAGACTCCTTATATCAACACCTCTGAAGAAATAAACTTGATGAATAACAGTCTCTTTGATAATATTCCTAAGTTGGTTTCGAATGAGGACAATACTTCTCTTATTAAGCTCACTAATGAGGAGGAGATCAATATGATAATAGATATTATGAACCCCTCAAGCTCTGATGGTAGCGATGGCTATAACATATATTTTTATAAAGTCTATTGGAGCATTATCAAGGTTGACTTATGTAGTGCTATCATTTACATTCTTTAGGGAAATTCTATTCCTAATGGCATCTTTGCAACTGGACTCTGTTTAATACCGAAGAACTCTAATCTTACTAGCTGGAACAACTACAGGTCGATTAGTCTATGTACTATGACTAATAAGATTATTTCCAAGCTTATCAAATCTAGGCTTACAAAAAAAATTCCTAAGCTTATTTCTCCTTACCATGAGGCATTTGTTAAAGATCGTTCTATCCACGATAATATTCTTATTGCAAATGAGTTCATCCATGATTTGAATCAAAATCCTAAATCTGGAAATATTGTCATTCAACTCGATATGACAAAGGCTTTCGACATAATGTATTTTCCTTCAATTCTAAGGTTTTGCACTCCTTTGGCTTCTCCAATGACTTTATAAGTCTAATTAATAAGATTATTAAAGATATACATATATTTATGTTAGTTAATGGTTGTGTCGCTGGTTACTTCAACTCCAAAAGAGGGTTGAGACAATGGGATCATTTATCCCTTAGTTTCTTCATATTAGGTGAGAAAGTTCTTACTAGAGGGTTTGCCAATATGTTTAGCATTAAAATCAAAATGAGATTTGCTTCTAGAACTAATATTTTAGTCCATTGTCTTGCATTTGCAGACGATATTTTGATCTTTACTAACAGTTTACATACTTTTATTAATAAGGTAAGCTGTTTTCTTGACTCCTATCAAAAAGTTTCAGGGGAATCTATCAGTGCTGAGAAGGCCAATATTATTATATCTAAGCGTTTACACACGAGCAAAATTTCTCCTCTTATAGATCATACTGGATTCAAACTGGATAATCTTCCTTTTGACTATATTGGCATTACTTTAAGTAATAACAACAAGTCTATTAACTACAGACCTATGCTGGACAAAGTCAATTCTAGAATCTTAAAGTGGGAAAACAAAAAGCTTTCTTATGAGGGGAGGTTAACTTTAATCTCATCTATTTTTCAACTCTCCCTACCTACTGGATGCATAATAGTAAGCTTCCTGATTGTATTATCTCTAAGTTTGAGCTCATTTTTAACAAGTTTCTTTGACGTTCTAATCAGGCTGAGAAGAGTATACACTGGTCTAAGTGGTCTTCCCTTTGTAAGCCTTTTGGAGAGGGAGGTCTTAACAGAAGAAGCCTCAATGATCTCCAAAAGACTCAATCTCACAAACTATGGTTTAACTTTAGAAAAATGATACTTTTTGGGCTCATATTATGCATGACATTTATAGCAAGAATGTTCACCCTATCAAAACAACTTACAAGAATGTTGACTTTATAATTTGGAAAAGATTTTCAGCCATCAAGTTTGCTGCTAACATTAGTTGGGAGTTAGGGAATGGTAAAAGTTGAATTATGGGATGATAACTGGCACAACTATACTCATTTACTTGACATCCTGGTTTCTTGATGTTGAGGTGAATACATACTGGAAGAATAACTCGTGGGACTATGAGGCTTTGAAGGAGTTCTTTCCTACTTATAGAATCAACATTATTAAATATTATCAAATCAATCCTCATAAGAAAGGTTGTATTCTATGAAAGCTATCTCTTGATTCTAAGTTCAACACCAAGTATAACTGGAATAACTTAAGAACTCAACACAACTACTCTGGTTTTTACAAAAAAGTCTGGAGCACTCTAACTCCTAAAAAGTTTTATTTCTTACTATGGAAAGTTATCAAGAACTATATTCCTATTGATTCTATTATGCAAAAAAGGCATTTATATATTGCATTTAAATGCCAATTTTGCTGTAATGTTGAAAATACTAACTATCTATTTGTTCATTGTAGCTATGCCTGGGAAATTTGGTTTTACTTCTCCAATATGTTCAAGATTAAGATGGAGAAATTCATGTCTCTCACTCACATTATAAGAAACTAGTTATGGTTTCTGAATAAAAAGGTCCATGTAACTCAGGTCATCCCAACTATAATCTGCTGGACTATTTGGCAAAACCAAAACAATGCTAAATACAAAGATAAATGTGATTGAGCTCGAGTTTCTATTACTTATATAAATAACATTCTTGTTGCATTAGACATAGCTGACTCATTTTCTAGTAAACATTGGTCTAATGCGAGTGATGCATACTTTAAGTTAAAATGCATATCAATTCAAAAAGATAGAATTAATCTGGTGTACCTGAAGTGGCTGCCTCCAACTGGTAATAGATTGAAGTTGAACATTGATGCAACGTGTAGCAGGAGAGGTGAATCAAGTGGTGCCTTTATTTTCAGAGATTGTCAAGGAAGCCTTATTGCAGGCTCAAGTAACACTTTTGGTAAATCAAATCCTATCTTAGCAGAATCCAGGGCTCTTCTTGAAGGTCTCCTTATCTGTAAAAAAAACAACTTGAGTCAAATAGATATTGAATCGGATTGCCAAATTCTTGTGAACTATATAGCAACTGGCGATTCCCTTTGGTATCTAACTAATCTGCTCTCAATTTGTAGAAGGCTAATTACTTCTGAGATGAGAATTAAATTCATCTCCATAGTCCAAAATCAGGCAGCCGATTGGCTTGCCAAGTGGACTCTAAAATGTAAGAAAAGATTATACTTTTTTCAATTTCAGGCTCTCAACTAGTTTAGGTTTTCGTTATTTCAGCACAGATGTTGGCTAACCTAATTCCTCTTCCCATTGAAAATAGTCTACTGGTTTATTGATTTACTTGCAGATCTTCTTCGAATCGGAAAGTGAGCTAGAAAGACCCAATCGAGTGATTGAGTTGCCCAATGGTCTTGTATCTCCATACAAATTAGTTGTCCAGTATAGTTAATTCTTCTTCAACTCAAATGGAATCTTCTATGGCCATTGAAATTCTTGGTTCTAGGTGAGATGATCCAAGTTCGCGAGTCTATGTAGTAGTGGCTGTTCTAAATGCTCTTGGATTTCAATTGCTGGATTGGCTTAGTGATCAAAGGTGAATATTTTTTTCCAATTTGTTTGGACAGAAAAAAGATAAAAATGTCGTCAATTTTAGGCGCTCTATGTTAATTTCCTGGTTTCTTAATTTTGGTCTTTGTCTTTGTAAAACTAAATGGGTTTCTTTTCTTTCTAATAAAATTCTCTATTTCTGGAAAAAAAAAATCAAAATTAAAAAACTATAAAATGGACTTAAATAAAGTTTAGGGAAATGACAGCGTAAATACCTATTCACCAAACATATTATCATTTAGTATCTAAAATTGGACTTATGCTCACTTAATACCCATCTCATTAAAATAAGTCCTATTTAATACTAAATTATTTTTTAATACCCTATTTACCCTCCACCTACTATATAAGGGTTTCCCAAACAAATTTTTCAAATTTTGAATTAGAAATCGCCGTCTCTCACATGCTCAAGATCTGTTTTAGAAAGAAAACCTCAAATCTCTAACTAAAAAATTTCAAGCCATCGTTCTTGTGAATTTTCGTTTTCCGATCTCCATCGATACAAGATTTAAATCGTTTCAGATCACCAGAGATAGCTTTTATCAGGATTAATCGGTACGTGCCATTTAACTTCACCAATCTCGACCGGAATTTTAACTACCACGATCTACTTTCACTTGTATTTATTGTTGAGAGACAGATTTCAACCTGATATTGAAGCTGAGTTACAATTTTACGGCAACGACTCTGTATCTTCGTTCTTTGTTTTTTTCTTGAATTGAAATCGGTTTATTAGTTTTAACTAGGGTTAAAACGATGCTATACTTGAGTTTTTTTTTTATGAAATTGTTGGTTTCGTTGGCTCTATGATGGTCGAATTATAGCTTTGTTAGTTGTAGGAACATGAAATATTTTTTGTTTGTCGAGGATGCAATTGGTATCTGTTGAAGATGCGATTTAGTAATATCACCAATGTATTGTACTGATATGAACAGTCTCATTGATCGGACTAGGATACGATTCATTACTTATGTTATTTGCGTTTAAAGATGGACAATGCTAGATATTCACCATACTCTGCATGCTAGACAACATGAGTTTCCATAATGTGATTATGTTGCGATTCATTACTGCATGTATTTGCGTTTTAATAAGGACAATGCTAGATATGTTATACTCTGCATACTAGACAGGAACATTTTTATAATTATACTATGTTGTGATTCATTATTTATATTATGCTCAATTTAAGATTAATGTATGTGATTTACTGAGCCCAATAGTATGCACTTGCTATTCAGTAATATCCAACTTGCGATTTAGGATATATTGAAATTCTTAGATATGAAGAAGTTGCTAAATAGGGTCTACGACTTTGCGATTTGAATGTAAATACATGTTTTGCTAGATTTGAACAAGTTAAATTACTGATATTGCTAGATAGGGTCTAGTTGTAGGCATGGTTCGCAATTGCGATTTAGGATATATTGAAATTGCTAGATATGAAGAAGTTGCTAGATAGGGTCTACGACTTTGCGATTTGAATGTAAATACATGTTTTGCTAGATTTGAACAAGTTAAATTACTGATATTGCTAGATAGGGTCAGTTGTAGGCATGGTTCGCAATTGCGATTTAGGATATATTGAAATTGCTAGATATGAAGAAGTTGCTAGATAGGGTCTACGACTTTGCGATTTGAATGTAAATACATGTTTTGCTAGATTTGAACAAGTTAAATTACTGATATTGCTAGATAGTTTCTAGTTGTAGGCCTGGTTCGCAATTGCGATTTAGGATATTTTGAAATTGCTAGATATGAAGAAGTTGCTAGATAGGGTCTACGACTTTGCGATTTGAATGTAAATACATGTTTTGCTAGATTTGAACAAGTTAAATTACTGATATTAGTTTATACAATGCATGCATGTCAAAACCTAAGGTTTGTGTTTTCAAATGTGGTCAAGAAACTGCAATTATTCCTTTTTCTGAGTTTGAAAACTTTCAAACTCTTCAACATTATGTCGAAGGCAGATGGAGGGAACTGGTTAGAGGTAAATACAATATTAGCTATTCCCGTGGTACTCAGAAGAATTGTTTGTTTAACAACGATACGGATTTTATGGGTTTAGAAGTCTATCTTGATGTTAAGCATCTCAAGAGCGTTAGTTTTGTTATAGAAGAAAAACTAGTTGATCAAGGTTCTGCAGTGAAGCGTAAACGAACTAGTCTGGTTCTTGCAGAAGCATTCCATAACCAAGTAACTACTGGACATATTAGTAATTGTTTGCTTAATTCAACACCCAAAAAAGGTATCTTGCTACAACTGGATGGGCTGATGCTATTACAGGTGTTGATCATTCGTTTGATGAAGGTGCTGCAAGTCTGAGGTTATCATTAAGCCGATATGCATTAGAGAATGGTTTTTCTTTCAAGTACATGCATAATACAATTAGCAAGATCATTGTTTATTGTGTTAACAAAGAATCTGACGGCTGTAAATTGAGACTTTACGCATCAATTGATTCCACCATAGGTTTAATGACGATCAAGCGGTTTGTTGGCACATATACATGTAGTCCAGTCTTCAGTAAATGGAAAAGTAGACATTTGACCTAATATCTGATTGCAGATGAAATTCACGATTCCATTGGTGCATGTCATTCGGTAACAGCAAAAAGTATTCAATCGTCTATCAAACAGGACTACGGTATAGACATTTCTTACCGTCTCTCGTGGAATGCTTTAGAGAAAGCAAGGAGGGGAGTTTTTGGAGATAGTAATGCTTCTTTTAGTTTGCTAAGGAAGTACTTCAAACGTTTAAAGAGTCGTGATATTACGACCGACGTCCATTTTGAATTAGGCGTTGCTAACATTTTCTGACGCTGTTTTATAGCATTTGGAGCGTGCCTTCAAGGTTTCCATTCATGCCGACCACTGTTGTACATTGATGGAACCTTTCTAAACGGGAAGCATGGCGGTGTACTGCTATCTGCGGTCTCAAAGGATGGCAACAATGGTTAGTTCAACAATGTTTATCTACATTGCTATACATGTGTAATTCGTCTATGCGATTTACGGTAAACAATGCTAGATATTGCTAGATATTGCTAGATTTTTTAAATTGTACAATTGCCATTAATGTTAGATATTTTATACTATGCATGCTAGATATGAACAGTCTCATTGATCAGACTAGGATACGATTTATTACTTATGTTACTTGCGTTTAAAGACGGACAATGCTAAATATTCACCATACTCTGCATGCGATTCATTACTGCATGTATTTGCGTTTTAATAAGGACAATGCTAGATATGTTATACTCTGCATGCTAGACATGAACATTTTTATAATTATACCATGTTGCGATTCATTATTTATATTATGCTCAATTTTAAGATTAATGTATGTGATTTACTGAGCCAAATAGTATGCACTTGCTATTCAGTAATATCCAACTTCAGACACTAAAAATCAATTTAACTACTCATACGATGCAGGCCTATTTCCCGTCGCTTTTGCTATCGTTGGTACTGAAGATTCTGACAACTGGATATGGTTTTTAGATAGTTTAAAACCTCATTTGTTGGACCGACAAATAACATTTATCTCGGACTGCCATCCTGGTATTATTAATACGGTTTCCGTTGTTTATCCCAATAGCTTTCATGCTTACTGTATTTATCACATCATTCAAAATTTAAGGTCTGCTCTTGAAGACACTAACCGAGAGCATAAGAGGTCGATGCTATTGATGTTTAACCGTTGTGCTTATGCTCCCACGGTCGACCTTTTTGAAGAGAGACTTTCACATTTTATATGTCAAGGCGGTAATCGAATTAAAAAATTTCTTGAAAATTTACCCCCTGATAAGTATGCTCAGTCTTTCGTTAAAGGGAAACGATATGGGGCTATGGCTTCAACTGTTGTAGAATCGTTTAATGCGCAGATAAAAAAGCTATGCGGTCTGCCGATTGTGGAATTGGTGGACAAGATTCGAGTCTTGCTTATGACTCAAATTTCAAGACGTTCTTCGGATGGTCTAACCTGAACACTAATTTATGCCCGGAGTTTGACATGAAGTTTAAGCAGAATGTTGAAAGCGGTCGAACGTGGCTAGTACGTAAGTCTTCCGCAGTTTATTTTGAGGTATTATCAGACCATGTTATGGTGGTTAACTTGCTTGATTTCAAATGTACTTGTGGGGAATGGAAACAAGAATGTTTCCCATGTGCACACGCATTAGGAGCAATATCATCCATTAAAGAAGATCCTATGACATTGATAGAACCTTTTTTTACGGTAGAAAATTACAGATCAAGTTACTCCTACAGCATTCCAGCTATAATAGATTTTGGTGAAGCCTCAGAGTGTATTGATTCACCGGAAGCCGTGATTCTGCCCCCCAACATGAAACGAAGATCTGGACGGCCAAAGAAGAAACGTATTCCATCAAGGGGAGAAGTAACAACTAGCCAGTTGCGTTGTGGTCGTTGTCTCAAATGTGGACATTACAGGAGGACATGTGACGCTCCTTTTTTACTTTGCTAGATACCAGCATTTTATCAACATAGTTGTTGCGTTTTTTGTTAATGTATAAATCTTTGACAGCCTTTATTCGTGTACTCTTTCTTAACAAGTGGTATATATCTTTTCTTCATACAGTAGGCCAACTGTTAAATGACGAAACAATATTAAGCAAACTTTAAAAAGTACACTGCTACTTCTAACGTACATAAACTTACCAAAGCATTGGCAGTGTTCCGCGTCTTATCTGCTGTATGTTTGTTCTTGGGCAAGAATGAGTTATAACTACTAGCAGAACCATTCTCCATATCAATAACCAACAATGTCCAGTGGTTAATTCCATTATTATTAACTGTGCACAACGGAACTAGTGCGATTAACGTGTCCAGACTCATTGTTTCAAAGACTTTGTCCACAATGTTTGACATATCCCCTTTAATAGCCAGCGTTTGCTGCAATTTGTAGCATTATTACACAAAGTTTTGTCCGACAATAAAGTACTCTAAAATAAACTACACTTACAGTAGCATATCCATAAATCTGAATCGCACCATAGTTACAGCTGAACTTATTATCCATCCCTTTGAAAGGTACTCGCCAATTGGATTTCTGTAGCAGCTTATATATCCATGCATCTAGAATCTAAAAATTCCCCAAAAATAATTTTGATTACGTTAGAGTTTGTTAGCATACGATTGAAACTTACATGTCTTGCGATTTATGCCTTATCGCACAACTTAAACGCCTTGCGATTTATGCCTTATCAATATCACCGCTAAAAAGTTGATATTTTGAATGCTAGACATGAATATTCGACCAAGTTTATCACGTTACGATTCTTTGAATAAATTACTTGTGATATACTTATTTTTGAATTCTAGAAAACATGTCAAAAATAATGTTATAAAGGTTATACTAGGGATGCATGCGATTCATGTAATACCATGAATGCGATTTCTGAGTATCACTTGCGAGATACGTATTGCTAAAATCTAAAAGAATTAACAAAAGAGAATGTTAAATAGATTATTATCTAAAAAAATCCTGCGATTCATTAAATAGTAGCCATGCGATTGCTGATTTACTGCAAACATTTCTATATATGTTATATTGTGAATGCTAGACAAGGACATTGTACCCATAAACATTTCTAAGAATGTTTACCTTGAAGTCTAGTTTGCCTTCTAATGGTAGTTCCATTACATCACTAACGCTTACGATCAGCCGGTACGAGAACTCCGACATCGGCAAATACCATACTTCTGGATCTTCTTGATCTTCTCCTCTTTTGATTTGCTGCAATTTATGGTAATCTTCCAATTGGATCAGCAACGTTGTTTCTGTATGCTTTGGCCAATCTTCGTAAGTAACCTCTGGCTCCGCAACTTGTGTCTGACTAAGTAAATTCCAGTTAGGATACTCATCGGCTATCACCTAACATCCATAAAACTAGAAATAATATTTGTATCTTCGAACATGAATTATGAAATATTAATAGGAAATCAAAAACTACCAGCGAAGCCGTCTCCAACAAGTCATTGTTAAAAGGAACAACGGAAAGGTTTGTATTCAACGTAGCCTCCAAATTGCGTCGAACAATTGAGTTAGCCACAGCAGTATCACATTCATCATAAAAGAATTGAGTAAACTCTAACAAATTATCATCTAAAAATGGTATATCAAAACCTACTATATCAGCGCACAGTGATACAGTAGGAACTTGTTGTTCTTCTCTCTCTCCCCTAACATGTATGGAATCTTCTGCTGGTCTGGGCTGGGTAAGTGTTTCGTCCTTCGTAAAAGGTTGTGATTCTTCTTGCAGTTCTGCAATTTTCGATAGTTGGGATAGTTGCTCAGTCTTTGGATTTCCGGCTGCTTCTTTTCGCATACAAGATCATTCTTCGCCATTAATTTCTGCTCCTGCTCTTGCATTCAGTATCTATCAATTACAATATCAGACGATGTTTTGATATATTAGTTACCAAGAGCATTTGAGTATGATGTACTGTTCTTTACAATTGTGTGATTTATGATACCAAATAAACCCATATTGTGTTGCGATTTATCATATACTATTAGCGCTGTTTGCTAGATGGCTTCTACACTAGATTGCTATTTTCCAACATAAACAGTCACCATTACACATGCTTAAATATGGCATAAAAACCAACAATCTTTAAAAAAAACACAAACTAGCCTACAACAATTGTCAATTTAACAAAACAACATTTTAAAACAGGTACACACCAGCATCTTAAATATCAAAACAGTTTGACAAAATCTAGATAATTATGTTGAATCTTGTGTAGTAGACAATACCGCGGTATTTTGAGTTGTGGGTTTAGTGGTGTCAACCTCCGGTATAGTATGTTCTCCTTCCACCTCTCCCTTACCAGAAATGTCGAGAACACTTGTACCTGTCTCCACAAGTATAGTTGGTGTCGGCTTCCGTCCAGACTTATTTCCTACAATTCCCAGTATCTCTTCCACATTAGCTCCAACGTCTTCAATAACTTCATCCGTTGTTGTTTTTTTTGAGAACGAATCTCCACCCATCCCTGACTGTACTGCTGTAATATCCCCACCACCATCCGCTACAGATTTTTCAGCATGTTCATTACCGTCATTTCCTTGTAACCGTTGAACTACCACATGTGTTGTTTCACTATCTCCGTCAACCAGAACTGGATCTTTTCCAACAGTCTCATTAACTATGCCTACCTGTTCAGTTAACACAAACCCTCTATCCCCGGCCACTGTATCCTCGGCCACTGTATGCTCCTTTACCATCATACAACCATCGTCCATTACGGTATAAACATAAACCTGATTTTTTCCGGATTCAAGGCTTTGCAAAATAACATCCTCCTTCTCCGTGTCTACTTCAACTGAATTTCGCTCGCCAGATTCTTCTCGTTCATTAATATCAACATGCTCATCCTCCGTCTCTTCTCCTCCTGTATCATCCAACTCATCATCATCTTCTATATAATTTTGTTTGGAAACTTTATCTTCTTTGCTAAGTTTCTTCCATGGACCATATGTGCGAGATTGGTAAGCAATTGTTTTAGGTTTCATTTTATTTGGATTGTGCCCAACAGCGACTACATGTTCCACCTTATCTTTACAACATAAGGGCATTGTCATTATATTGAAAAGATTATTTTCAGCTTCAAAACAATCCTTAACTATACGGTTCTTTTCTTTCAACTCATCTAACTCTCTCCGCAACCCTTCAATCTGTGAAAACACTAAGATTATAAATACTAAATAAAAATTTGTAAACATATCGTGCCCGAAAAAAAAAATCATAAATACTTACTTCTTTGTTTTTACGGGCGAGCGAAATCTTCAACCGATTATTTTCAATCGTGTAACGGTACATCCTGCTCTTCTTTACCTCCATTTTTCACACAAAATTGAACGTGACACTCCTGCGAAAATTCTCATGCTTGACCTACGCTTCGCTCTATTTTCTTGCTTCTCAAATCGTCTCCTGTTGTTTCCAACTTCGGGTAGTCATCAAACATTTGTTTTTTGCCGTTCGGAGATTGAGAATAGGTTCCTGCATCCCTATAATTGAATTCGGTCGGCACCGGTGACGGTTTCTTAAACCTTTTTCTTGTTTTGTGGCCCACCACTTTTTTCCTTTTCCGTGTAGTACCCTCATACATTGTGTCTCCTCCTTCACACCTCCCACCTAATCCCATGCTTCCAAATACTAATCTCTCTTCAGTTGTCAACGACAGTTGCCGCTCCAAAACCTATACACTCATTAAACATATGCATGAAGATTTAAATGTTATATGATATTGCTAGATTAGTTTTAAAATGTTATATGATATTGCTAGATTAGGTTTAAAATTCTATATGATATTGCTAGATTAGTTTTGTAACCTCTTCGTCCCGTAGATTGTGAACCATCCTGATTATGTCCATCGATGTCTCCTCACCCTCTAATCCCCACCATTTATAGCATCGGGGTATGATGTTAGGCCTTGGTATATCAATCTCAATTAAAATATGCTCCATCACAAAAGGCTGCATATAAACCGAATATAACCTTAGATGATTCTTTTAAAAACTGTAATAACGATGCATATGCCATTGTACTTACGAATAAAACAGCAATGCATCCGATAACTTTATCGAGATTTCCTGCAGCAAAACATTTATTAAGGGACCAGTGCAGCTTCTCAACTATAGCTCTCGACCAATCGTACTCATTCATTTTAACCATGTCCTCGAAGTAGAATACCGCTGTCCAACCAACGATATCCTTTGAAACTGAGAAGAACAAGGTCGAGCAAAGAAACAGTATAAGAAGACGTGCAACGTCCTTCGCCTCATCCTCTCCTCCATCCCTAACTGCTTTCTCTATAGCTTGCTGCAACAAAAAAAGTAGACATTAGTGCCAGTATAAATTACACATTGAACATATTAGTCAAAACTGGTATGGTTTGTTTTCGTCTGAGGGTAAGTTTGTAATTTTTGTTTAGAGTTTTGTGGAGTTTTGAGAGTATTTAATGTTTGGGTAGAAAGTAGAGGGAGAATTGAGCTGCCTGGTTGTATTTAATTTTCATTCTTCTCATTTAATGTTGGTGGTTGGGTATTTATACCCTTATATTTGGGCCTCATGGGCTTTCAGGTCATGTTTAACGGACTCGAGTCGAGTTTAAGGACCCATTAGTTCTAAGTTAGTGAACAGGCAGCTTCGTCAAAAAGTGATTAAGTTTTAAATACTTTAGTTCTGTTCGGATAGTTCAATGGATAATGGTGTTCGAACTGCCCCTGTCCGGTAAGGTGGACATTGTCCGAATTGACTCTGTCCGGTTTCCATAAAACATGGTGACAGAATCCGGACTCATAAAAAACAATTACCTTTATCAAGGAATTTGATACAGATTTATCATTCGATGGTCCACTTTTCCGAGCTCGAGGACTCAGAAAATACTTCTGCATCAACAGAGAATCATTCTCAGCACCATCAGTGAACCGACCAATGAACGCTCCAGCTTTATTCAAAGGCATCTCCTCTGTCCCATGTTTCAGCCCAAATATAACCTTAACATCTGTTACACTTAACTTGACAAACTTAGCCCCTATTTTGAAAGCCTCCTCCTCAACTGAGTAACTACTCTCAATCTCCTCAATTAGTTTATGACATTTTTTCATCTTCATATCCTCATTCCATAGGTCGAATGATGCTTTTAATAATGTATAAAATAGAGTGTCTCTCGCCGCTTCTATGTGTTGTTCTGTAACAATATTTTGTCTAAGAAAGTTCAAGATGCTAACCAACCCAGACCTATAAAACACACATTTTGCCGTCATAATTCCTGAAATAAAACAATAATATCTGGGTTACATATCGTATTTGTGTTTTATATTGACTATCACCTGACATCCATAAAACTAGAAATATCATTAGATGTTTTAAACACTTATATTGGTAGACAATAACATAACAGAAACAATCAGACTTGTGATTTTTGTAGTAGAAGTCTACACAATCTGCAGTTGTCTTACAACAGTTTTTTGTATATTGATATCATAGTTAATTGGTATAGAAGGTAGCAAAGGTCAAACGGTACGCACGACTTTTTAAGGCATTTTTAACTTGTACTTCTAATGTTTTTCTAATGTTTCCATATCAAGTATTCAGTATTTTTAACTTGTACTTCTAACGTTACATGAATGAATCGGTATGTAAATTACTAACAAGAAGTTTATGGTTTATGGTCCTTAGATAGATGTTTCTATATTAATGACTTGTATATCATAACAAATGTTTTTGTCTTGCAACACTATGTTCAATATTGTTTGCTTCGCATTTCTGTAAATTTTAGTTTAATTTGTGTAAAACAAAACCCTTTCAAATAGGACACTTATTAAGAACAATCAATCATGTGGATTGTAGAGTATAACTGCTATTGTAGGGTATATCATCGGATTTCAAAGCAGCAATCATTCATGTGGATCGTAGAGTATAACTGCTGCGAAGTATACCATCGGATTTCAAAGCAGGAAGATTTAATTTGAAAGTTCTACTTAGGGGTTGTTTGGGGCATAACTTGAAAGCTAAAATTCTACTTTACACAAACAATCTTTAAGGGAATATCCAAACGTCTTTTGGTGCATTGACATAAGCTTCTTACTTCTGTTTTTGTGACGATGAATAGAATGGGGTATAGAATAGCTTAGGTTAACCCCTCACAGGTTGGTTTTTCATTTGGTTACTGTAAATTAAAATTCTATTCTATGTCTAGAATATGTAGTCATTTTATGCTTTATTTTTTGCGATTGATGATGTTTAGTAATTTAACTTGTTCAAATCTAGCAAAACATGTATTTACATTCAAATCTAGCAACTTGTTCAAATCTAGCAAATTCATTATGTCATCAATCGCAAATGCAAAACATCTTACAACTAGAGACTATCTAGCAATGGTTATAAACCAACTTGTTCATATCTAGCAAAAGAAGCATTTACATTGAAATCACAACTTGTTCATATCTAGCACTTGCTATACATCATCAATCGCAAAAAGACAATCCCTTGTTTAACCAAACTATCTAGTAAATTTCCAGATGTAGATCTCGTGTTCGGTATACAGAGCTAAAGATTACATAGATCAACTTCAATTTTCAAGAAATGATATTGTATGTCGAATAGTAACCAAAAACATAAACCCTAATACTTGATTAAGTGACATCTCATGTTCAGTATACAGAGCTAAAGATTACAGAGATCAACTTCAATTTCCAAGAAATGATACTGTCGAATAGTAACCAGAAACATAAACCCTAATACTTGATTAAGTAACATCTCATGTTCAGTATACAGAGCTATAAATTACAGAGATCAACCACAACAGTAAACCAAAACCAAAAACCTAAAAACTTGATTAAGCGCCATACAGAAACAGCAAAAAAGACTCATAATGCCTGGATTCTAAAGCTAAGAAAAACATATAGACACACCCATTGATGCAATTGATACACCCATTGATGCGATTGATACACAGACATACACTAAACAATATATACTGTTCTTCAAATTTCTACCATCAATCTAACCGGATACAGTCCATATTTAGAAAGTGAAATTACCTCTGTTTAAACACGACGGCCAGAATCTGACTACCGCGAGAGAACACTATCGAGCGTGTTTTAAACAACCAACTGTTTTCTTAGGTTGTTCGGTGACCGGTGCTACGCCGGAGAACAATTTGTCTAGGTTAGAGAATGGGTCGTCTGTTTAAGTGAAATTTAGAGAGGGAATCGAAGCCGAAAAGTCTAGTTTTGAGGGGAAAAGAGTGAGAATTCAATTTAAATGACCTTATTTATAGTACTGGGGTATTTTAGTCCATTAGTTAAATTTGGGTAGCTTTTGGTACTATCCCATTTTTGGGTATCAGTTAGTAGAATAAAATTTGAGAAGGTATTAATAGGTAGTTTTCTCTAAAGTTTATCCAAGTAAGAAAAATAAAAAATAAAAATATCAAAGCGAAGAAGCTGGCTCTGGTAACGCGACATTTAGCGACTTCTAGCCGGCGGAGTTTCTTCCCTCCGCCTTCATCGTCTACTTTCCGTCTATTTTCCACCACTATCAAGGTATAACGAATCGCTTCGACCTTCCGTATTCTCTTCGAGTTTTAGTTTTCTACTGAATCAACATTCGATCAAATCGATAGATGTCGACGTACATTTTCGGGCCATACAAGATCGATCCAAAGGAAGTTTTCTACACTTCCCAGCTCTCCTACGCTATGGTTAATCTCCGTCCTCTTCTTCCTGGTACTGTCCTGGTTATTTATTTCCTTTCTATTGTTTGTGTCTTCCATTCTAGCTTCGAGCTTTGTTTTTAACTTCAATTACTACTGTTTTTTCTTTCTTTCATTTCAGGTCATATCCTTTTCAATTGAAACTTATATATTGCAATTGCTTCACTAGTCTCGCTCATTTCATGATTGATGCCTATTTGTTAGGTTGGGTATGTCTTTCTGAATCCCACATGCCTTTACTTTGTTCGAAAATAATGGTTTTAGGAACTTGTAGCATCCAATCACGACTGATTTTTTTAGTTTTGCTGTTGTAATTGAAAGAAGAGCAAGCTAGCTTGTTTGTAATCAGTAACGGGATTTGATCTATTCCTGAAGTAATTCTCTAATTGTCAGAGTACAATTTGGATGATTTGACCGTCCGATCCGTACATTGTCTAGTGTGTTTTAACAGAACTCATCATTATGAAACCATGACGGATTTTTGAGTTGGGCTGTTGTAATGGAAAGAAGAGCGATCTAGTTCGTTATTCCTGATTTTGATGTATTTTGAAGTAATCCTTGCGTGGTTAGATTTCAATTTGGATGCCTTAACCATCATCTGTACATGTGCTTGTCTGTCCACGGCGCGAAGTAAAGCGGTTTGTTGATCTCACAGCTGACGAGACTAGTGACCTCTGGCTGACTGCAAAGAAGGTTGGCAGTCATCTTGAGTGCTACCATAAAGCATCATCCCTTACACTGGCTATCCAAGTAAGATATACACAACAAGTATACTTGAATTTATTTATGTTTTAGCCTGACGTAGTCATTTCAATGCATGGCGTACAAATGCCCTTTGGATAATCCCAAGCTTTATATTTATGACATGGTTCGCTACCTTATTCATCTTAATCTCTATATGAATACTTGTGTATAATCAGTTTAAGTGTTTTTTGGTGTCTCAAGCTTTTTGGCCGGTAGACTTATAAACAAAATGGTTGTTCGATTGCCAAAACTTTTAGGCTTAAATGTTTTTAGCTTTTTTAAGCTTAACCAAACAGCCCCTTAATTATCTAATTTATATGAGTGTCAATACTTTAGTCTAGGGCTAACTTGGCTTCATAACTTCACAAACGCAATGAAGATACAATCTGGAGATAAGATTGCCTATGGTCAAAATCAGTTAATGTCATGTCTTTCACAAGTCAATTTTTGACACATGGAAGTTTGCTGCTGCTCCTATACGTGTATTTTACACGTTTTATGTAACAGCTAATGTTTTGTCGATCATTTAGGACGGACCCCAGGCTGGGCAGACAGTACCCCACGTTCACATCCATATCATCCCCCGCAAGGGTGGTGACTTCGAGAAGAATGATGAGATCTATGAAGCAGTAAGTTGTTGTTTTTTGCGTCTGCCGATGCGTCAGACTATAATTTGAACCTTTATTTATATTCTTTTCATCTCTGTGCTGCAGTTAGATGAAAAGGAGAAGGAGTTGAAGCAGAAGCTTGATCTGGATAAAGACAGGACGGACAGAAGCATGGAGGAGATGGCTGAGGAGGCAGAGAGATACAGATCACTTTTATCTTAAACAGCTTACAGTTGGTTGTACTTGATTCCAATCCTATTACTTTTGCTCTACATGATTTAAATTGATAGAAAAAAATTCAGGTCTCAAATTAGGTTCAGTTCAAAAAAATTGACAGAAGCTCTACTTTTGCTTACAGTTGGTTGTAAAAACTGGTATGTATACTCTTAAACTGTGTTTTTACGACAATTCTGCTAGTTTAAACTACGTTTGGTGATTGGGTAAAGTCTCAGTTCTAAGGGGTTAGGTGATTGGGTAAAAGTCTCAGTTCTAAGAGAAATTAGCTGTCGCAACAAAGTCTCTTATTTCCTCTTTATAAAAATGTTAAACTTTGTTGGTGCACCAAACAGCAACTTTATTATCAAAAGTGAATTGCTTTTACTTTGCTAAACTTCAAATAGTTTTTTTAATCTCTTCTATGAGCAATAATAGATAATTTGCCAATCTTTTGGTAAAAATGAGCGTTGGTAAAAAATATGATGTGAACTGAAAGGTTGTCTCGATGAGAAAAATGTAAAAAGAATCAACGAAAACCACATGATGGGCTACACGCTAATCGCAAATACATGACAAACAATAGTAATACATAGAACATGTATATGGACCAACGAGGTTGGCAAACGTTTGTAGCAATTATAGAACACAACTTTAAGCTCGAAAAGTGGAGGTCTTGCTGTTATTGATCCCCTATTTTGGCACAAAACAAATTATTTCAGTAACAGTGATCGGACATTGAACGACAGCGCCAACACTGAGATAAGTCGCACGATATCTACAAACTCTAGATTAAAGTTCAGTAAAACAAGCCGTAGTTTAGGGGGTCCAAGAAACAACACATTTTTCATCATCATCATCAGTAACCTCCCTGAATATACGCATTAAGGCGGTCTAACTCCTCCCTGTGCTCACTAACCACGGCACGAACCACATCTCCAATGGAAACCATGCCCACCATTTCCTTGTCGCTGATCACTGGGATATGCCTGATGCGTCTATCTGCCAACCAAACAAAGATTCCTATATCTCAGCTGTCGTACAAACGCAGGCTAACAAACAAGCTATTCGAAAAAATTGCTCAAGAAATTTGAGCTTGAGCCTCAAATTCGAACTCACGAGCAGCTTATGAATCACTCAAAAAAAAAACTATATATAAAACATTATTAATATCTAATTTATGCAAATTAATCTTTGAAACCAAGTCATGATAAATTTTGCGGATCGATACAATTTGGAAGATTAATTTATTTAACTCAAATTAAATTCAGTATGCTAGCTGAGCAGTCATAGAATTTCAAGATTGAGCTCGAACCTTTGTTGTAGGCTGGAGCCCTAATCTTTTCAAACAAGTAATAAACAGAAAAAAAAAATTGAACAACATAGTACCGGTCATCAACTGCATCGCACGTAGAACCTTGGTGTCAGGAGTGACTGTGATAAGTTTGTTCTACAATTGTGAACAACAGAATTTCAGTGTCGTGACTAGTAACCTCATATAGACAAGAGACTTGGAGAGAGAGTAGACTGTATCACAATACCTCCTCTGTCATAATATCTCCAACTTTCGTCGATTTGGATGATCGGCCCTGCACTATGATCTTCCTGAGATAATCTGAATTAGCATAGCAAAGAAACAGTGTCAGTCGCGGTATATAGGATAGAGAACAAAACATATCAGGACAAAGACGAAGACAATCATGTGTATAATCCAAATATCTCAGTTCTTAATACACCATTAGGTCTTCACAATGACAGAAGTAGTCCAACAAAATAGATTTTAGAGCAAGTATTGTATTAACAGAATGTCCAAACAAACATATTGTACTTACGTTTAAATATGCTTATACGTGTCTAAACAGATATAAAACATGTTTACGAACGAAACTGTACGTTTTTAAACATGTTCAGACATTCTGACTTTTCAGGTATTTCCCTAACACAAAATTAGTGCATGGACATATTTGGAACAAATAGAGTGTGAACTGAAAATCTAAACAAACATGCTTTGAACAAGATAAAACATGTTTTATACATCTAAAAACATAAAACATGTACAAATTTTTTGTGGCTTATCAGATTGTACACTAACACAAATCCAACTCTGAGTTATTAATGGCACATAGTGCAGCACACAGAGTCTCTGGAGCTATAGCGCATAGCATAAATAGTAATATATACATATATACAATACTAAATAAAATGAAATAAATTTGATGAAACATATGCATTAAATATAACCTATAACCTCTAAATATCCTTTAAAAAGTCTTAGAAAAATAACTCCAATAATTTTGAACTTAAACAAACATTCAAACTATCATTTTAAGGATATAAAATGACTTTCACTTCATGGGTCTTCTTTCTCTTTGAAGTTTTGATATTTGTTTAGTGGTTAGGTTTCCATATTAAGGTTTAATGAAGTTAAGACTGGGTTCAAGAGATAAATTAGGGCCAGGTCCAAAAATTGACTGGGCCAAGCCATAAAGCAGCGCTTTTGCGTTGCGCTATAGCCCTTTAGCCCACTTAGCGTGGGTTATTTGAAATCCGCAGCGCCTTGCGCACCGAGGCCCAAGGGGTGCACTACATGCTATAGCGCAGGCTATGTGGACTAATAATGTCCAACTCCAAATAAATTCATGCAAAACAAATATAGTATGGGCTGAAAGTCCAAAGAAACATCCTTAGAACAAGGCTTATACATGTCTAAACACAAATGATTATATTTATCACGTTAGACCTTTTTTTCATATACCTCTTTCCGTAATAATTCCAGCTAAAGATTTTTGCTCAGTAGGCTTAACCACCACAAGCGCACCAACATTGTGTTGAGTCATCTACAGACAGGACACACATACCCAAGTGAATTTTGGTTGTGAAATCATTACAATCAAGAAACATAACATAACAAAGTACTTACCGACTTAACAGCATCATAGACAGTGTCATCTGTAGTGCACCATAGCCAGGATCCATCTGCGCTTTTACCTTTACCTTTCAAAATGTCAGAAATCGTGGTGGTTTCAAAACCATGTTCTTCTATAGCTGAAAACGAGCGGGCGCCTGAAACAATATCAGGCCGGAGTACAGGGTTCCCTACTCGGACGTGTTGCGCAACTAAGTTCTTTCCATTGAGCAAGAATGATCTAAGTGCTCCTTGCATCTTCTTCACTATTAGCAATATTTAAAAAAAAAAAAAAAAAAAAAAAAAAAAAACCATCAAGCAGACAACATTAATGTTTTCAATCATATATTACTTGTACACAGACAAGAACAATGTCTGATCAACAAGAAAAATAAACAACTTCAAGGAAAAAAAAACAATTTGCTACTTATTATCTTTATTTTAGTATACAAGACCAAACCTTTTGAAACAAAGATCTTAAATTTAGATGAAATTATTTCCTTTAGTACACCAAATCAGAGTTAGACCACCTGTTTGGTAATAAATCTGACTCTAAACAAGTTTTAACAACCGATTGACTTTGGATTTTGCTATGATGTGGTAATGATTTCACCTAAATTTGAAGCTAGAGCCTATGTCACCAATCTTATAAAGCAAGAGAACACGATGGTATCTCACATGAACATATACATAAACAGATAGATATAAGATACAACAAAACCATAAGCACAAGACTCAACACAGTAGTAGTATCAGCAAAATAATTTAGTAGAGATCCAAGAACATACATGCAAGAAGAGCAAAAGAAATCACCTGAGATTGATAGAAGTTATAGAGTTCAGTCGGAGAAGAATAGAAACAGTAAAGTAAAATGGGCTGGCTAGGTCTTCTTCTTAATCTCAATTACTATTTAAAGCTCAAGCACAAGTCTCTTTTTTCTGAATCGTAAAGAGAAAAAAAAAACACAAATTTATTTTATTTTATGAAGAAATTATATTTTTATATTTTTATAGTAAAAAACAAACACAAAGCTTTCAAAGTTTTACAGTACTATTAATATTATTAGTAGTTTAGTACTCCAATTCAAAAATAAAATTTAATAAATAAAATTTAAGTCAGGACAAGACATGAGAGAGTTTGATTAAACTAATCCAAATCATATCCATCATCTTTACACGTAAGGCTACTAGAACTTTGTCATCGTGTCCCCCATTTATATACATTATTATCTATATTTTGGTCCCTATACTTTTTGTATTTCTCATTTTGGTCGCTATTACTATAACAAAGTAAATTTGTTCAGTTTCCGAATTATAATTGGTTTAGATGGGATGAAAGATGCGTGGGTTAAGTAATTTTTTCATATCAAATAGAGAATGATGAATATAGTTTCAGGTTACTATACTATCTTTTTTGGTAGTAGGATGAGATGTTTTACTATTGTAGAAGCAAAACACTAAATAAAACAAATATGAAGGACTAATTCAGAGACTGTCCATGGGAATCTCGACTTTTTGTAATATTCTTATCTGCCCAAGTCGGGTCCTATTAGACACAGACATCTGGCGCTCCCCGTTCCGATATAGTAATATTTTTAATGAATTTTGTTAGTAATTATTTACAAGAGTAGAGAGAGCCAAATAAAATAGATTCATATGTACTCAGTCCTTATCCAATACAAAGCCAGCGACTTCTTCTAAATATTCGAATCCTGTTATTTTAATTGTACGAATAATTGCAGCTCATCATACAAAGTTAATAAAAATATATTTTTTCTACTCACATTGACGTTATGTCACTAATAAACGGATTTTCATACGATTTAAAAGAGTAATAAATAAAATTATTTCATGGTAGAAGTACTAAGCGGTAATCAAAATAGATATAATGAGTTTCACCAAAAAAAAATAGATATAATGAGTATGACCAAAAATAATCGATGTCATTTTCTAAATTATTAGGCACAAATTTAATTTTTGTTCAATTAGATAAACAACACACCATTTAAACTAAAAATAAAATAGTTTATACAAAGAAAAAAAAACACAATATGATTTTTAATTTTAGAGATTATTTGAATTTATTTTAATCATAGATGCTATATTTTTTGTGTTTAGTTATGGTTTTTTGGAAATTTACGAACAATTATAAAGAGGAAATTTTTTAAAATTTTATGGATTCGGATTCTTAATCGAATTATGAGGTACTCAACAAAATCAATCAACTAATGTCTATTATTTGAATATTATAAATAGCTTAAGTATTATAATAGAATGTTCATTCACAATACACATGAAATCAACTAGTATCTACATAATTTATTTCATGATACTATAATCTTATGATCACTATGTCTATTATCTAATATTTATTAGTGATTATATTTTATCGATTGCACCATAATTTACAAAGCTCGGATACTGGTATATTCAAATTTAGGATATTGTTGTATATATAATATAAAAGATAACATAAGAAACTAATAGAGTATTGATAAGGAAGTAGAGATTTAGGGACTAAAGTGTAAATAATAAAAGTTTAATGGAACAATTTTGATTATGTATTTCTATTGAGGACTAAGGATAATTTATCCCTTTATGTAACCGTTTTCAGTTTTGAGCTAAGTCTCACCACCTCTATATAAAGGTCACGCTGAACTAATAAAGGGGTTGAATGCTTTTTATTTAGCTCAATTGTGCTCGTACTCTCTCTCTCACTAAAGCTCTCGTATTACTTTTTTCATAAGACAACTTTTAACAATTGAACTCACCAAATTGGCGGCGACTTCACTGGGGAAAAACTAAGAATCAGTGTCTTACTTGTTCTAATTCTATTTGATCTTCTTATTTTCCCGTTTGAATTCTTACAATGAATCCTCAAATTAATCCATCATTTCGATCGGTGATAGAAAAGTTAAAAGACGATTTACAAAGAAATGAAAACATATTAGATGGATCTGCTCTGATCTAAACGCAATCAGATATTTAAATGCGCATGAACCAACTCTTGGATAAAATAAACACGTTGAACGAAAAGTACGAACAAAGAGAACAAGAAACACACTCGGTGAAGCTTAAATCCGAGGTGAGGCAAGTAAATGAGAAAACTAAGATGGGAAATCAGTCTAATCGATATTGTACTGATCAGCACGTTAGGAGTGAGCAGAAGAAAGCGCGCTTCCAAGCTCCAAAGGAGCGCTATTCTTTTTTAAAAGGGAAAAAAAGACAAATACGTAGCCTCTAGTGATGAAGAGGTTGAAAGTTCTGCTTGAGGCTTTAAGAGGTATAAGATTTCTTCGAAGGAGGAACCAGAAAGGGATCAACCAAGGAAGCATCAGAAGGAACATAAATCTAAAAGGGACAACATTCCTCGTTATTTGAAGGAATCCACTTAGTGTGAGGGGAACACATCAAATCAATATTCTGAGACTGATCAAAATTTGTATGCAGTCATAGGGATCGAAGATCTGTATGTGCAAGGTGTATCTTGGAGGAACTCTCCACTGACAAGTGAGATTTGATCTATAACGTTTCCGAAACGTTTTTATATTGTTAAGATTGAAAAGTTCGATGGGATGCATGATCTAGATGACCACATCGAACAGTTCAAGAACTATATGATGAATTTTGAAGATGACAACCGGCTGGTGTGTCGTGTATTTTCACAAACTCTTAAAGGAACAACATAAAAATGGTACAACCGGATTCAGAGGGGATCCATTTCAAATTTCAGGGATTTCTACATTGCTTTTCGAAGGCAGTTTTTTGGAAGTAAGAAGATGAGAGCAAACGAAGATACGATTATTCAGTGCAAACAAGAGATTGGAGAAAAATTAAAGGATTACACAAAGAGGTTTGTTCTAACTAAGTCAAGTTTAGATAAGTGCGAAGAAAATATGGTAAATGACAGCTTTTCGCCAGGGTTTACTACCAGAGGATCTGGCTAATGAAACAACGAAGAGGAAAGCATTAACCTTTGAAGCATTGATGACTCAGGTAGAAGACCATATCAAGGTTGAAGAGTCAACCAAGGTCTGAGGAGAACCAGTTAATATTCCAAATAATTGGAGTCATGTGTCCAATAACCAAGGGCAACCCTCAAATGACAATCAAGAATCGTGTTCGAAGAATAATAATTTGCCACCTCGAACTGGTGGATATTCAAATCATGCTCCATCTTATAATTACAACAAACCGAGGCCGAATCAGTGGATTAGGCCATAGTACTATACGGACTTGACAGAAAGCGTGGCTACAATTTTTGACAAGAATAGCGTCGTGAATTTTAAGAAGCCAAATCCAATAAATAGGCCAACGGAGGAGCGAAATAACAAATATTGCAGGTATCACGAGGATATCGGATATAATACTAATGATTGCATCACATTGAAAAAAAAAGTTCAAATCTTGATTGAAAATGGGAAGCTCTTGACTTATGTGAAGTCACAGGGGAGCGGGACGAAAACTTTGGCATCAACTTCACACCTGGCTAACCTAACTGTACCAGCTGAGAATTTAATTATTTTAGATTCGAAGGCTGAAGGATTCGATTCCTCTTCTAGAAATATTTGGATAAGGATTCGAATAGGTTAATCTTGATGGTTGTTGAAGAGCCGATGAAGAAAGGGCGTGTGCGAGACTTGTGTGAATTTTTTGAATCACTAGCTATTTTCGGAGGTGATTCAATGGTTGGCAACACTGATAGCTCGAGGAAGAGGCATGTTATCAATTTGACAACTCAAAAAATTGAAGGAAATTTTTTTATTCACGTATATGGGAAAAAGGCTATTCATTTCATCTTATTTTATGAAGATGACTTACGGGGCACAGCGGGGCCGCATGAAGATGCGATAGTTATTGGTGCAGAAGTGGCTGGTATTGAAATTCAACGCGTGCTTATAGACACTGATAATTCTGTAAACGTCCTCTTTAAAATGACTTATGACAGAATGCAGAATCTTTCTCGAATTTCTCAATCGGAACGTACAATCATAGGGTTTACAGGTGTGACAGCTTGGGTGATTGGAGAATTCGAAAGGAAAGTGAGTTTGGGAAAAGGACCTTTCAGGAAGAAGGTCCAAGTGTTTTTTTATGGTAGTGGACTGTCCTACGAGCTACAACGCTATTTTTGGAAGGTCTTGGCTTTCTAGAATGTATGATGTTGTGTCTTCGGTACACCAATGTTTTAAATATGTGGTAGGAGATCGTATCGGGGTCGTTCGAAGCGACCAGAAAGTAGCAAGATAGTGTTATGCCACTGCGCTTCGGATCCGGGGATCCAGCAGTGGAGACATGATAAATGAATAAAAGTAAGAGGGGTTAACCTCAGATTTAGAATAAAGAGTTGACGATCCGAGGAAACCCAATGGTATTTAACAGTAAGGGAAGAAATAGAAGAGTATACTTTTCGGAAGGAAGAGTGCTTCAAATAGGAACCTTACTGACCCCACGTTTACCCCAACAACTGCTAGAATTTTTGTCTTTTAACTTTGACGTTTTTGCTTGGAAAACGGAGGATGTGACAGGAGTACCGATCGAAGTGTTTCTTCATAGTTTGGCTATTAACCCAAAGGTAAAACCAGTAATTCAGAAAAGAAGGGCATTCTTTTCGGATAAGGTAGAAGCAATTGTTTCCAATGTGGATCGGTTATCCAAGGTCAAACATATAAGGGAGTCACAATATCATTTATGGACGGCGAATCCAGTATTGGTAAAAAAGAAGAATGGGAAATGGATAATGTGTGTGGATTTTACAGACTTGAATCGAGCCTGTCTTAAAGATCCATTTCTTGTTCTTTGAATAGATTAACTGATTTATTCCACCTCGGGAAATAAAATACTAACATTCATGGATGCTTTTGCAGGATACAATCATATTCAGATGGATCAAAGGACCAATAATGTACGAAGTTTATTTATTCGAATAATGAGAAACAATCAGATTCAATCCATCGAATTTGGTTTTTATGCTTCGAATAATGAAGTTGCATACGAAGTTACTTTGGCAGGTTTGAGGTTGGCAAAAATATGTAGAGCAACTTCAGTGCGCTTAGAAACGGATTCTCAATTGGTAGCAAATCAAGTATCTGGATTTTCTGAGGCAAGAAATGATCGCTTAATTTTATATCTTCGAGAGATTTGGAAGTTAATGCTACTATTTAATCATATTGTTGTTAAGTATATTAGTCGAGGAAGTAACATGGTGACTATTCTTTAACAAATATTGCTTACAATGAGGAATATCCTTGCATTTTGTTACAAAAAAATCCGTCGATTTTAACTCAATCAGATGAGTGTAAATGTATAGAGGAACTCTTCGTCACTTCTGATGCAATCCGAAAAGATTGGCGAACAAATATTCTTAATTTTTTTACTCAAGGAACATTGCCAGATGATACAAAGTTGTCCAAAAAAATGAGAGGTAAAGCCTTTGAATACATAATTTTAGATGGAATTTTGCATAAGAAGGCGTTAAGCAGGGTATTACTACGATGTCTAGACATGCAAGAATCACAAGAGGTATTATTAGAGTTGCATGATGAAGAAGGGTCAACTCATTGCGGGTTTAAAGCTTTATCTCGTCGAGTTTTGCTTGCAGGATTTTACTGGCCCACAATCATGAACGATGCTAAAAATTTGGTTCGAAGTTGTGATACTTGTCAAATCTTTGCTAATTCCATACACATGTCGACAGTTCCACTTATGTCTATAACCGAGGCCATACTATTTAATAGATGGGGGATCTATTTGGTGGGGCCTTTATCGATGGAATATGGGGGATAGCAAATGATAATTGTAGCAGTGGATTATTTTACAAAATGGGCTGATGCAGAACCACTATCTGGAACAAAAGCAAAAGATGTAATCAAATTCATTGTGAACAGTATTTGTTGTCGCTTCGGAGTACCTCAGATAATTACTACGGATAATGGCCCTCAGTTTAATAATAAATAAATGACCTTATTTTGTGCATCAAAGAGAATTCAACAATGTTTTTCGACGCCTTTTCATCCTCAAGCCAATGGATAAATCGAGGTAACAAACAAAACTATTTTAGATGGTTTGAAGAAACATTTGACAGGGGTAGCAGGGAAATGGCCGAACTATTTACAATAGGTACTTTGGGCTTATCGGACAACTCCCACGGAAGCTACTAAAGAAACTCATTTTGCTTTAGCATATGGAATGAATGTTGTTAGCTCTGTAGAATCTGTGATGTCATATTTCAGAATAAGTCAATATTATGAATGTTCAAATGATGAAGCTAAAAGGGAAAATTTAGATCCGATTGAGGAGAAAAGAGTTTGAGCTTATTTAAACGTAATCCATTACCAAACTCTTATGAGGATTAGATACGATTCGAAGGTAAAAATGAGAGAGCTTTAAGCGGGTGAAAAAGTGTTGAGGAAATTATTTTTGCATACAAAATTGAAGAACCTCGGAAAATAGCCTCAAATTGGGAAGGACCTTATATGATTGTTGAAATGATTAAACCAGGGTATTGTCGCCTTTATGATATTCAAGAGAGGGTACTTCAACAACCGTGGAATATACAGCATCTGAAGTTATATTGGGAATAAATCTATTGTATTTTGAATTTGTTACTTTTGATTGAATGGCGCACTCTTTCCTACCCTGTTGGCCCGGGAAGGTTTCAATGAGGCGCTATGTACATATTTAATATTATCAATAAAATGCATTTTGGGCCAATGGTTATTTACAAGTGTTTATTTAAAACTATATGGACAACTTATCAAAGATTGATCATCTTTGAAGTTGGTCAATAGTAGATTGTTCTGAAGTATTTATTACACTTTTTGAAGAAACAACCATATTCAAAGTGCTACGTTCAATAAATGCACTGTGTTATTCGAAGTGCTACGTTCAAAAAATGCATTGTTTTATTCGAAGTGCTACATTCAAAAATTGCATTGTGTTATTCAAAGTGCTACGTTTAAGATGTACTGTGTTATTCGAAGTGCTACGTTCAAGATGCACTGTAATTTTCGAAGTACTACATATTGTGAATTTCGAAGTAAAATATTATATTTGAGGAGTTAAGTTTAAAAAATTATTTCAAGTTGTTAACTTCGAATAATTAATATTGATGATAAAAATGAAGCATAAACAATGACATTTTTCAATTAGATTAATTCGATAAAGTACAGTGGGCATGAAAATAATCTAACAAATACAAAAAAGATAACATGAAATCAAAAGACAATAAAAATCATTCACACGAATCTTCCTCGGATGATTCTTCTTCCTCTGATGATGAGCTTGGGATAGGATCGAAGGCTTGACTAGGGTGTCAGTCGACAAGAATATCATTCCAAAAACAAGAAAGGTTGATTTTTGGATAAGTCGCATGAATCTCTCGAAGGAGGGTGATGGCTATTTCTTCTTTACCATTGTTAATAACAGCCAACATGTCTTTTGAACATTCAGTTTATGCGGCAATAACAACAACTTGTTTTTCCTTCTCTAAATTATCCTTCAGCGTGGTTATCGCATCAATCAACTTTTTCTTTTCTGCTTCTCTTGTAGTAAGAGAAGCTTGAAGACCCTTGGATTTAGCCTTTTCAGCAGCCAATTCTTCAACATGTTCAGTTTTGAGCTTGTTTATCTCCTCCTGATGCGATGAAATCAGTTTTTTTTAATCAACATGATGTTGCTCTCGTAAATGGCCTTTGACAAAAAAAGATTCCTCGAATAAGCTCAAATCTTGCCACTTCGAAGGTGTGGAACTTATTGATTACGTGATTCTGAAAATTTTCCTCTCAGCTATTTCTCAGCATCTGCAATTACCTTATAGCGAACTATATCTTTGGTCAATCATTTCAAATGACTGTGGGAAGTCTCGACTCGTTGAGAAAGTGACTTTGAAACAGCATCGAGATCGGGAAATGGTTAGAATGCAGCAAAGACAGCTGGGTTGGGAGGAATAGGAGGAAAACTGTTGGGCTAGGACGAATAATCATGTTCAGAGATATAGTTGGAAAAGAAGGACAGATAATTTCTAGAGACGCTTCGACGGTAGGCCTTCGCCTAAAATTGTGTACACGAGTCTGAATCTCTTGGATGAAGGGATCTTCTTCTCCAGCAAGTTCCTGTGACTCGTTGAGATTAATGAAGTTATCAGGATCGAAGTGGTCGTCGTCTTGATTATCATTATTTGTATTGTCCTTGATAATGATTGTAGCATCATCATTGTTTGCTTCTTTTTCATGAGGAGGACTTTGCTCATTCCCAATAGTTATGACATCATCCTCATCGAACAATATGTATGCGATGGTCTTTGATTTTTTGTTCTTCTTCCCATGAGGACTGATGGAATTTTTGTTTTTCGAAGGTGTAGAAGTTTTATGTTTCTTTGAATAAGGTTTTTCTTCTTCTCCTTCTTTGATGGTTGAAAAAGTTTTCTCTATTGTTTTTCTTTTCAGATGTTTAGGCTTCAGTTGTGTTGAAGGGTTAGCACCAGATGTACTAGTTTCCTTTTTATATTTTTTCTTTTTTTTTGCCTTTTTCTTTTGAGGCAAGTGACTGTCGGACCTGTTACGAATGGGGAGGAATATCTTACAGTCGGGTTGAACTAATATTTTGCAAGTATGATGGGTATTAGGATGCTCCACCGAATTTGGAGGAGGCAAGGCTCCATGGGTGATGGGAAAGAGATGACTATTGAAGAAGTTGATCAGTTGGAAGGAGATTTGAAAAGTGTTGTTCCATTCTGTTTTGGCCCAAGCGACAAGCTTTTTGAATATGTCTTTGGCCGTTGTCCGGCGAATAATGTACTGCATCATAGGATCCAATGGTAACCGAAGACCCCAATTTATGATTTCGGGGTAGACCACCAACTCTTCATCTTTACAATCTAAGGGTGTTTCCCCTTTCTTAGGTAGTCGAATGGTGATGTTGTCTTCCATCCCCCATTATCTTTTTAAATCCAATATTTGATTTTCTTGATAGTATATATATGAAACTTTCTTCAGCTCAACAATATAATCAACATCGAGATCTCTCAAGTTTTTCCCAATGGCTACTCTTTCCTCATCAGAAATAGTAATTAGTGCCTTCTTTTTTCGAGGCTTACAAACTTTCTTCTCTGTGGTATTTTTCGAGTCTCCTTCCTTGGAGTCAGCTTCATTGTCAAATTGGGTAGCTTCATAATCAACTTCATCAGCTTCTGATGTTTCATCCCTTGGTTAGGGAGGATCCTTTGAGGGATTTTGTTTGAAGTAATGAGGTTCTTCAACAATTTCCCTCCAATGAGAGAATTTAGTACGTGGATTTGATGGAGGAGAATTTGGAGCAGCATCAGAATCGTCTCATATGGCTATAAAAGTTTTTCTTCTGCGAGTTTGTGGAGGACAAGTTGAAGAATGAGTTGTTTTAGTATGTTTTGAATAAGATTTTCTGGATTCCCCACTAGTTAGAGGTGATGCTTTGACCCGAGCAGAAGAATTTTTAGGTGTTATGGGTATTTGAATTCTAGAGGAACGATTTTCTTCAATAGCATAATGAGATGGAGAAATGGGAATTTTAGATATATTAAATTTACCGTAATAGATGGGTTTGGTTGATATTCCAAGAGGAGTGTTGCTGATTAATCCAACAGCTTTATACCCATCTGCTCTTTCAGTTATGCAAAAATAGTCGTATGCTCCGAAGACTAGGTAATCGTTAGGTTTTGGAGATTCAGGTTTTTTAGGTAGCTTAGCTTTAGATCTTCTGGATCTTGAATTTTTTCTCATAAACATGATGAAGGTTGATCGGGAAGTATGAGTTTTCCGGCGAAGATGATTGGGAAGTTTGAGGAAAGCGTTGAAGATAACCAACGGTTAGCTGCTTCTATCTTAAAACATTTTGGGTTGTGGAGCAAAGAATGAAATTATTAATGAATTTATAGGAGGAAGAGGAGGTGTGTAAAAGTGGAAAATCCTTTGTGATGATTGGGTCGAATACGAATCGATAATAGGGTTATGAGTTCGACATCTGTCATACTAGCTGTAAGCCTAGTAACTAGGTATTCATGATGAATCTGAACTGTTAAATTTTATAGATCCACTTCGAAACAACCTCATGAACTGGTAATTTTCTTGAGAGTTCCGATGTGTGGTCACGTTGGGTAAAATTCTATGATTATGATGTTAAATTTTAGATAATCAAACTTGCGTTTGAAAAGATTCGAGGAGAAATAAAAATGTTATTGACTTTAAACTGTGATTTTTTGGTAGAATTCGAAGACAATTAGTTCTCATTCATTTACTGACTTGAGAGCTAGGGGGATACTAATAAGGAAGTAGAATTTCAAAGACTAAAGTGTAAATAATATAAGTTTAATGGAACAATTTTGATTATGTATTTCTATTGAGGATTAATGGTAATTTATCCCTTTATGTAACAGATTTCAGCTTTGAGCTAAGTCCAAACGCCTCTATGTAAAGGCCAGGACTGAACTAATAAAGGAGTTGAAAACTTTTCGATCTAACTCAATTGTGCTCTGACGCTATCTCTCACTGAAACTCTCGTATTACTTTTTCCTAAGACAACTTTTAATAATTGAACTCACCAAGTATAAAACTGTTTACACAAGTTGATCAGTTTTATTTGATTCTTATTTTGATATGCATAAAAAATTAGACCAACGATTTATTTTATTCATACCTGTTAAATATTAGAAAATCAAAGGTTACTATAGTTAGTAATCGAGTCAATGGTCTATATAATTAGTAATATAGTTAATGGTTGATAAAAACTAGTGATAGACTAAGTGATTAACACTCTTATTTAATCAGATAATTATAATATAATATTTATGTCAATTGTATATCTAAGACTATATATAACACTATCATTCGTACTTTGTAAATAAATGTGTATTAATGTCTCAGAATTATTAAATGGTAGCAAAATTGTATAGACTTGTGTGTTTTACTATGTGTACGTTGCTCATTTCGTTACAGACCACTTATTATTATAAAAATCACTATTTGTACTTGATGAGTCCGAATTCAGCATGCTCCCCGGAAGGGTAAATCAGTCTAAGTCTCTCCGAAAACCGGACAGGCTACAAGAACATAAATCGAACAGATCACTTCCGGACAGATTACTTTGGACACTATAAACTTAAGACTGTTCGAACTATGACTAAAGTACTAAAAAACCTAAACACTTCCTGACTAAGCTACTTGCTCTCCTGCTTAGAGCTCATGGGTCTTTAATCATGACCCGGGTCCATTAAACATGACCCGAAAGCCCATAAGGGCCCAAACATCATACTATAAATACCCAATCACCAGCATTAATTATGGGTAATGAGAATTAACTGCTACCAAGCTGCTTAATTATCTCTCCACCTTATACTCTCTACTCTAACCGTTAAACACCCAAACACCACCGTTAAACACCCATACACCACCTTAAAACTCCACTTGAAATTACTAGCCTGCCCTGAGGCAATTATTATCCTCACCAAATTGGCGACCACAGTGGGAGGCGATGGTGCCTGGATCAAGCATTCAAAACCAAGCAAAGAAAGTCTGTCCGAATGAATCTGGACAATCCAGAAGTACCACCAGCTCTGCTCGAAGTGGTGGGAGAGAATGATGAGTATAATGTCGAACAGCGTGACAGGTTGAGGGGTGAAATAGAAGATCTGAGGGCTGAAAAGGCCAAGATTGGCATGAAAGAAAAATCTAAAGCATCAGTTGCTCATCACACTGACAACCCCAGAGAGCCTGAGGCTTCGAAAACTCATGTGAGCACTAAAAAGACACATGCCAGTTCTAAAAAGTCTCACCGGTCCAAGCCTGTGGAGAGCTCTGACTCAAGCTCAGAATCTTCAGGTAGCTCTTCGGACAGTGAGGGAAATGAAAAATCCTTGTCCTCCAGCAGCGATGAGGGTCGAACCAGAAAAAGCAAAAGCAGGTTAAGAAATATTCAAGAAAAAAAGACAGACATGAGAGAATGAAAAGGCATATTGGCAAGGGATCATCTCACCACCGGAGGTATACGGACAAGATGCTGATGGATCCTTTTGCTTTCCACGATGAACCAGGTATCTTTGCCACTCCAAACGAGGATACTGTGTTCAGTCGTGGAAGGAATTGGAGGCAGTCTCCACTATCTTCTAAAATTTTGTCCGGAAACCTCCCCAAGAGGTTTGATAGCACGAAAATGGAGAAATACGATGGCAGTACTGATCCGGACAATCATCTGGAGCAATTCAAGAACTTCATGATGAACTTTGATGACGATGATAAACTACTTTGTAGGGCATTCTCCCAATATTTTACGGGGAGTGCTCTGAAATGGTACAACAGCCTGCCTCAGGGTTGTATTAAAGATTTTGATACGTTTTGGGTGGCCTTTCGAAGGCAGTTTGTAGGGAGTAAGGAGCTGAAGGGCAATGGAGACACAATAATCCATTGTGCCCAGGAGCCAAATGAGTCATTGAAAGAATACATAAGCCGTTTTGTGAACACAAAGAATGGGTTGGCTGATTGCTTCGAACAGGTGGCAATAGCATCCCTAAGGCAAGGTTTGAACCCAGGAAATATGGCTGATTCGGTGACCAGAAAAAAGGCTATGACCTGGGGAGGATTGCTAAATCAAGTTGGCAAGCAAATAAACGTTGATGAAACAAAGAAAACCAGGGTGCACAGACAGGTGAGATCCACCCCGGTGGCACCAACTCCAAATCAAAACCAGTCCGGGAACAAAGTAAGAAAAACCGGACAGAGGCATGGTAGGGCAAAAGCTCAGTCTCAGCCAGCTGCTCCTGCTCAAAGTCAACAATCCAGAAACAAAAGAGGGCCATGGGTCCAACCGGAGTGGTTCGCAGAGCTCAAAGAAAGTGTGGCCACCATTTTCGATAAAACAAAAGATGAGGTGCATTACCGGAGACCGGCAACCTTGCAGTCTCCCAGAGAGCATCGTAACAACTCCTTTTGCCAATATCACAATGATATTGGCCATACCACTGATGATTGCATAGCGTTGAAGCAAGAGGTTCAGAACTTGATTGAAAGGGGAAAGTTGGGAACATACGTTAAGAGAAGATGAGGCAACATGCCTGACAACACTCACCGGGTTGGTCCAAGTAATGCTGCCCCGGAGGGGGCCATGGTTATAGTTGAAAGGTTTGATGTGGAATCTGAATACTTGGATCCTGATCCAACACGAAACAGGGTGGGTGCTATAGAGGAATGTTCTAGGTCGTTCTCCGGGCTCATTAAATTCTTTGAGTCACTTACAATTTTCGGAGGGGACACTATGACAGCTCCTACTACTTCTTCAAGAAAGAGGCATGTTCATAATTTAGCCTCCCAGCTAGAAGGAGGCATGATATCTTATCAGTCACCAAACTCATTCCCATTCATAGTCTTTGATGAGGATGATTTGAGAGACATTGCTGGCCCTCATGAGGATGCTGTTGTCATAGGAGCATCTATAGGGGGCAATGAAATAAGGCGAATTCTGGTGGATACTGGAAGCTCAGCCAATATCCTTTTCCTAACCACTTACAAGAAAATGAAAAATCCAACAGTGATTCAAAAGTCGGACAGGTCAATCGTGGGCTTCACAGGCAGCTCAGCCGATGTGATCGGAGAATTTGAAGAAGAGGTGTTATTGGGCAGGGGCCCTTTCAAGAAAATGGTTAGAATACTCTTTATCATGGTGGATTGTCCCACTTGCTATAATGCTATTCTGGGGAGATCTTGGCTCTCTAGGATGCATGCAGTGGCTTCAACAGTCCATTAGTGCTTAAAGTATGCTGTTCAGGGACAGGTTGGGGTTGTCCGGAGCAGCCAAAAGATTGCAAGAGAATGCTATGCCATTGCCTTGGCTCCTCGAACGCTGGGGGCGGTCCGAATAAATGATCAATAGCAGTTTGAGGGCCTTTCTGGGGGTGAGGGTGAAATTGATGACCCCAGAGAGACCCCTGGAGTGTTAATTCCAATTGAAGAGGTTGAAACGCATTATTTGGAAGAAGGCAAGAGTGTCAAGATAGGGTCCAAGATTCCACCAATGTTGAAAGAAGAGATGTTGAAATTTTTGAAAGACCATCAGCACGTTTTTGCTTGGTGCAATGCTGATGTTACTGGGGTTCCATCAGAGGTGATATCCCATCACCTATCTGTCCGGAGAGATGTGGCACCAGTGGTTCAAAAGAGAAGAGCTTTCTCAAAAGAAAAGGCTGATGTCATAGTACAAGAGGTTGACAGACTCACAAAGATGGGGCACACTAAAGAATCTCAATACCCTTTGTGGACTGCCAATCCTGTCCTGGTAAAAAAGAAGAATGGCAAATGGCGCATGTGCATTGACTTCACCGATCTCAATAGAGCTTGCCCAAAATATTTGTATCCGGTCCCCCGGATAGATCAGTTAGTAGACTCTACTTCTGGAAACAAGCTGCTCTCATTTATGGATGCCTTCTCCGGGTACAATCAGATTTAAGTAGATCCAAAAGATCAAGAGCATACCACGTTTGTCACTGATAGGGGTCTACATTGTTACAAAGTGATGCCATTTGGTTTAAAAAATGTTGGGGCTACTTATCAAAGGCTAGTCAACAAGGCATTTGCTGATCAAATTGGAAGAAATATGGACGTATACATTGACGATATGATGGTGAAAAGCGTGGATGAGCAGTTGCACTTGTCCGATCTCCAAGAAACTTTTGCCAACTTGGCAAAAGTAAATTTGAAACTAAACCCTGAAAAGTGTGTGTTCGGAGTGCAGTCCGGGAAATTCTTAGGGTATATCATAAGTGAGCATGGAATACAGCCCGACCCGGACCAGCTCAATGCCCTATTCCAGATGGAGCCTCCTCGAAACATTAAAGAAGTACAGCGATTAACAGGGAGATTAGCTGCCTTGAATAGATTCATCTCCAGGTCTTCGGACAGGTGTGCTCCATTCTTTCAAACTTTGAAGGGTGCAAAAGGGTTCGAATGGACCCTACAGTGTGATGAGGCATTCAATGAAATCAAGAAACATCTCTCCTCTCCCAAAACTTTGTTCAAACCAGTTGATGGGGAGACTCTCTTTGTGTATTTGGCCGTTTCAAGTTGTGCCATCAGTGCTGTGTTGGTAAGAGAGGTCGATGGGCATCCCCACCCAGTGTACTACATCAGCAAAAGCTTGATTGATGCTGAGAGGCGTTACTTGAAACTCGAAAAACTGGCATTAGCTTTGGTGATAGTTGTAAGAAAGATGAGGCCTTATTTCCAGGCTCATCCTATCATCGTCCGAACATCTTTCCCTTTAAAGAATGTCCTTCAAAAAGCAGACATTTCAAGCAGAATGACTAAGCGGTCAGTAGAGTTGGGGGACTTCGACATAGACTTTGCTCCCCAGACAGCAGTAAAAGCCCAAGCTGTGGCTGATTTTCTAGTTGAATTCCACTCCGATAGGGATTCAGAGCAAGCTATTGATATAAGAGACAAGAAAGTATGGATTGTCCGAATAGACGGAGGGTCTAGTACCATGGGATGTGGTGCAGGAATATGTCTAACTTCCCCATATGGGGACAGCATGTACCAAGCTATTTGTTTTGCTTTCAGGGCATCTAATAACGAGTCCGAATACGAAGCAGCTATAGCTGGGTTAAAGTTGGCCCACATCTGTGGGGCTAAAAGGGTCAAGCTACTAAGTGACTCCCAGTTGCTTGTCCACCATGCCTTAGGCCAATCTGAGGCTAGAAAGGAGCAGTTGGTCAAGTATTTACTCCTCCTCAAAAATGAAGCGTTAAAGTTTAAAGCTGTTGTCTATGAGCACATTCCCCGGGTAGAAAATGAGCTAGCAAACTCATTGGCAACTATAGCATATACGGAGTCATACCCATGGATCCATGTGCTTGAGAGCCCTTCTATTCAACTTGGTAAGGGTAAAGAAGAGGAAATTTTTGAAATACAAGTGAAACAACCTCAAGACTGGAGATTTCCTCTCTTGCAATATCTCTCCGAAGGTGTTGTGCCTCCAGATAAGTCACAAGCCAGAACATTGAAACACAAAGCTCGTGGTTTCATCATATTAAGAGAAGTGTTGTATAAAAAGTCGTACAGTAAACCTCTCCTGCGTTGTTTGGGGAATGATGAATCACAAGTAGTCCTCTCCGAGTTACATGATGGTGAGGGATCAGCCCATTGTGGATTTAGAGCTTTAACAAGAAGAGTATTACTCTCCGGATACTATTGGCCATCAATCATGAAAGATGCTAAGGAGTTGGTGAGAAGGTGTGACCCATGCCAGAGGTACAACGATGAAATTCATGTACTAGCCATTCCTTTGGAATCAATTTCTGAGCCCATCCCTTTTGCTCGATGGGGGTTGGACTTGGTTGGGCCTCTCCCTGTGGCGTCCGGAGGGCGTAAAACTATAATTGTGGCCATTGACTACTTCTCGAAGTGGATAGAAGCAGCTCCCCTGGCAGGGAAAACATCGAAAGCTGTCATAAAATTCATTCTGTCCAACATATGTTGCAGATTTGGTGTCCCACAGAAGATAACAACAGACAATGGGCCACAGTTTGACAACAGAGAAATGGAAAGCTTCTGTGCCTCAAGGGGTATACAGCATTGTTTCTCTTCACCTTTCCACCCACAAGCCAATGGGCAAGTTGAAGTGGCTAATAGGACTATACTCTCCGGTTTAAAAAAGAATCTGGAAGGGGCTGCTGGAAAGTGGCCTAGTTATCTACAAGAAGTCTTGTCGGCCTACCGGACAACACCTGGGGCTACAACACAATAGTCTCCCTTTGCCTTGGTCTATGGGATGGATGCAGTAGCCCCCATAGAAAAGACACTCCCTTCCTTTCGTGTTCACAACTTCTCCGGACACGCTAATGAAATGGCGATCATAAATCAACTTGATTTGATAGAAGAAAGACGGGTTAAAGCTCATCTTAGAGTTGCACACTATCAGGGCTTGATGAGAAGCAGATTTGCTTTTAAAGTCAAAAGAAGAGATTTCCAACCAGGGGACAAAGTATTAAGGAAGGTCTTCTTGCATACTAAGGAAAAGCTCTTCGGAAAGCTGGCCCCAACCTGGGAGGGTCCGTATACTGTAGTTGAAAGAATCAAGCCTGGGACTTATTGGTTGGAAGACAAAGATGGCAGGGTTTTAACTCACCCTTGGAATATTGAGCACCTTCGAATGTACTTGGAATAACACTTGTGTAAATATTTACTTGTTTGAACTTCCATGTAAATATTTGGGGGCATACTCTTTCCTCCCTGGTGGCACGGGGAGGTTTTAATGAGGTGCCCGGATGGTTCAATAAAATTCGATGCCTTCTTCAAAATTTTCTAAGTATTTTCAAAGTTCTTATACTACCCGGACTGAAATATTTAAGGGCTATTTAAACTCTAGCCAGAGAATTTAAACACTCTCACAATGCAACAACTAAAAGCTACTTAAACTCTAGCTATCTAAACTAAAGCAAACAATAAAGGAAGATGATGGTTGTGCAAAATAAAAATATTCATTGGAAAACTTAAAATTGCCTTGGCCTTCCAAGGACTTGTGGATAAGTCAGGGTACAACACAAAAAAAACCTGTCCGAACAAATACGGACACCATTACAAAAAGAGTGCATTGGCCTTCCAAAGGACTTTAGTTTGAATGACATATAAACAAAGTAAACCATAAATTAAGGTTGAGCCTTTGAAGATGGCTCACCCTCATCTGCTTTCTTACCCTTGATGTCGCTCCCCCCTTCGATTACCTTCTTGCCCTTGGGATCATTCTCCTCTTCGCCTGGGCTCTCTCCGGTCTTCTCTTCATTATCAGATGAGGACTCACCGGAAAATCCTTCGTCGACCATTGTGTAATATGGAAGGTCATCATCGTCCACGTAGAGCCATAAGTCCCCCAGGGTCCTCTTCAGATTTTTTTCATGAAAAAGGAGAACCATATCAGACTTCACCCTTTGAACCATTAACTCTTCGATTTTTATCATCTCCCTGGCATAGGCGTTGATCTTGGCCTTGATTGTGGCCTCTTGATCCTTTAACAAAGCTTTTTTCTCCTCAGCAGCCTGGGTCACTGCATTTTCTAGAGAAATCTTGTCAGTGGTCAAGTTGGTAATGATCTTCTCCTTTGCAATAGTTTCTCCCCTTGAGGCCGTAAGATCTTTCTCTATACTGGACAGTTTCCCCTGAAGATCTTTGATGGTTTCTTAAAAGGTGGCAACTTTTGTGTTGCTTTCATCTTGATTCCTCTTCAGCTCCTCATTTGCTTCCTTAAGAAAATCAGCATTGGTGGTAGCAGTGCGGAGGTCTCCGGACAGCTTTTCCTTCTCAGACTTGAGGTCTTTGATGGTGTCTGCCTGACTCCGGACTTGCCTCTCCAATGTAAGAACTGGCTACACATTACTAAGCAAGGAATGGGCTATGATGTCCTTTTCACTAGAAACCATGAAAGTCTTACCATTGAAGTTGACCGTATTGGAGCTGCTTGGAGGAACGTAGGGCCCCACGAATTCATCTCTGGGGAGGCCAAGGAAGTACTCACCAAGCCCAGCTAGACCAGTAATGTCCATTCCATCAAGGTTGAGATCTCCCCCTTCTACCTCATCGGTGTGAAAGTCTCTTGGAATCTCTTCGGCCAGAGTTGGATCAGAGGGGTCAGTGGGGAAAGTAGGCTCCGGATCCCGGAGAGCGAGCTCATCTCCTTGGGAAGTCTTTTTCTTCTTGGCTTCCCGGTCAGCGCCTTCACCTACTTGCTTGCGAGTTCTCTTGGGAGCCCTTGGAGGTTTTGGGAGGTCAACTTCCTGCCTTTCGGTCTCCTGCTCCACCACATGCAAGAGGGCTGCATCAATTTGAACCTGGGCCGGCCCCTCTGGATCTGTTGGGGCATCCTTCTCAGCATCGCCCGCCACCTTTTTGCCTCTTCTTCTGCCTTTCATTTTGCTTGGGGCTTTAGCCCGGGCAGGCAGGTAGAGTGTCCCATCCAGTTCGTGGGACCTTCTAAGCACAGTGTCTTCATCGGGCTGGGTGGTGAGCTCCTCCCAAGTTAGGTCTCTCCAACCTGTGGTGTTCCACAGGTGAGACCTTGCTAGATTTCCAGGGGTGAAGGCCTTGTGGAATCGATTCTCCCAGTTCTCTGTGGCCCAAGCATTGATTTTGCCACAGGTAGTCTGTCCGGCCTTCAAGTAGTCCCCGAACTCCTTTGGCATCTCTGCTAGAACAAAAGAAAAACTGGTTATTTAAACTTAACTTAAAGAAAAAAGAAAAGAGAGAAACGGACAGAGACTTAAGGTAAGAAACTTACGGTCACTCCTCCACCTACTCCTGAGGAGGCTTGGGTTCTCTCCGGCCTTGATTTTCTTGCCGTTTTCCCAGGCGCCACTAACAAACAGAAATTGGCTCCTCCATTTGCTCTCTGATTCCAGAAGATCATCAACAGCCTTGAGATCGTTCCCCATGTTGAAATGGTAGAAGGAGAATTGGTGGTGCTTGCAAAGGTTGGCCACTGCTGCAAACTCTTCCATAGGGAGAGGGATCCCGGACAACCTAGATGCCATGATACATGACATCAAAGTGAACCAGCCATTGGGACTTAGCTGAGTTGGGCAGAGCTTGACCAGGTGGAAGTATCGCACGATCTCCGGGTCTAGTGGGAACCTGAGTCCCCAGTTAAATAGTTCTGTAAAGAGGACTATTTCATTTCTCTTACAGTCCATAGGGGTCTCCGGATCAATGGGGATCCTTATCTTCACATTTTTGGGGATCCCCCATTTTGTGCGCATTCGACCCAGGTCTGAAGTATGGATGAATGCATACTTGGTCTTCTGCAAGGCCAAGAGGTACTTGAGCTTAACTTTGTGAAAACACGGCCCCACTCTCCCCTCAAGGCACTCCGGCAGGTCCGGATGCCTCAAGTACAAATTTTCCTTGCCCTTTTTGGCAACAACAGCAGTAGTATCAGCCTGTCCGGAGGACTCGGACTCAAAGGGGACCTCTTCAGCAGAGTCCTCCATTCTCTCCTCCATAATCGTTGGGGGAACTTCTGTGGAAGTGGTCCGGGGAGGATTGAAGCTTGGCACAGCTTGGCCTCCAGACTGTTGACTGTCTGTATTTTTTTGACTTCTCACCTCAGATTGGGGCTCGGAGGCAGAAGTCTCTCTTGGAGGAACCGGGCTGCTGGCCTCCGGACCGGTTGGCCTCTCCCGGGGAGCTCTAATGGGCACTCCAGACCCAGAATCACTATTTTTTCCCCGATTTTGAGGGAGTATTCTTCGAGGTTAGTCCCTTAACTAACCGGCTTGGCCTCTTAATAACTAGTTTCTCCGGAGAATGATCAGAATCAGATCCCATAGCTATGAAAGGAGAGGATTTCCTAACGCTTGTATCTGTAACTCCTGGCTCAACAGCAGGTATAGACTCCTGGACTGAGGAACCAGAGACTATGGGTGAGAGGGTGGATTGAAAGAGTTTTTTGGGCTTAGTACCTTTGGAGGAGGATGAGCCTCGATCTGACTCTGTAACAGAGGCAACTGGTCTCTCAACAGGTGATGATGGAAGCCCTGCTGCTATTCGCCTTTCCTTCTCGACCTTTTGCGCTTTCTCCAACTCCGAAAGGTTGAGCCAACCACCTTTGATCAATGCTGTTCTTGTTGTAAACATAAACATCCAAGGAAATTTTTTGTTTTAGAGAGAGAAAGCTCTGAGTAAATTTGCAGAGTAAAATTTGAAAGAGATGGTAAAACAGTGGAAAATGAATGTGAATTTATAGTAGATTTGGAAAAAGGAGTTGATTCCTAGGAGAATCCGAAAAGTTGGGCAATGATTAAAAGACGGCGCTGATGTCACTATTGGTAATTAAAGAGGTTACTTGTTGAAGAAGGTGGTGCGAAATTCAAGGTGAAAAAACGGCTGGAGTGACCAATCAGAGAGCGACACGTGTCCCACTAACTCTGGCAAAAACCGTTTGGAATTCGTAAAGCTTAACATGTCCGGGTATACCCACAGTTCTGTCCGAATTGAGAACCACGTCATACATCGGACTGTTTTTCAGTTCTTTGACAAGAACACTTGCTCAAACGCCTAAAAAATGGGCTCCTGATGAGTCCGAATTCAGCATGCTCCCCGGAAGGGTAAATCAGTCTAAGTCTCTCCGAAAACCGGACAGGCTACAAGGACATAAATCGAACAGATCACTTCCGGACAGATTACTTTGGACACTATAAACTTAAGACTGTTCGAACTATGACTAAAGTACTAAAAAACCTAAACACTTCCTGACTAAGCTACTTGCTCTCCTGCTTAGAGCTCATGGGTCTTTAATCATGACCCGGGTCCATTAAACATGACCCGAAAGCCCATAAGGGCCCAAACATCATACTATAAATACCCAACCACCAGCATTAATTATGGGTAATGAGAATTAACTGCTACCAAGCTGCTTAATTATCTCTCCACCTTATACTCTCTACTCTAACCGTTAAACACCCAAACACCACCGTTAAACACCCATACACCACCTTAAAACTCCACTTGAAATTACTAGCCTACCCTCAGGCAATTATTATCCTCACCAGTACTCACCTTCATCTTTTTTTAAGATAATGAAATTGTTTATTTTTTCATGAACAATATTTGGATCCAATAATTTTATCTTTTTAATTTATTTTGTTTAATAGAAGGACAATGTGTCACTGAAAATGTACATATGGTTCCATAATCGATATACATCCAACATCTAAAACATTATACTAACCTCTTTAACTCTAACTCGAAACGATAGTCCATAATTGGTGTGATTTTATTAAGTTGTTTGCAAATATATATACACACGATAAAAGAGTTGTGATCCACTAAAAACTATAAAACTACGATAATTATATCCATATAATTATGTAGCGTGCTCAAATCATCATACACATTTTTAAGACCACTAAAAATATGTGAGATACTCTTTAAAGTACATATTATTTTTAAATGTAGCACACACATAGCATTTTTTGTGCACGTGCAAAATGTGAATAAAATCATACAATTTTTCACTAAATTCAATAAAACAAATATATAATCATGTAATAATTTACTTCATTTTAGTGCATATTTAGCCACAATATGAGAATTTTCAAATATATTCATATTTATTAGATATATACGTTAGCGATACTCTCAAAACGAACTACAATTCTTGATAATTAAAGATTACATAATCATTGTATACTACATATTATCTTTCGTGAAAAATGTTTCCAACTAATGTGATCGGTTCATTATCTTTTATTAAAAACTCAACATTGATAGTAAATTCTTAAAACGATAAAAGTGAATGTCCATCAATTATGAAATGAAGAACTAAATTAAAAATCACTTCTTATTATAGTAACAATAAAGATATTAAGCATCATTGTTGCAATAAGAGGTGTCACGTAAAGTGTGACTATCCAAATTTGTAAATATTAGGATCCAAAGATGAACATGTTGATTGCCATTTAATATAAAGGAAATAATATGTATTATATGGAGAGCTCACCTTATCGAGTAGCATACCTGAACACTAGTCGTGCTACAAAGATTCATTATTAGTCAGGACATCAATCTTTCAAAGTTTTAAATAATATACGTCGTAAATTCTAGTATAATTTATAATTAGTTTATAAGTTTTGTATCCACGGAAAGCATATATGTAATTTTCATCCACATAGAGTTATTAATCGCTCTTATATTATTTTTTACTTAATTGATTATGATAATTGGGTTCTTTGTCTAGTTACATTTGTCTTAAAGCTTTGTTATTTTTGTGAATTATTCATCTTGCATAACTTGGATATTTTTGTAAATTTATTTTTTCATCCTTTTTTTAAACTCAACTTAACATCATTGTTAAGATTTTTAGTAACATGGCTAAATGATGTTTTACTAATAAAGTTGTGAAATATATGACTAGTAAAAATATCATTCATAAATCATAATGTGCTTATATGCATCAATAAAATAGAGTGACTAAACAAATGAATATACACATATTGAGTTTGTTCATATTGTGATTATACACATACGTCTTTCATTGGGTTTTACATCAACGCGGTTATTTGATAAATCAGATGTCCTCTTATATATCTGATTGTGAAATTTATGATAATGTTATGTTTTCATTTCCATCTTTTATTTATGTTTCCCTTCAAAAAAGTAATTGTGTCCATTATGTGTATGATAATCAACCAATTCCTAGGAAACTCGATCTCAAATATTTATAATATATTTTATAGGTTATTTTGGAACTCAAAAAAGGTTATATATGTTATAGTCTCACTATTATACGATATTTTGTTTCGTCTTATGTTATTTTTATAGAGTTTTTACTATATTCCTTATATTGAGAACATGATTTATTGTTTGCATCTATCTATTATTTCACTATCATGATCAGTCTAAAATATTATGATGTTTATATAAGGAATATGAGGCATTACTACATTTGTAGTTATACCATTCCTCATCTAATATTCTAATCGAAAAAAGTTATGTTTAACTTTAGAGATATACTTCACATTTGTTATGAGTCTCTCAAGTTATGTATACAGTTTGAGCGTAATGTTCTCCATTCCTTTCACAACAAGGCTTATCATTCCATAATATGAACTTACCACAATCAAACTAACTTAAGTCCAATATTTGTTGGAAACTATGCTGGATGAAGCTCAAGAGTCAATAACCCATTTGTTATCTTACCTACAAGTTAAAGCCATTAAAATATCAATATATTCATAATCACCCGAGACCATTTACGAATACATAGTCTCCAACTTATAATCATTATATCTCTTATTCTTCTAAGAATAGTTTGGACTAATATAACCCTTCATTTTTATAACCAACATTTAACCTTACAACCACTAAAAAAATCTTATATTTTCATCTATATCATCTTTTTCTTATATAAATTTATACTTTTAGACATTCCTCTTAACTCACTAATAGGCTATCAGAGTCAATATTCAAACTAGTTTTTGATGAGTCCGGATTCTGTCACCACCTCGGACAGGGTCAGTTCGGGAAATGTCCACCTAACCTGACAGGGGCAGTTTGGACACCATCATCCATTGAACTGTTCGAACAGAACTAAAGTACTTAAAACCTAATCACTTTTTGACTAAACTGCATGTTCCCCTACTTAGAACTAATGGATCCTTAAACTCGATCACCAACATTAAATGGGGGTAATGAAAATTGAATACAACCAGGCACCTTAATTCTCTCTTTACATTCTACCCAAACATTAAATACTCACAAAACTCCACAAAATTCTAAACATAAGTTACAAACTTACCCTCCGACGAAAATAAACCACACCAAATTGGCGACCACATTGGGAGAGCGACGATGCTTGAATATAACATTCAAAACCATCAGAAAATTCAGTCTGAATGAATCCGGACGTACCGGAAGTACCACCAGCTTTGCTTGAAGTGGTGGGGGAAAATGATGAATATACCATCGAGGAGCGTGATAGATTAAAGGGCGAAATAGAAGCTATGAGGGCAGAAAAAGCAAAGATGGGCATAAAAAAGAAATCAAAAGCATCAGGTGCTCATCATACTGACAACCCTAGAGAGCATGAGCCTTCGAAGACCCATGTGAGTACGAAGAAGACTCATGCTAGCTCCAAAAAGTCTCACCGGTCCAGGCCAATGGAGAGCTCTGATTCAGACTCAGAATCTTCCAGTAGCTCCTCGGACGAAGATGAAATAGAAGAATCCTTATCCTCCAGCAGTGATGAGGGCCGATCTAAAAAGAAACAAAAGTTGGTTAAGAAGTATTCAAGAAAAAGGGATAGGCATGGAAAGTTAAAGAGGCATATAGGCAAAGGATCATCTCATAACCGGAGACACATAGACTGGATGCTGGTGGATCCCTTTGCCTTCCATAATGAGCCAGGTATCTTTGCAACTTCTAACGAGGATACCATTTTCATTCGTGGCCGGAATTGGAGACAATCTCCATTGTCTTCCAAGATCCTGTCCGGAAACCTCCCCAAGAGGTTCGATAGCACGAAGATGGAAAAATACGATGGCAGTAAAGACCGTGACAATCACTTGGAACAATTCAAAAAATTTATGATGAATTTCGATGACGACGATAAGTTGCTTTGTATAGCATTCTCCCAGTCTTTTACGGGGAGTGCATTGAAGTGGTATAACAGCCTACCGTAGGGGTGCATTAGAAATTTCGATACCTTTTGGGTGGCCTTCCGGAGGCAGTTTGTTGGAAGTAAGGAGGTGAAGGGCAATGGAGATACAATTATCCATTGTGCCCAAGAACCGAATGAATCATTGAAGGAATATATAAGTCGCTTTGTATATACCAAAAATGGGTTGGCTGATTGATTTGAGCAAGTGGCAATAGCTTCTCTGAGGCAGGGCTTAAACCCTGGAAATTTGGCTGATTCAGTGACCAGAAAAAAGGCCATAACATGGGGAGCTTTACTGAATCAGGTCGGAAAGCAAATTAACGTGGATGAAACAAAGAAAACTAGGGGGCACATGCACGTGAGGTCTGCCCCGGTTGCACCAAACCCCGACTAAAATCAGTCAGGGAACAAGGCAAGGGAGGCCGGGCAGGGTCATAACAGAGCTAAAGCTCAGTCTCAGCCAGCTGCGCTTGCCCAGAGTTAACAATTTGGAAACAAGAGAGGGCCTTGGGTTCAACCGGAGTGGTTTGCTGAGTTAAAAGAAAGTGTGGCCACAATTTATGACAAAACATAGGAAGAAGTACACTATAGAAGGCCGGCTGCACCGCAATCTCGTAGGGAGCATCGTAACAATTCCTTCTGTCAGTACCACAATGATACTGGCCATACCACTGACGATTGTATTGCTTTAAAGCAAGAAGTCTAGAATTTGATTGAAAGAGGAAAGTTTGGAGCATATGTTAAAAGAAGAGGAGGAAATAGGCCTGATAATGCTCATCGGCCTGGCCCGAACAATACAAGCACATCCGCTCCGGAGGGAGTTATGGTGATAATCGAGAGAGTCGATGTAGAGTCAGAGTACTTAGACCCTGATCCAACTCGAAACAGATTGGGTGTCATTGAGGAACGTTGTAAAACAGTGTCCGGGCTTATTAACTTTTTTTAGTCACTCACAATTTTCGGAGGGGATACCATGATAGCACCCACTGCTTCTTCAAGGAAGATGCACATTCATAGATTAGCTACCCAACTGGAGGGAGGCATGACTTCCTATCAATCACAGATTCCATTTCCCTTCATTGTGTTTGATGAGGGTGACTTGAGGGATATAGCAGGTCCTCATGAAGATGCTGTTGCCATAGGAGCATCAATTGGGGGCAATGATATAAGACGAATTTTGGTGGATACTGGGAGTTCAACCAATATCCTCTTTTTAACTTCCTACAAAAAGATAAAAAATCCTATGGTAATTCAGCGTTCGAACAGGTCAATTGTGGGTTTCACTCGAAGCTCAGCAGATGTGATCGGGGAGTTGGAAGAGGAAGTTTTGTTGGGCAAGGGCCCTTTTAAGAAGATGGTTAGAATACTGTTTATCGTGGTAGATTGTCCCACTTGTTACAATGCTATTCTAGGGAGGTCTTGGCTCTCTAGGATGCATGAAGTGGCCTCAACAGTCCACCAATGTATGAAATATGTTGTGCAAGGATAAGTGGGAGTTGTTCGGAGCAGCCAAAAGATTGCAAGAGAGTGTTATGCAATAGCACTGTCCCCTCGGACATTGGAGGCAGTTCGTATCAATAAAGAATAGCATTTTGAGGGGCTTATTGGGGGTGAGGGTGAAATTGATGACCCAAGAGAGACCCCTGGAGTTTTAATACCGATTGAAGAAGTTGAAACACATTCTTTGGGAGAGGGAAAAAATGTTAAGATAGGGTCCAAAATGGCCTCCGAACTGAAGGGTAAAATGTTGAAGTTCCTAAAACACCATCAACATGTTTTTGCTTGGTGCAATGCTGATGTTACCGACGTACCAGCAGATATCATATCACACCACTTGTCCATCCGGAGACATATAGCACCTGTGATACAAAAAGAAGAGCTTTTTCCAAGGAAAAGACTGATGTCATTGTTCAAGAAGTCGACAGGCTTACTAAAATGGATCATATAAATGAGTCTCAGTATCCTTTATGGACAACCAATCCGGTCTTGGTGAAAAAGAAATATGGCAAGTGGCGTATGTGTATTGATTATACAGATCTCAACAAGGCTTGCCCAAAGGATTTGTATCTTGTCCCCCGGATTGATCAGCTGGTGGATTCTACATCTGGAAATAAGCTACTATCTTTCATGGATGCCTTCTCCGGGTATAACCAGATTCAAGTAGATCTGAACAATCAGGAGCATACTACGTTTGTCACTGATAGGGGCCTTCATTGTTACAAGGTGATTCCTTTTGGGTTAAAAAATGTTGGGGCTACCTATCAGAGGTTAGTAAACAAAGCCTTTGCTGATCAAATTGGAAGAAATATGGAAGTGCATATTGACGACATGATGGTAAAAAGTATGGACGAAGAGCTACACTTGGCAGATCTACAAGAAACTTTTGCTAAATTAGTAAAAGTAAATTTGAAACTATATCCAGAGAAGTGTGTGTTCGAAGTGCAGTCTGGAAAATTCCTAGGGTACATAATAAGTGAGCAAGGGATACAGCCTGATCCGGACCAGCTTAATGCTTTATTTCAAATGGAGCCTCCTCGGAATATTAAAGAAGTACAACGGTTGACTGGGAGGTTGGATGCGTTAAATCGGTTCATCTCGAGGTCTTCGGACAGATGTGCCCCGTTTTTTCAAACTTTAAAAGGTGCAAAGGGATTTGACTGGAATTCACAATGTGATGAGGCCTTCAATGAGATAAAAAAAACATATGTCCTCCCCCACGACTTTATTTAAACCTCTTTATGGAGAGACACTCTTCGTATATTTGGCAGTTTCCAGTTTTGCCATCAGTGCTGTATTGGTAAGGGAGGTGGATAATTATCCCCGTCCGGTGTATTACATCAGTAAGAGCTTAATAGATGCAGAAAAACGCTATCTAAAGCTTGAAAAGTTAGCACTAGCCCTGGTAATTGCTGCTAGGAAGATGAGGCCTTATTCTAAGGCTCATCATATTATTGTCCGGACGTCCTATCCCCTGAAAAACGTTTTACAAAAGGTGGATATTTCGAGTAGAATGACTAAGTGGTCAGTGGAACTAGGGGACTTCGATATTGATTTTTCTCCTCGAACAACAATCAAAGCCCAAGTTGTGGCTGATTTCTTAGTTGAATTCCACTCGGATAGGGATACGGAGCAAACGACTAAGATGGAAGACAAAAAGGTCTGGGTCGTCTGGACGGATGGTGGATCGAGTACTATGGGATGTGGTGCAGGGGTAAGTTTGACCTCTCCTTATGGTGACAAAATGTACCAAGCTATATGTTTTGCTTTTAGGGCTTCTAACAATGAGTCAGAATATGAAGCTGCTATAGCTGGTTTAAAGTTAGCTCATATTTGTGGGGCCAAAAGGGTCAAGTTGATGAGTGATTCCCAGCTTCCTATCCACCATGCGCAAGGTCAATCTGAAGCAAAAAAGGAGCAACTAATAAAATACTTACTTTTTCTCAAAGATGTGGCACTTAAGTTCAAGAGTGTTGTTTATGAGCACATACCCCGAACAGAAAATGAGCTAGCAGACTCCTTGGCAACCATAGCCTATACTGAATCATACCCTTGGATCCATGTGCTGGAGTGCCCTTCCATTCAACTCAATATGGGTAAGGAGGAAGAAAGATTCGATATACAGATGGGACAGCCCCAAGATTGGAGGTTTTCTCTCCTTCAATATCTCTCTGATGGCATCTTGCCTCCAGATAAGTCAATAGCAAGAAAAGTGAAGTACAAAGCTCGTGGTTTTATCATACTAGGAGATGTTCTTTATAAAAAGTCTTACAGTAAACCCCTCTTACGATGTTTGGGGATTGATGGATCTCAAATAGTCCTCTCCGAATTACATGATGGTGATGGATCAGCTCACTGTGGGTTCAGGGCTCTAATAAGGAGAGTTTTGTTGGCTGGTTATTATTGGCCCACTATAATGCAAGATGCTAAGGATCCTGTGAGAAGGTGTGACCCATGCCAGAGATATAGCAGAGAAATTTATGTTCCAGCCACCCCGTTAGAGTCAGTTTCTGAGCCTATATACCCTTTGCTCGATGGGGGGTGGACTTGGTGGGACCTCTACCTATGGCGTCTGGAGGGCGCAGAACAATAATTGTGGCTATTGATTATTTTTCAAAGTGGATCGAAGCAGCCCCACTGGCAGGTACAACATCAAAAGCTGTCATAAAATTCATTTTATCCAATATCTGTTGCAGATTTGGCATTCTACAGAAGATAACAACAGACAATGGGCCACAGTTCGACAACAAGGAAATGAAGAGTTTATGTGCCTCTAGAGGTATACGACATTGTTTCTCTTCACCTTTCCACCCACAAGCAAATGGTCAGGTTGAAGTGGCTAACAGAACTATACTGTCCGGTTTGAAGAAAAATTTAGAAGGGGCTGCTGGAAAATGGCCTAGTTATTTACAAGAGGTTTTGTGGGCCTACCGGACTACACCTAGAGCAGCAACACAAGAATCACCTTTTGCCTTAGTCTATGGGATGGATGCCATAGCTCCTATAGAAGCAACTCTCCTTTCTTTTCGAGTTCATAATTTCTCTGAACACGCTAACGAAGTGGCAATCAGAGGTAAGCTTGACTTAATAGAAGAAAGAAGAGTTAAGGCTCACCTTAGAGTTGCACACTATCAGGATTTGATGAGAAGCAGGTTTGCTTCTAGAGTTAAAAGAAGATTTTTTCAGCCGGGGGACAAGGTGTTAAGGAAAGTCTTCTGACAAACTATAGAGAATCTGCTCGACAAACTAGCACCAACTTGGGAAGGACCCTATACGGTCATTGAAAGGCTTAAACGTGGGACATACTGGCTAGAAGACAAGGATGGAAGGGTTTTGAATCATCCTTGGAATATTGAACACCTCCGGATGTACTTGGAGTAGAAATTATGTAAATATTTACTTGTTTAAAAATCCATGTAAATATTTGGGGGCATACTCTTTCCTACACTGGTGGCGCGGGGAGGTTTTAATGAGGTGTCCGGGCTCTTTTATAAAATTTGATGCCTTCTTAAAAATTCGGAGTGTACTTACTTTGTTTCTTGTCGAATTTGTGTTTAAACACCGGCCGAATTGAATTAAAGGAATGATGACTACTTAAACATTTGTCATCGGAGAATTTAAACACTCTCACTTTAGAATATTTATGAAATAACTAGGGGTTGTTTAAACATTAGCCACCAAAATTAAAGGAATGCAAGAGCTGTGCAAAATAAAGACATCCATTAATATAACCGAAGTGCCTTGGCCATCCAAGGACTTTAAGTTGTCAAAACAAACAGACCTGTCCGGTCAAACACCGGACACAGTTACAAAAATGCCTTGGCCTTCCAAGGACTTTAGTTCAATCAAAACAAAAGGTAAAAGATAATTGATATTCTAAGACTGAGCCTTTAAAGACGGCTCAGCCTCACTTGTTTTCTTCTTCTTGGGGTCATCATTCTCCATACCTGGATTCTCCCTGGTGTTCTCTTCTTCATCGGATGAGGGTGCACTGGAGAAGTCAAACCTGTCACCCTCAACCATTGTATGAAAGGGAAGGTGTGGATACTCTACAAAAGTCCATAAGTCTCCCAGATTCCTCTTCGGAAACTTCTCATGAAAAAGCAAGACCATGTCCGACTTCACCTTGGCATACATCTCTTCTTGACTGTCTATCACAATGTTGGCATAAGCATCAATCTTGGCCTGGATTTTTGCCTCTTGCTCCCTTAGCATATCAGCTTTTTCCTCTATAGCCTTGGACACCGAGTCCTCGAGTGCGATCTTGTCGTTGGTTAAAGTAAGAATGACTTGATCCTTGGCCTTCGTCTCCTCTTTTGAAGAGGTGAGATCTTTCTCTAACCCGGACAGCTTTTCCCGGAGGCCTTTGATGGTATCTTCTAAGGTAACAACCTTTATGGTCCAACCCTCCTGGCTCTTCTTCAACTCCTCGTTTTATCTCCTCAAAACATCAGCATTTTGGGTGGCAATGAGGAGGTCGTTGGATAGCTTCTCCTTGTCGGAATTAAGGGCAGTGATGATAGCTGCCTGACCTCGCACTTGCTTCTCCAGGACCAACACTGGCTGAATGGTACTCAGTATATAGTGAGTTATAGCCTCTCTTTCACTTGAAACGGTGAAAGATTTACCATTAAAGGTAACAGTGTTCGAAGTGTTTGAAGGGAGGTAGGGCCAAACAAAGTCGTCTCTGGGGAGGTTTTCAAAGTAGTCACCAAGTCTCTCAAGCCGTGTAATGTCGACACCGTCGATACCAATGTCTCCTCCTCCAACCTCATCGGTTTGAAAGTCACCGGGGATCTCTTCTGCTCTTGTTGGATCAGTAGGGTCAACAGGAGGGAGGGGCTCCAGAGGCCGGAGAGAAAGTTCATCACCCCTGGAGGTCTTTTTCTTCTTAGCCTTCCTATCTTTGCTTTCTCCTCCCCGTTTCCTATCTCTCTTAGGAACCCTTGGAGGTTTTGGAGATCCTGCCTCTTCCCTAGTGCTCTCCTGCTCCACAACTTCTAGAAGAGCAGCATTAATCTGACTTGGAGCTGGCCCCTCTTGGTTGGTTGGAGCAGTTTCCTCCGCTTCAGTAGGATTGGCTTTGACCACACTCTTCTTGCCCTTCCCTTTTTTGCCTTTCATCTTAATTGGGGCCTTCGCTCGACCTGGCAAATACAGTGACCCGTCCGGTGCGTGTGTTCTTTTAAGGACTACATCCGGAGGGGGTGGAGTGGTAAGCTCCTCCCATGACAAGTCCCTCCGGCCAGTAGTGTTCCAGAGATGAGACCTTGCGAGATTGCCTCCGGTAAAGGCGTCATGAAGACGGTTTCCCCACTTTTCGGCAACCCAAGTGTTGATCCTGGTACAAGTGGTCTACCCGGCCTTTAAATAATCATTGAAATATTTAGGCAGCTCTGTCAAGAAAAAAGACAAGACCAGTCAGTTAAACAAATTTGATAAAAATAAAAATGAGAATGTAAGGTGGGATTCTTACGATCACTTCGCCATCTGCTGGTAAGGAGACTCGGGTTGACTCCGGATTTGATCTTCCTCCCATACTCCCAAGCGCCACTCACAAACAAGAAGTGAGTCCTCCAATTTCTCTCCGACTCGAGCAGGTCCTCCACTGCCTTATAATTATCACCCATGTTGAAGTGATAGAAGGGGATATAGGGGTTTCTGCAGAGGCTGGCCACAACAACGAATTCCTCTATTGGGAGAGGAATTCCGGAGAGCCTGGAGGCCATGATACAGGCCATGAGAGTGTACCATGCATTAAGTCTCAGTTGGCTTGGACAAAGCTTGATGAGGTGGAAGTACCTAACTATCTCCGGGTCTAAGGGAAACCTTAGCCCCCAGTTAAAAAGCTCAGTAAAGATGACTACTTCACTAAGTTTGCAGTCCATTGGGGTTTCAGGGTCTATTGGGATCCTTATTTTCACGTTCTCCGGAATCCCCCACTTCGTTCGCATCCGACCCAGTTCGGCTGTGTGGATGAAGGCATAATTAATTTTTTGCAAGGCAAGTAAATATTTGACATTGACTTTGCAGAAACAAGGTCCAACTTTTCCCTTAAGGCTGTGTTGATCTTGGTACAAGTGGTCTGCCCGGCCTTTAAATAATCATTGAAATCTTTAGGCAGCTCTGTCAAGAAAAAAGACAAGACCAGTCAGTTAAACAAATTTGATAAAAATAAAAATGAGAATGTAAGGTGGGATTCTTACGATCACTTCGCCATCTGCTGGTAAGGAGACTCGGGTTGACTCCGGATTTGATCTTCCTCCCATACTCCCAAGCGCCACTCACAAACAAGAAGTGAGTCCTCCAATTTCTCTCCGACTCGAGCAGGTCATCCACTGCCTTATAGTTATCACCCATGTTGAAGTGATAAAAGGGGATATGAGGGTTTCTGCAGAGGCTGGCCACAGCAGCGAATTCCTCCATTGGAAGAGGAATTCCGGAGAGTCTGGAAGCCATGATACAGGCCATGAGGGTGTACGAGGCATTAGGGCTCAGTTGACTTGGGCAGAGCTTTATGAGGTGCAGATATCTGACTATCTCCGGATCTAAGGGAAACCTTAATCCCCAGTTAAAAAGTTCAGTAAAGATGACCACTTCACTTAGCTTGCAGTCCATTGGCGTTTCAGGGTCTATTGGGATCCTTATTTTTACATTCTCCGGAATCCCACACTTCGTTCGCATCCGACCCAGTTCGGCTGCGTGGATGAAGGCATAATTAATTTTTTGTAAAGAAAGTATATACTTAACATTGACTTTGTGGAAACAAGGTCCCACTTTTCCCACAAGACACTCCGGAAAATCCGGATGCCTTAAGCATAGTTTCTCCTTGCCTTTGTCCTTCTTGGCAGCACCAGCGTCACTTGTTTGTCCGGAGACTTCGGACTCGAACGGAGCCTCTTCGATGGAATCCTCTATTGCTTCCTCCATTACCGAGGAGGAGTTTTTGGTTGTTTTTGGGGGAGGGGAGTTAGGAGTTGGTTCAGTCTAGCCTCCGGATTTTTGGGCTTCAATGCTTTCCTGAACTCTGGCCTTCCGCAGGGGCTCATATGTTGTGGATTCTCTTCGGAGGCTTGGGCTAGAGGCCTCAGGACCGGACAACTTGTCCTTAGGAACTTTCATGGTTCAGTCTGGCCTCCGGATTGTTGGGCTTCAATCCCCCAGATTTTGAAGGTGTGCCTTTTAAAACCTGCCCTTTTACCAGGCGACCTCTTCTCCGATCAACTAGTTTATTAGGAGAGACATATGCATCTGATCCCATAGCGATAAATGGGGAAGGCTTCTTGAAACTGATAACTGCTTGCCCTGGTTCAACAGTGGGCTCTGATTCTTGAACCGACGAGCCTGAAACAATAGGAGAAAGGTTGGTTTAAAATAATCTCCTCGGTTTTACACTTCTGGTTGAGGAGGAGCCCTGGTCAGGCTCTGTATTTGGGATTACTGGTTTGTCGATAGGGGAAGTAGGTAGGCCTGCAGCAATGCGCCTTTCCCGTTCAACTTTTTGTGCCTTTTCTAGCTCTGATAGATTAAGTCACCCGCCTTTGATTAAAGCATTGCTAGCTGTGAACATAAACTCATAACCAAAAAGAAGTATTTGTGTTTGAGGGAGAAAGCTCTGAAATTTGGCAAAGTAAGTATGAAGATGATGGTAAAACAGTGAAGAAGTGATTAATTTATAGTAAACACACAAAAAATAGGCTTTGATACCTAGGAGAATTCGAAAGGATTGCAATGATTAGGGAACGACTCTAATGTAGTCTTCATTAAATGAAGAGGTTGCTTTTCAGAGAAGGTGGGAGCGAAATTCTAGGTGAAAAAACGGCTGAAATAACGAACCAGAGAGAGACACGTGTCCAACGAACTCTGCAAAGAAACCGTTTAAATTCAAGAACGTTTTTAGTCCGGATAAAGGTATAACACAATTCGAAGGACCTGTCCGGATGTAACATTCACTAGCAATAAACTGTTTTTTAGGTCTTGCCAAAGGTTTTTGAACACCACCTAAAAAAGGGGCTACTGATGAGTCCGGATTCTGTCACCACCTCGGACAGGGTCAGTTCGGGCAATGTCCACCTAACCGGACAGGCGCAGTTCAGACACCATCATCCATTGAACTGTTCGAACAGAACTAAAGTACTTAAAACCTAATCACTTTTTGACTAAGCTGCATGTTCTCCTACTTAGAACTAATGGGTCCTTAAACTCGACCAGAGTCCATTAAACACGATCCGAAAGGCCATGTGGCCCAAATATAAGGGTATAAATACCCAACCACCAACATTAAATGGGGGTAATGAAAATTAAATACAACCAGGCAGCTTAATTCTCCCTCTACATTCTACCCAAACATTAAATACTCACAAAACTCTACAAAATTCTAAAAAGAAATTACAAACTTACCCTCCGACGGAAATAAACCACACCAGTTTTCTTCTGAGGATCTTTTGAGTTAAGATAACTATTAACTTCATTGGGTATTTGTAATAGAGCATGATGTAAAAAAAATCCATACTCATAAATGAAGAGTTAAAAGGTGGTCCAAGGGTGATTTTGTTATGCGAAGATTTGTTGATAGAGGATTTAGTGATAGAGAAATGTTTCAGTGTTAGATCTAGAGAGAGAAAATGTTACTTGCTAAACAACGTAGAGAGAGAAAGTCTCGTACTATTCATCTCGGGATTTGTGAAGCGTGTGTGGTCCTTTTATAGTACAATTGCGGACCCCACACGCTTTAATATGGTCTAATTATATCTTTTGGTCCCTGCTTTTTGCTTTCTTCCTATTTTGGCTATGTCTTTATGATATAGACATTTTCGCCCTTACACATTTATTTCTATACATTTTCCTCCTATCATACTTTTCCTTTGTTATTTTCTCATATCAAGTTTCTTCTTTACAATTTGGCCTTTGTCTTTTATTCTTCCTCATCAGTAGCCCCTCAGTCTTAGTAAAAATCGTTTTGCTAAGACTGAATAATTCTCTTGACAGGCCAAAATCGTTTCTTCTCCAAACTTCATAAGTCCTTCCTCGAAAAGTCGCTCCATAAAACCCTTCGAATTGTCAGGGCCATAAACTACTTCTTCGAATTTTTCGAATATCTTCAAGCCTCTTCGACTAATTTGCAAACCTCGTCGAAGATCTACAAAGCCTCTTCGAACTTCTGTTATTAACCGGGTAGCCCCCTCAATCCTTGCAACGTTTTAAGCAAAGTGACCTTCGGATTTTTGCATACTTAGGCGAAAAAAAGGTGCTAGGATTGATGACATCATTGCATAAACACCTGTGTCAGCAAACTTTTTAAGAAACGTTACCAATTCTTCTGACATTTTTGTCAGAAAAATCTTCCCCTTCCCCTGACAGTCTCTGACACAAACTCTTCACCTTCTTCTATAGCTAGTTGGCAGAACAATGTCCACCTATGTGGACCATCATACCCCTAGGCAAACATCATGAAAATGTCCCCGGGCTTCACTCGGTCAAAAAGCCCACTAGTTTCTATAAATACCAAGCATCTTTCTTCATTAATGCAACTTCTGTTCAATTATTTCTAGAGATATAAAGCTGGCGAACAAGCCCCGTCGAATTCCTGAGTGGTTGCTGATTAGTAAACGGTTCGAAGAGAGGGTTGCCGCTGGTGAAGACGTAAGGCCTCATCCCCCACCATCGACGACAACCTTTTTTGGTCCCTGGCCTCCTTCGAACAACTTGACCGCCATTATTTCCCGCGAAATAGCTCAACAAAGCTTGCTCATCGAATCGAACCCCCCTCGAGAAATGGGTAAAGAGAGATCACACAAACATTCGTCAGGTTCGAAGAGGAAGAAATCCCATAGAGATAGAAAAGGCTCTCATGAGCGAAAACGGGCCAGGGAGGCTCCCCTAACTATTCGAGAACCAACTGTTCCAACCGATGTTGAGAACCTCCCCCAAAGATCTATAAGTCCTCGAAGGACTTCGAGGAGCCCTCCTCGAAACTCTGTTATCCCTCCTCGAAACTTAGACCCTCAACGTACTTCTGGTAGTCCTCCTTAAAATCTAGATCCTCAACGTACTTCTGGTAGTCCTCCTCGAAGACAAGGAACAGATGTGTCTAGTCTGACTTCCACTCCATCCATGACCATTCATGGGACTCAGTTCTCCCCCTCGAGAACGCTTATTACCGAGGAAGACATGCGTATTAGACATGAGGAAACTTTAGACCCCAAGGTCACAAGGCCTCTTAACAAGCCCCTCGAACAAAGATTGCCAATCACCTCTTCCTCGGGCCCTGCGAACGCTGCAACCTCTTCTTCCACGACAATATCCGAGGAGCAAGCTCGCCGGATTGCTCCAAAATTGAAGGGGGATATTGTGCTGCCCTTGGAGTTAGACAATATTGCCGGCAATAATATTCGGGGCATTGAGAATAAACACATGGTGGCTCTTGCCAATATCAAATATAAATATTTTTCGAGGGAGGAGGAGACGATGCTGAGAGCTCGATGGGGCATCCCCACTTATATCAATATCAGATTTCCTGCCGAGGGAGAGACACCCTTATCTGTGAGGGACAACGAGGTGGTGGTCTATACAGAGATCATGAACTGGGGGTTAAGGTATCCCTTGGACCCCTTCTTTATTGAATATTTCTCGAAGATAGATCTTTGCCCCTCACAGGTCGGGCCCAATATGTGGTTTACCTTGATGGTCTGCATAATGGCCTCAAGACTCTCAGGTCAAGAGTTCTTGCTAGAACAACTCATAGGTCATGCTGGCTTGGCTCAAAATCCATACTTTCCATTTTAATCGCTGACATTCAATCGAGGGCAAAAGGTATTGAAAGATTTACTTGAAGATGATAAGAAATGGAGGCAACAGTTTCTCTTCTTCTCTGGTTGCTGGGAGACCGGATCAGAAGCCACTCCTTCAAATCCTCACAAACTTTCTTTGAAGTGGACCATGAAATGTAAGCACTGGCTCTACTTTTTACTCCACGAATTTTATAGTCCCTGAACAATATGTTCCTTCGAATTGTAAACTTGCTTCAAAATTTATATTTTTCTAAGTAAATTGCTTCCTCGAAATCACATTCGTCTTCGAACAATATGCCTCCTCGAAAGGTAAACTTGCTTCAAAATTTATATTTCTTTAAGTAAATTGCTTCCTCGAAATCACAATCGTCTTCGAACAATATGCCCCCTCGAAAGGTAAACTTGCTAATACTTAGTTATTTGTTGCAGCTATGACCGGCATATCCAAACCTTATACTGACTATGTCGAGGGAGCTACGACTGTGTTCACCAATCTTCGCCTGTGGGCAAAAGAGCAGTGGGATAACCGGTTTCGTCTTTGCTTTACCGATGAAAATCTGGCAAGGAGTCGATTATGGAGGCTGAATCCCCTCGATCGTATTAGCATGAGAGGATTAATGACTCCGCCTTCGGAACGGGAAGTGTTGGAACGGTGTAGCCAAAAGGATGTCACAATCTATCTGCCCAAGCGCTCCTGTTCGCAGAGTCACCTGGGGGAACCTCCAGAAGATGAAGTAGTGCCAACCCAAACACTGAATCCCAAGATGCCCACTCATACTCAAAGGCCTCACTCCTCGAACAATGCGGGGACGTTGAACTCTGAAGCCCCTCCACCAAGTGTTGTTGCTCAAAGAAATTCCATTCCTCCTCCCTCTGCTCCCATCCTCCCTCCAAGGAAAGATGGCAAGAAAAAAGATTTGAAGGGAAAAAGCATTCCGCTTGAGCCCATCGAAGAACAATCCGAGGGAGGGGAAACCCCTGACAACAACAAAGAGACGAATCTTGAAAGAGAAGTCCATGGGAGTGCAAATGATGCTGAAAATAATGGTGGCCAGTCACCCAGGGGATCTTCGCATCAATCCATGCATTCTCCTCTCACTGAGACTTCTCACCCAGCTTCCCTCGAAGGCAGCCCAAAACTAGCTCCTATCCATGCTCCTCGAACCAACCCTCCACTACTCGTTCATCCAGATGTTGCCTGTGGTAATTTTTCCGAATTTGATTCTACAGCGTTGGGGTCCCCTTCGAGCTCCTTCGAGGTCCCCTTGGATGATGAGTTCTCAATGATTCTTCGGAGACTGCTACACACTTCAGTGAACAGAGGAAAGAAGATGTGTCATCTTGAAAAACGCAAAAATTACTACAAGTTCAAGGCATCACTAGCTGCCTCTCAGCTCGAGGAGGCCAAGAAGGAATATGTAGTGATCGACGGCCAAGCTGACGCCTTGTACGAGCATCTTTCTGCCTCTGAGAGTTATGTGATTATGCTGGAGGACTGTTGTCCGAAGGAGAGGGATTTGTACAAGGAGAAGACTGATTCCCATGGGCTAATGATAACTGAATACAAAAAAGGGCATCGTTTGGCTTGCGATGGGTTCAACCAATGTACAGAAGCTCTTGGAAAGGTAGTTGCAGAGCGTGATCAGTTGGAGCGAAAGATCAAAGGTTTCCCTGTAGAGGCCGAGGAGGCGAAGGAAAAGGCTGTGGATGCCTATGCAGCAACATGTTCGAAGACCTTACAGGCCCGTGATGCTGCTACTCGAGCTGGCTTGTTGACCCAGATATATTCTGAGCACCCTGAATATGACCTGGGGCCTTTTTGGAAGCTTGTCCCCCCAGAACTTCGCCCTCCTCAAATAGTCGTAATTGAGAGTGAAGACTCAGATGGTGAGGGGAGTGACTCCTCGAAGAATGCAGATTGAGTCAGTCAGTTTTTTTTTGTTCATGGCCCAATAGGGCCTCTTTTTGTAATGACCTGAACATGTTGTATTGTTCTATTCATGTGAGATTGGGTAAGTTTTGTAAGAGCAATGAATATTCACTTCTATATATATTGTGTTTGGAACAAGGTCTGCCAACATCCCACTGTGTTGTCCTTCGAAAAATTATTAGTTAGTTAATATTAACACATATTACAAAATGAGGCCTTCGAACTCCAATTTTATTGGCCTTCGAACAATTTTAACTTTGATATATTAGTATTATGTTTGCAATAAAGCTTTCGAGTTCCCATTTTCTTGGCCTTCGAACAATTTTGACTTGTATAAATTGACAAATATTATTCTTGCAATGAGGCATTCGAATCCCAATTTGATTGGTCTTCGAATCCCAATTTGATTGGTCTGCGAACAACTATAGGTTCTCCGAAAAAAATTTAGGAGAGAATATTTTGATTCACAATCGAGAGTGGATTCGAGGCATACTATCGTATGATTCGAATAATAATTTGAAATTCCCAAAACATCGAGGCACACCGTAATGTGATCCGAAGAATAGTTTGAAGGTCCCAAAATATCGAGGCACACCGTGATGTGATCCGAAGAATAAATTAAGTAACAATAAAAATGGGGTAACTCGAAGAGACAACTAATCGAGGCACATTTTACTGTGACCCAAAAAATAGTGCGAGGGACAGCAATTCGAGGCACATGTTACTGTGACTCAAAAAATAGTTTGAAGGGACAATAATTCGAGGCACATGTTACTATGACTCAAAAAATAGTTCGAAGGGACAATAATTCGAGGCACATGTTACTGTGACTCAAAAAATAATAGTTAAGGCAAAGAAACTTTGTATTTAAAGGGATCATCGAAACACCTCATTAAAACCTTCCTGTGCCTAATAGGGTAGGAAAGAGTGTGTCCTCACCAAAATTTGTTCCAAGGGATACATAGAAAGCGAAAAGAAATACAATGCTATCTAGCTCTGCTAATCAAGGTACAACTTTAAATGCTCAATATTCCAAGGTAAGCGGAGATAGCGCCCATCTTTATCTTTCAACCGATATGTGCCTAGCTTTATCCGTTCGGTGACCTCATAAGGGCCTTCCCAATTAGGCCCCAACTTCCCCAAACTCTTATCTTTAGTGTGCAAGAAAACTTTCCGTAGGACCTTGTCTCCCACCTGAAAGTCTCTATGTTTTACTTTGGATGCATATCGACTCCTCATAAGAGTTTGATAGTGGAGGGAAGTCAGTTGTGCCCGCTGCCTCTTTTCCTCAATCAAGTCTAAAGCAAGTGCTCTGCTCTGGTCATTTGCGTCTGAGTCATAAGTTGCTATTCGATGTGAAGGTAAAAGGATCTCCGGAGGGACCACGGCATCCATCCCATAGACTAAGGCAAATGGAGGCACAGCGGTGGCCGTTCGGTATGCCCACAATACCTCCTGTAAATAGTCGGGCCATTTCCCCGCTTTGCCTTCCAAATTCTTTTTCAAACCGTCGAGGATAGTACGATTCGTTACTTCCACCTGCCCATTTGCCTGAGGGTGAAATGGTGCCGAAAAACATTTTCGTATGCCCCTTGATACACAGAAGCTTTGGAATTCTTTGTTATCAAATTGAGGCCCGTTGTCAGTGGTAATCTGCAATGGTACACCAAAACGACAACAAATATTAAATAGAACAAATTTGATTACGTCATTGGCCTTTGTTCCCACGAGCGGCTCAGCTTCCACCCACTTTGAAAAATAGTCGACGGCCACAATTATTGTCTGCCTGCCCCCAGAAGCCATGGGCAGAGGCCCAACCAAATCAATGCCCCATTTGTCAAACGGAACTGCCTCCGATATGCTCTCCATCAATACTCCAGGTTTGTCAATTACATTGGCATAGCGTTGGCACGTATCGCAACGTTTGACCAAATCTTTTGCGTCGGTCGTGATAGTTGGCCAATAATAACCTGCCAGGAATACCCTACGGATTAGAGCCTTATATCCACAATGAGCAGACCCTTCACCATCGTGTAACTCGGAGAGGATAATTTGTGATTCAAAGCCACTCAGACATCTTAGTAAGGGCCGACTCAGAGATCTTTTATACAATAATCCTCCCAACAAAATATAACCGTGAGATTTGAATCTAACTTTTCTGGCTTCATGTTTGTCGACGGGCAAAATGTTATGAGCTAAAAAATCAATGAGAGCGGTTCTCCAATCAGGCGTAATCACATGGCTTTCCTCCGAGACATTCACTGCATGCTCTTCGCCAATCGAGATCGAAGGGCATGCCTGAACCAACACCCACGGATATCCTTCTGTTCGTGAAGCGGAGGCGAGAGAATCCGGTATGGCATTTAATTCTCTTCGAACATGCTCGAACTTAACTTCCTCAAATTCAGATGCCAAATTCTTCATCAGCTTCAAATACTGTATCAACGGACTCCCCGGAAGCTTGATTTATCACCAACTGAGAGTCACTGATCAATTTTACTCGACGAGCACCACATATTTGAGCCAACCGTAAGCCCGCTAAGGCAGCTTCGTACTCAGCTTCATTATTCGTAGCCTTGAAACTGAAACGAATGGCTTGGAACATAACTATCCCCTGCGGGGATATCAACTGGACACCTGCCCCACTGCCTGAAATATTTGATCCGCCATCCGTCCGTATTACCCATTCCTCTTTGACAACCGCGTCATGTTCCTCCTGCTCTTCTCTGTCTGAATGGAACTCAACCAGAAAATCCGCTAAAACTTGTGCCTTTATCGCCGTTCGAGGCTCAAACGTTATGTCGAAGTCTCCCAGCTCCACGGACCACTTAGTTATTCTGCCAGAGATGTCTGGCCTCTGTAATAGACTCTTCAAAGGAAAAGTTGTCCGAACAACAATTGGATGAGCTTGGAAATAAGGCCTCATCTTTCGTGTCGCTGTCACCAATGCTAAAGCTACTTTCTCCAAAGTAAGATATCGCTTCTCGGCGTCCAGCAAACTCTTACTGACATAATAAATTGGCCTTAGAAGAGAATCATCTTCGCGGAGGAGAATGGCACCTACAGCACATTCGGATACTGCCACGTAGACAATTAATGTCTCCCCGACCACAGGTTTAGTTAAGATTTCCGGAGAGGCCATATACTCTTGAATTTTTCAAAAAGCGTTTGAGCATTCTTCAGTCCAACAAAAATGCTTTGCATTCCGCAATACTTTAAAGAACGGGGCACACTTATCCTATGAGCGGGAAATGAATCGATTCAGAGCGGCCAATTGTCCTGTCAGAATTTGGACTTCTTTAATATTTCGGGGGGGGGGGGGGAGTCATGGAGATCATGGCTTTCAGCTGCTCGGGGTCAGCCTTGATGCCTTTTTCGCTGATCATGTATCCGAGGAATTTCCCTGACCTTACCCCAAAAATGCACTTCTCCGGATTGAGTTTGAGATTGACCCTGCTTAAATTGTGGAATGTCTCCGCTAAGTCAGCAAAATGATCTTCGTCTCGCTCGCTTTTGACTAACATATCGTCGATGTAGGCTTCCATGTTTCGCCCAATCTGTCCTTCGAAAGTTTTATTAACCAGACGCTGATAAGTTGCCCCCGCATTTTTCAACCCGAACGGCATGACCTTATAGCAATATAAACCCCGTCTAGTAATAAAAGAAGTGCTTTCCTCATCGTTGGCAGCCAATCGAATTTGATTGTACCCCGAATAAGCGTCCATAAAAGATAACAATCGATTTCCGGAGGTAGAGTCCACTAATTGATCAATGCGGGGCACAGGAAACGGATCCTTATGGCAAGCTCTGTTCAAATCTGTAAAGTCAATACACATTCTCCACTTGCCATTTTTCTTTCTCACCAACACCGGATTAGATGCCCATACGGGATAATGCGACTCGCGAATATGACCTATGCTCAATAGCCGTTCGACCTCTAACAAAATCGCTGAGGCCTTTTCCGGAGAGACAGGCCTTCTTTTCTGGACTATTGGTCGGACATCTAATCGTATCGCGAGTTTGTGACACATGATTTCCGCCGGCACACCAGTGACGTCCTGTGCACACCAAGCAAACATATCAAGTTTATCAGATAAGAAAGCAATTAACTTCTCTTTAAATTCCGGAGAGAGGTGGACCCCTATCTTCAGAACTTTGCCATTCCCAAATTCGTGTGCCGCAGAGTCGTCCTCTGGGACCTGAAATCCGTGGGCCTCCCTTGGATCATCACATGGGATGACCTCGGGGAGGGCCCCCTTTAACTGCTATGCTGGGTCAGATAGTCCCCCTCGAACTCCCTTAGAGGATAGGGAGATCTGGTAACATTCTCGTGCCATCTTCTGGCTACTTCGGACTGTCCCAATATTGTTTCCGATCACGTATTTGAGGCATTGATGCACCATAGAGATTACGCCGTGCATCCGGGATAACCAAGAGCGACCCAAGATAGCATTATAGGAGGTCGACGCGTCAACCACAATAAAGAGTACCTCTACCTCATTTTTGAACGGTCCACGGCCCAGCTTAACCATGCCCTGAAATTCTCCCACTACAACTGCTGTGGCACCAGTAAAGCCCACTATTGTCCGGTCGGACCTTCGGATAACCGGTGGGTCAGAGATGCGGCGGTAAGTACTCATAAACAAAATGTTCGTCGAGCTTTCAGTATCGATGAGTATTTTCTGAATCCGATCCCCCGCGCTACCCGCCGCGATCACTACAGCGTCCTCGTGAGGGCCTGCAACATTCCGCATGTCATCATCATCGAAACAAATAATTGGAGAAGGCGAGCGATGCATTTGCGCAGAGACTCCCGCTTCAATCTGGGTGGTCAAGTTGACCATGTGCCTTTTGCGAGAACTGTTAGAATTTCCCGCGATAGTGTCTCCCCCGAAAATTGCCAGAGAATCGAAAAATGCACACAGACTGTCCACTCTTCCCTTCGGAATTTCTTCCTCTACCAGGTTGACGTTGTTCCTCCCTACCTTAGGGTCCAAATATTCTTGCTCGATGTCGAAATCGTCAACGCCCTCGGAAATTACCATGGCTGTGTCAGTATTCTTTGTAACAGCTTTCACCACGGCATTTTTCTAGGAGTGCTTTTTGACGTACTCCAACAGCATTCCATTCTCGATCAGGGCCTACACCTCCTTCTTCAAAGCTATGCAATCTTTGGTGTCATGCCCTACATCCTCATGATACTTGCAATATTTGTTGACGCTTCTGCTTTCCCTCGGCGTCTGTATGGGAAATGGCTTTCTGAACGTGACCGACGATTTAGCTTTATCAAATATTGCAACAACATTCTCCGTCAACTCCGCAAAATAATCTGGTCGAACCCATTTGTTCGACATGAATCTTCCTCCTTGGTTGTAGTTTTGTTGATTGCCATAGTACTGTTGGTTCGACTTTTGCCTCGGAGGGTACTAACCCGTGTTTTTAGCTTGTACATTCGACCGAGGGCCCTGGGCGCTTGGCTCAGTCCTTTGGAATTGGTTATGGTCCAGCTGCTCTCCTGACCCCTTCTCCGAGGCCTGGGTTTCTTCCACCAAGATTCTCTTCTCTACTTGATCTAACAATGCTCCGAAGGTCATCGCCTGACTTTCTGCCACTGTATCTTTTAACAACCCGGGGAGTAAACCCATCCTGAATGCTGCAAGCACCACCGAGTCTTTACAGTACTCCATATCCGTTTTGGTCTTGACAAAGCGATTGGTATAATTTTTTAGGCTCTCCCCCACTTTTTGTCGACAGTAGATTATGGTGTCTCCGTTGGCCTGGAACTTCTTGCTCCCCATGAAGTGTTGTCAGAAGATGTTCCAGAACATGTCAAAGTTTTTAATAGAGCCCTGAGGTAGCCTGTTGTACCACTTAGATGCCACTCCCTTGAAGGTCTGAGAGAATGCTCTACAGAGAAGCTTATCATCATCGTCGAAATTGATCATAAAATTCTTAAACTGCTCGATGTGATTGTCCGGGTCCTGTGTCCCGTCGAACTTTTCTAGCTTCGAAATGTCAAAATGCTTTGGGAGGTTCCCCACTAGAATCTCCGAGGAGAGCGGAGAAGTTCTCCAATTGTGTCTCGTACGATAAATGTTGGATCTCAGGTTGTCGTTATTCGAGAAGTACAACCCCTCCTCAGAAGGAAAAGTATATTGCTGCTGCCATTCTGAATTTTGAGGGCCCATGTCATTCTTTCCAGGGCCCTTTGCTTGTTCATGAGATCGATCTCCAACTCTATCGTGGCGACTTTTTTCCCGCGAGGATTTCCTCTCCGAACTCCTTCCCCGTCGGAGATCAGTTTGCCTATGATCACGCTTTTTCCTCCTGTGGTATCTCCGAGGAGATGATTCAGAAGTGCTATACCGCGAGTAGTCGCTTGAAGTAGCCGAGTTCGAACGGTATTTCTCTCTCCTCCTCGGAGACCGTCGCTCACGCCTCCGATATCTGTCATCCCTCTTTCTGGGACGAACTTCAACGTCGCGTTCCTCCTGTTCATCGACGGGTTCTCTCCTTATCTCAGATCGAACATTTTTCTCTGCGGTTTCCTTCTCCGCCTTCAACCTTTCGATTTCCAACAGCAGTTCATTCCTCTGAGCCAAGAGGGCGGAGTCATCGAAAATGTTCTCGACTCGCCGACCTCCTTCTCCTTCGGATTCCAAGTCGTTCTGAAAATCGTCCGCCTCCATGTTTTCCTCGCAATGATTGATCAAATCAACCCCTCGACCTTCCATGGTTCTCCTCGGAACATGAATTATTTCCAGGGAGCAATTATCGACAGAGCGATTTTCGTTTCCCACAGACGGCGCCACTGAAGAGTTAAAAGGTGGTCCAAGGGTGATTTTGTTATGCGAAGATTTGTTGATAGAGAATTTAGTGATAGAGAAATGTTTCAGTGTTAGATCTAGAGAGAGAAAATGTTACTTGCTAAACAACGTAGAGAGAGAAAGTATCGTACTATTCATCTCGGGATTTGTGAAGCGTGTGTGGTCCTTTTATAGTACAATTGCGGACCCCACACGCTTTAATATGGTCTAATTACATCTTTTGGTCCCTGCTTTTTGCTTTCTTCCTATTTTGGCTATGTCTTTATGATATAGACATTTTCGCCCTTACACATTTATTTCTATACATTTTCCTCCTATCATACTTTTCCTTTGTTATTTTCTCCTATCAAGTTTCTTCTTTACAATTTGACCCTTGTCTTTTATTCTTCCTCATCAATAAAGAAATCTAAAAGATAATTTATTGGTCCTCATCTTCAACATTGACCCCAACTGCATTCAAATCAATAATAATTGTACTGAAACCATCAAGGTGTATCTGGATCTCTTTATTATTATTATTCATTACCTGTGTATACAACTGCTTATTGAGATATAAATTATTGTCCAAATATTTATTCATGTAAATAGCTTCTAACATATTTCATATTCTTATAGTTTTAGACTCTTCATACACCTTTCGAAGTACCTTATGCTCCAAACTCAAGATCAAAGTATTATAGATCCTGGACAACACTTCAACATGTTTCTACACATCCACGTGCTTCAAAAATTATTTATCAATGATGATATAAATACTATTATGTGCTAAGAATGTTATGATATTAATTTTTTAGAGATTAAAGTCATTATCAATACTAAATTTATAAAGATCAAACTTCATAAAACTTGTCTTTATGATTGGATTTATTTTTCTGGTTAGATATGAATATATAAACACAAAATTTGAAATAATATTTATACTTTGTATTGATTACTATACGGTATTATTGCATACTACATGCGTAATGCACCACTTGTTAGGTGGAAGTAACAATATTCAGTATTTTGGTAGATGGTCGTGACTTATACTTAGTAAGTAGTAGGTTTCGACAGTTGAACAAGACTTTAGTTTAGTGAATAAAACTTCATGCAACTGTAGCAAGAAATAAATAAAGTTTTGGCTATTTTATTCTAAATATAAAGTTAACAAGTATAAGTTGTAAAATAAAATAAAGCAACAGAAGCACAAAAATGTAATTTGGCTCGGACCATGAAAAATACCCACATCAATAGATAACATAACAATAATTTTAAATAAGCAAAAAAATATAATGAACTTTAATAATACAACTAACAGAATATATCACATGATGTGTTCCACAAATTCTCAATACACATTATCAGCTTACATATGGGACTTTGGGCTCACAGTGTTTCTCTCAATTTTTATCTCACAAGGAAATTTCTAACTTTATATCTCTAAAAATCATCAACGCGCCCGCTCTTTCACGCAAGATAAATTTATAGTTCATCAATGATATTTATAGAACTATGGATAAGGGATATAATACTTCATGCTCACAATATAAGATTGATGAGTCCGGATTCTGTCACCACCTCGGACAGGGTCAGTTCGGACAATGTCTACCTAACCGGACAGGGGCAGTTCGGACACCATCATCCATTGGACTGTTCGAACAAAACTAAAGTACGTAAAACCTAATCACTTCTTGACTAAGCTGCATGTTCTCCTACTTAGAACTAATGGGTCCTTAAACTCGACCTGAAAGCCCATAAGGCCCAAATATAAGGGTATAAATACCTAACCACCAACATTAAATGAGGGTAATGAAATTAAATACAACCAGGCTGCTTAATTCTCCCTTTACACTCTACCCAAACATCAAATACTCACAAAACTCTAAACAAAAATTACAAATTTACCCTCACACGAAAATAAACCACACCAAATTGGCAACCACAGTGGGAGAGCGACGGTGCCTGAATATAGCATTCAAAACCATCAGAAAATTCAGTCCGAATGAATCCGGATGTACCGGAAGTACCACCAGTTTTGCTCGAAGTGGTGGGGGAAAATGATGAATATACCATCGAGGAGCGTGATAGATTGAAGGGCGAAATAGAAGCTCCGAGGGCAGAAAAAGCAAAGATGGGCATAACAGAGAAATCAAGAGCATCAGGTGCTTATCATACTGACAACCCTAGAGAGCATGAGCCTTCGAAAACCCATGTGAGTACGAAGAAGACTCATGCTAGCTCCAAAAATTCTCACCCGTCCAGGCCAGTGGGGAGATCTGACTCAGACTCAGAATCTTCCAGTAGCTCATCGGGCGAAGATGGAATAGAATAATCCTTGTCCTCCAGCAGGGATGAGGGTCGATCTAAAAAGAAACAAAAGTTAGTTAAGAAGTATTTAAGAAAAAGGGATAGGCATGGAAAGTTAAAGAGGCATATAGGCAAAGGATCATCTCATAACCGGAGACACATAAACCGGATGCTGGTGGATCCCTTTGCCTTCCATGATAAGCCATGTATCTTTGCAACTCCTAACGAGGATACCGTTTTCAGTCGTGGCCGGAATTGGAGACAATCTCCATTGTCTTCCAAGATCCTGTCCGGAAACCTCCCCAAGAGGTTTGATAGCACGAAGATGGAAAAATATGATGGTAGTAAAGACCCAGACAATCACTTGGAACAATTCAAAAATTTCATGATGAACTTCGATGACGACGATAAGTTGCTTTGTAGAGCATTCTCCCAGTCTTTTACGGGGAGTGCCTTGAAGTGGTATAACAGCCTACCACAGGGGTGCATTAGAAATTTTGATACCTTTTGGGTGGCCTTCCGGAGGCAATTTGTTGGAAGTAAGGAGGTAAAGGGCAATGGAGATACAATTATCCATTGTGCCCAAGAACCGAATGAATCACTGAAGGAATATATAAGTTGCTTTGTAAATACCAAAAATGGGTTGGCTGATTGCTTCGAGCAAGTGGCAATAGCTTCTCTGAGGCAGGGCTTAAACCCTGGAAATTTGGCTGATTCAGTGACTAGAAAAAAGCCATGACATGGGGAGGTTTACTGAATCAGGTCGGAAAGCAAATTAACGTGGATGAAAAAAGAAAAATAGGGTGCACAGGCAGGTGAGGTCTGCCCCAGTTTCACCAAAACCCAACCAAAATCAGTCCGGGAACAAGGCAAGGGAGGCCGGGGAGGGTCATAACAGAGCTAAAGCTCAGTCTCAGCCAGCTGCGCCTGCCCAGAGTCAACAATCTAGAAATAAGAGAGGGCCTTGGGTTCAACAAGAGTGGTTTTCTGAGCTAAAAGAAAGTGTGGCCACCATTTATGACAAAACAAAGGAAGAAGTACACTATAGAAGGTCGGCTGCACTGCAATCTCCTAGGGAGCATCGTAACAATTCCTTCTGTCAGTACCACAATGATACTGGCCATACCACTGACGATTGTATTGCTTTAAAGCAAGCAGCCCAAAATTTGATTGAAAGAGGGAAGTTGGGAGCATATGTTAACAGAAGAGGAGGGAATAGGCCTGATAATACTCATCGGCCTGGCCCGAACAATGCAAGCACATCCGCTCCGGAGGGAGCTATGGTAATAATTGAGATATTCGATGTAGAGTCAGAGTACTTGGACCCTGATCCAACTCGAAACAGAGTGGGTGCTATTAAGGAACGTTGTAAAACAGTGTCCGGGCTTATTAAATTTTTTGAGTCACTCACAATTTTTGGAGGGGATACCATGACGGCATCCACTGCTTCTTCAAGGAAGAGGCACGTTCATACATTAGCTACCCAATTGGAGGGAGGCATGACTTCCTATCAATCATAGATTCCATTTCCCTTCATTGTGTTCGATGAGGATGACTTGATGGATATAGCAGGTCCTTATGAAGATGCTGTTGTCATAGGAGCATCCATTGGGGGCAATGACATAAGACGAATTTTGGTGGATACTGGGATTTCAGCCAATATCCTCTTTTTAACTTCCTACAAAAAGATGAAAAATCCTACGGTAATTCAGCGTTCGAACAGGTCAATTGTGGGTTTCACTGGAAGCTCAGCAAATGTGATCGGGGAGTTCGAAGAGGAAGTTTTCTTGGGCAAGGGCCCTTTTTAGAAGATGCTTAGAATACTATTTATCATGGTGGATTGTCCCACTTGTTACAATGCTATTCTAGGGAGGTCTTGGCTCTCTAGAATGCATGCAGTGGCATCAACAGTCCACCAATGTTTGAAATATGCTGTGCAAGGACAAGTGGGAGTTGTTCGGAGCAGTTAAAAGATTGCAAGAGAGTGTTATGCAACAACACTGTCCCCTCAGACGTTGGGGGCAGTTCGTATCATTGAAGAATAGCAGTTTGAGGGGCTTTCTGGGGGTGAGGGTGAAATAGATGACCCCAGAGAGACCCCTGGCGTTTTAATACCGGTTGAAGAGGTTGAAACACATTATTTGGGAGAGGTAAAAAATGTTAAGATAGGATCCAAAATGGCCTCCGAACTGAAGGGTAAAATGTTGAAGTTCATAAAAGACCATCAGCATGTTTTTGCTTGGTGCAATGCTGATGTTGCCGGGGGTACCAGCAGATATCATATCACACCACTTGTCCATCCAGAGAGACATAGCACCTGTAATACAAAAACGAAGAGCTTTTTCCAAGGAAAAGGCTGATGCCATTGTTCAAGAAGTCGACAGGCTTACTAAAATGGGGCATATAAAGGAGTCTCAATATCCTTTATGGACAGCCAATCCGGTCTTGGTGAAAAAAGAAAAAATGGAAAGTGGCGTATGTGTATTGATTTTACAGATCTCAACAGGGCCTGCCCATAGGATTTATATCATGTCCCCCAAATTGATCAGCTGGTGGATTCTACATCTGTGAATAAACTACTATCTTTCATGGATGCCTTCTCCGAGTATAACCAGATTCAAGTAGATCCAGAGGATCAGGAGCATACCACGTTTGTCACTGATAGAGGCCTTCATTGTTACAAGGTGATGCCGTTTGGGTTAAAAAATGCTGGGGCTACCTATCAGAGGTTAGTAAACAAAGTCGTTGCTGATCAAATTGGAAGAAATATGGAAGTGTATATTGATGACATGATGGTAAAAAGTATGGACGAAGAGCTACACTTGGCAGATCTGCAAGAAACTTTTGCTAACTTAGTAAAAGTAAATTTGAAACTAAATCCAGAGAAATGTGTGTTCGGAGTGCAGTCCGGAAAATTCCTAGGGTACATAATAAGTGAGTAAGGGATACAGCTCGATCCGGACCAGCTTAATGCTTTATTTCAAATGGAGCCTCCTCGGAATATTAAAGAGGTACAACGGTTGACTGGGAGGTTGGCTGCGTTAAATCGGTTCATCTCAAGGTCTTCGGACAGATGTGCCCCGTTTTTTTAAACTTTAAAAGGTGCAAAGGGATTTGACTGGACTTCACAATGTGATGAGGCCTTCAATGAGATCAAAAAACATCTGTCCTCCCCCAAGACTTTATTTAAACCTGTTGATGGAGAGACACTCTTCGTATATTTGGCAATTTCCACTTGTGCCATCAGTGCTGTATTGGTGAGGGAGATGGATAATTACCCCCGTCCAGTGTATTACATCAGCAAGAGCTTAATAGATGCAGAAAAACGCTATCTAAAGCTTGAAAAGTTAGCACTAGCCCTGGTAATTGCTGCTAGTAAGATGAGGCCTTATTTTCAGGCTCATCCTATTATTGTCCGGACGTTCTATCCCCTGAAAAATGCATTACAAAATGCTGATATTTCGAGTAGAATGACTAAGTGGTCAGTGGAGCTGGGGGACTTCGACATTGATTTTGCTCCTCGAACTGCAATCAAATCCTAAACTGTGGCTAATTTCTTAGTTGAATTCCACTCGGATAGGGATACAAAGCAAACGAGTGAGATGAAAGACAAAAAGGTCTGGGTCGTCCGGACGGATGGTGGATCGAGTACTATGGGATGTGGTGCAGGGGTATGCTTGACCTCTCCGTATGGTGACAAAATGTACCAAGCTATATGTTTTGCTTTTAGGGATTCTAACAATGAGTCTGAATATGAAGCTGCTATAGCTCGTTTAAGGTTAGCTCATATTTGTGGGGCCAAAAGGGTCAATTTGATGAGTGATTCCCTGCTTCTTATCCACCATGCGCAAGGTCAATCTGAAGCAAAAAAGGAGCAGCTAATAAAATACTTACTTCTTCTAAAATATATGGCACTTAGGTTCAAGAGTGTTGTTTATGATCACATACCCCGAACAGAAAATGAGCTAGCAGACTCCTTGGCAACTATAGCCTATACTGAATCATACCCTTGGATCCATGTGCTGGAGTGCCCTTCCATTGAACTCAATATGAGTAAGGAGGAAGAAAGCTTCGATATACAAATGGAACAGCCCCAAGATTGGAGGTTTCCTCTCCTACAATATCTCTCCGATGGCATCTTGCCTCCGGATAAGTCAATAGCAAGAAAAGTGAAGTACAAAGCTCGTGGTTTTATCATACTAAGAGATGTTCTTTATAAAAAGTCTTACAGTAAACCCCTCTTATGATGTTTGGGGGTTGATGAATCTCAAATAGTCCTCTCCAAATTACATGATGGTGAGGGGTCAGCTCACTGTGGGTTCAGGACTCTAACCCGGAGAGTTTTGCTGGCTGGTTATTATTGGCCCACTATAATGCAAGATGCTAAGGAGCTGGTGAGAAGGTGTGACCCATGCCAGAGATATAACAGCGAAATTCATGTTCCAACCACCCTGTTAGAGTCAATTTCTGAGCCTATACCCTTTGCTCGATGGGGGTTGGATTTGGTGGGACCTCTACCTATGGCATCCGGAGAGCGCAGAACAATAATTATGGCAATTGATTATTTTTCGAAGTGGATCGAAGCAGCCCCACTGGCAGGTACAACATCAAAAGCTGTCATAAAATTCATTTTATCCAATATCTGTTGCAGATTTGACATTCCACATAAGATAAAAACAAACAATGGGCCACAGTTTGATAACAAAGAAATGGAAAGTTTTTGTGCCTCTAGAGGTATACAACATTGTTTCTCTTCACCTTTCCACCCACAAGCAAATGGTCAGGTTGAAGTGGCTAACAGAACTATACTGTCCGGTTTGAAAAAAACTTTAGAAGGGGCTGCTAGAAAATGGCCTAGCTATTTACAAGAGGTTTTGTGGGCCTACCAGACTACACATGGGGCTGCAACACAAGAGTCACCTTTTGCCTTAGTCTATGGGATGGGTGCCATAGCTCCCATAGAAGCAACTCTCCCTTCATTTCGAGTTCACAATTTCTCCGAACACGCTAACAAAGTGGCAATCAGAGGCCAACTTGACTTAATAGAAGAAAGAAGAGTTAAGGCTCACCTTAGAGCTGCGCACTATCAGGGTTTGATGAGAAGAAGGTTTGCTTCCAGAGTTAAAAGAAGAGATTTTAAGCCGGGGATAAGGTGTGAAAGAAAGTCTTCTTACACACTAAAGAGAATTTGCTCGACAAACTAGCCCCAACTTTGGAAGGACCCTATATGGTCATTGAAAAGCTTAAACCTGGAACATACTGGCTAGAAGACGAGGATGGAAGGGTTTTGAATCACCCTTGGAATATTGAGCATCTCCGGATGTACTTGGAGTAGAAACTATGTAAATATTTGGGGGCATACTCTTTCCTACCCTGGTGGCGCGGGGAGGTTTTAATGAGGTGTCCGGCCTCTTTTATAAAATTTGATGCCTTCTTAAAAATTCGGAGTGTTCTTAATTTGTTTCTTGTCACACCATCCGGATTGAGTAAGGAATGATGACTACTTAAACATTTGTCATCGGAGAATTTAAACACTCTCGCTTTATAATATTTATGAAATAATTAAGGGCTGTTTAAATACTAGCCACCAAAATTGAAACAAACACTATGAAAGAATGCAAGAGCTGTGCAAAATAAAGACATTCATTAAAATAACTGAAGTGCCTTGGCCATCCAAGGACTTTAAGTTTTCAAAACAAACAGATCTATCCGAACAAACACCAGACACGGTTACAAAAATGCCTTGGCTTCCAAGGACTTTAGTTCAATCAAAACAAAAAACAAAAGATAATTGATATTCTAAGACTGAGCCTTTGAAGACGGCTCAGCCACACTTGTTTTCTTCTTCTTAGGGTCATCATTCTCCTCACTTGGACTCTCCCCGGTGTGCTCATCTTCATCAGATGAGGATGCGCTAGAGAAATCAAACCTGTCACCCTCAGCCATTGTATGAAAGGGAAGGTCTGGATACTCTACAAAACTCCATAAGTCTCCCAGATCCTCTTCGGAAACTTCTCATGAAAAATCAAGACCGTGTCCGACTTCACCTTGGCATACATCTATTCTTGACTGTCAATCACATTGTTGGCACAAGCATCAATCTTGGCCTGGATTTTTGCCTCTTGCTCCCATAACAGATCAGCTTTTTCCTCTATAGCCTTGGACACCGAGTCTTCGAGGGCGATCTTGTCGTTGGTCAAAGTAAGAATGACTTGATCTTTGGTTTTCATCTCCTCTTTTGAAGAGGTAAGATCTTTCTCCAACTCGGACTGCTTTCCCTGGAGGCCTTTGATAGTATCTTCTAGGGCAGCTACCTTTGTGACCCAACCCTCTTGGTTCTTCTTAAACTCCTCATTTTCTCTCTTCAAAACATCATCGTTTTGGTTGGCAACAAGGAGGTATCCGGACAATCTCTCCTTGTCAGAATTAAGGGCAGTAATGATTGCTGCCTGACCTCGTACTTGCTTCTCCAGGACCAACACTGGCTGAACGGTACTCAGTATAGAGTGAGTTATAGCCACTCTTTCACTTGAAACAGTGAAAGTTTTACTATTGAAGGTAACGGTGTTCGAAGTGCTTGAAGGGAGATAGGGCCCAGCAAAATCATCCCTGGGGAGATTTTAAAAGTAGTCCCCAAGCCCCTCAAGCCCTGTAATGTCGACACCGTCAATACTGAGGTCTCCTCCTCCAACCTCATCAGATCGAAAGTCACCAAGGATCTCTTCTTCTCTTGTTGGATCAGTAGGGTCAACAGGAGAGAGAGGCTCTGAAGGCCGGAGAGAAAGTTCATCACCCCTGGAGGTCTTTTTCTTCTTGGCTCCCTCTCCTTGCTTTCTGCTCCCCGTTTCCGGTCTCTCTTAGAAACCCTTGGGGGTTTAGGAGATCCTGCCTCTTCCCTAGCACTCTCATGCTCTACTACTTCTAGCAGAGCAACATCGATCTGGCTTGGAACTGGCCCCTCTGGGTTTGTTAGAGCAGTCTCCTCCACTTCGTCAGGGTTAGCCTCAACCGCACTCTTCTTGCCTTTCCTTTTTTTGCCTTTCATCTTACTTGGAGCCTTGGCTCGACCAGGAAAGTAAAGTGACCCATCCGGTACGTGTGTTCTTTTAAGAACTACATCCGGAGGGGGTGGAGTGGTAAGTTCTTCCCATGACAAGTCCCTCCGGCCAGTAGTGTTCCAGAGATGGGACCTTGCGAGATTGCCTCCGGTAAAGGCGTCATGAAAACGGTTTCCCCACTTTTCAGCAGTCCAAGTGTTGATCTTGGTACAAGTGGTCTGCTCGGCCTTTAAATAATCATTGAAGTCTTTAGGCAGCTCTGTCAAGAAAAGAGACAAGACCAGTCAATTAAACAAAGTTGATAAAAATAAAAATGAGAATGTAAGGTGGGATTCTTACGATCACTTCTCCATCTGCTGGTAAGGAGACTCGGGTTGACTCCAGCTTTGATTTTCCTCCCATTCTCCCAAGCGCCACTCACGAACAAGAAGTGAGTCCTCCAATTTCTCTCCGACTTGAGCAGGTCATCTACTGCCTTATAGTTATCACCCTTATTGAATTCCTCCACAGTAGTGAATTCCTCCAGGTCATCTACTGCCTTATAGTTATCACCCTTTTTGGGGGTTTCTGCAGAGGCTGGCCACAGTAGTGAATTCCTCCATTAGGAGAGGAATTTCGGAGAGCCTGGAGGCCATGATACAGGCCATGAGAGTGTACCAGGCATTAGGGATCAGTTGGCTTGGACAAAGCTTGATGAGGTGGAAGTACCTAACTATCTCCGGGTCTAAGGGAAACCTTAGCCCCCAGTTAAAAAGCTCAGTGAAGATGACTACTTCACTAAGTTTGCAGTCCATTGGGGTTTCAGGGTCTATTGGGATCCTTATTTTCACGTTCTCTGGAATCCCCCACTTCGTTCGCATCCGAACCAGTTCGGCTGTGTGGATGAAGGCATAATTAATTTTTTGCAAGGCAAGTAAATATTTGACATTGACCTTGCGGAAACAAGGTCCAACTTTTCCCTTAAGGCTCTCTGGCAGATCTGGGTGCCTAAGGCATAGTTTTTCTTTGCCTTTATCCTTCTTGGCAGTACCAACATCACTAGTCTGTCCGGAGGGTTCAGACTCGAACGGAGCCTTTTCGACAGAATCCTCCATTACTTCTTCCGTTACCGAGGAGGGGTTTTCGGTTGTTTTTGGGTGAGGGGAGATAGGAGTTGGTTCAGTCTGACCTCAGGACTGTTGAGCTTCAGTGCTTTCCTGAACTCTGGCCTCCGACTGGGCTCATGTGTGGTGGTTTCTTTTTGAAGGCTTGGGCTAGGGGCCTCCGGTCCGGACAACTTGTCCTTGGGAACTTTTATGGGTGCCTCTAACCCTGTGTTGCTGTCTTTGGCCCCTGATTTTGAAGGAGTACCTTTTGAAGCCTGCCCTTTTACCAGGCGACCTCTTCTTCGATCGACTAGTTTATTGGGAGAGACATCTGCATCTGACCCCATAGCGATAAATGGGGAAGGCTTTTTGAAGCTGGTAACTGCTTGCCCTGGTTCAACAGTGGGCTCTGATTCTTGAACCGACGAGCCTGAAACAATAAGAGAAAGGTTGGTTTGAAAAAATCTCCTCGGTTTAACACTTCTATTTGAGGAGGAGCCCTGGTCAGGCTCTGTGTTTGAGATTACTAGTTTGTCGATAGGGGAAGTAGGTAGGCCTGCAGCAATGCGCCTCTCACGTTCAACTTTTTGTGCCTTTTCTAGCTCTGATAGATTAAGCCACCTGCCTTTGATTAAAACATTCCTAGCTGTGAACATAAACTCACAACCAAAAAGAAGAATTTGTGTTTGAGAGAGAAAGCTCTGAAAATTAGCAAAGTAAGTATGAAGATGATGGTAAAACAGTGGGAGCGAAATTCTAGGTGAAAAAACGGCTGAAATAACAAACTAGAGAGGGACACGTGTCCCACGAACTCTGGCAAGAAACCGTTTTAATTCAACAAACCTTTTTCAGTCCGGATAAAGCTATAATACAATTCGAAGGACCTGTCCGGATGTAACTGTCACTAGCAACAGACTGTTTTTTAGGTCTTGCCAAAGGTTTTTGAACACCACCTAAAAAAGGGGCTACTGATGAGTCTGGATTCTGTCACCACCTCAGACAGGGTCAGTTCAGACAATGTCTACCTAACCGGACAGGGGCAGTTCGGACACCATCATCCATTGGACTGTTCGAACAGAACTAAAGTACGTAAAACCTAATCACTTCTTGACTAAGCTTCCTATTCTCCTACTTAGAACTAATGGGTCCTTAAACTCGACCCATGTCCATTAAACACGACCCGAAATCCTATAAGGCCCAAATATAAGGGTATAAATACCCAACCACCAACATTAAATGAGGGTAATGAAAATTAAATACAACCAGTCTGCTTAATTCTCCCTCTACACTCTACCCAAACATCAAATACTCACAAAAATCCACAAAACTCTAAACAGAAATTACAAATTTACACTCACACGAAAATAAACCACACCAAAGATGACATGATGTTAAAAAACCTATGATAAGTAGTGACATCAATCTTTTAAAACTTGTATCACTTGTACTATTTCTAAAAACTTTAAAACCAAGCTTAAAACATATATATCTTGATCAACGACTAAGTTTGTTCTATAATATCAAAGCAGTTTCATCGATAGATGAAGTATCTTCCAGCAACCAAATCTTCATATAAGATTGACTTTGACTTATAAACTTTGTCAAATAAAGTTTTTGCTTCTAAGTTCAAGCATGTAATATTCTTGCACTTAGGTTTTAAAAGTGAATTCTATACCCATTAGTCCCATCATGTAATTTTCATGCACTTGGGTTTCACTAGAGTTTATTTCATAAGTCTCAGAAAATCTCATGTCGTTAGGTTTAAGAAGATGTCTTTGTATTTAAGGCTCAATAAAGCTCATACCTCAGATAATTTATGCCTACTTTAATACTTCTCGACCTAGACTTACAATGACTCAATATACATTGACGATGTCTCATATATATTATTTAAATTAAACATGATTCATCTGCTTCTAAAACTTGAACAAATATCATGCAGTACGTGAACTTTGAATTTGGTAGTTACTTTATTAGATCATCATAAGGGTTTTCCTCACTTGCAACATTTACATCCTTTACTATATATCTCTCCACCATATCAATGATAAATTGAATCTTGATATCTACATGATTTGGTTGCTTATAAAACTTCAAACTCCTCATGGAGTAAATAGTACTATTTTTATCACAAAACAAACTCATTTGTTGCTATATACCAATTATCGCACTTAAAATAATTTTAACTAGATGGATTATTTAATGGGTTTAGTAGAAACCATATATTCACCTTCACTAGATGACAAGTAAACAACCACGAACCATCCAAATATAAGATTTTCAACTAACCACTTCGCCAAACACAATATACAAATAACCATAAGTTGATTTTCTACTGTTAAGGAAACATGCATAATCATAGTCTACATACCCCCCCCCCCACACTCTATTAATTTTCCCTTGATTATAACACAACTTAATGCAGTCGAACCTTTTAAGTATCACATGAGACATTAAACACTTTTTAGTGGTTGCTTTGGATATGTCTTAAATCTGCATAAAATATTAATTGAGTATACTATTTTATAGCTCGTGTATATCATTGCGTACATAATGCTTCCAATGACATTAACATACGATATATCGTGCATAATCTTATTATTATTTACCTAAGTTGGTGTTTGATTAGTACTAAGTTTAAAATGGTCCCAACAAGAGTCCCAACGTCGTGGACATTAGATATTTCAAACTTATTTCAAACTTTTTTGTATGTATTATTGTTGAGATGATAATATATAACCTATTAATATATTTCTTTTAATATTTATACCAAGTATATTCTTAACGCCTCTCATATCATTAATTTCAAGCTCTCCTTCAATTAGGTTTTCACAGTTTTAACTGTTTTCCTGTCTTTTTTAGCTATCAATATGTCATCTACATATAAGAGAAACATAAAATGAACATCTAACATCGCATCTGATGATGGTAAAATCAGATGTAAGGGTAATTTTGGAAGTTGTTAAGTTTGAATGTTATTAAATTCGTACTAAGAGTTAGATAAAGAAATGAGCTACTTGTATTTAATAAAGAGGGAAAACGTCCAACCTTTTTAATGTTGTTCGTTGAACTATTTATATTCTTTTTGGACCCATGTGCCATTCGAGTCGGGTTATATGTTTGGTTTAATCTTACGAGCCCTCGAGCCCATAAAAAATGTATTAGGCACCTAACTCAGTCACTAAGAACATTAAGCATATTGCTTATCCATTGAATTTAACTGTCTGGTATGAACTGCCACTCTAAGAAAATCCAACCCAATTTACTGATTGGGTCCTCCAAAATAATCTAACCTATCATCTAGCCCCCTCAGTTCTTTCTGAAGTATTTCAGGAGAGCTAATATTGTAAATTATTTCTGAATTGTATTTGAAGGATATTATCAACTATATTTTTATCTAAAGGTCACGAATTTAAACGGTTACTTCCTTCAATACACGTGTCTTGTTGTCATTAAAGCTACTGAACGATTTTACTCTTGGTAATGGTATCTACTGTAAAAAAAATCGACTACATTTAATAAAGTTTTCTAATTATTATCGTTGGTTAATCTTACATGGTATTAATAACTTACTTATGACATGTGTCACGACTATTCTGATGTCTATGGAATAGTTTGATGTTGTGGATGGTTTGTATCGGAACCATCATATTCCATTTTATTACTTCAATATGGGAAATGAATATAAAGTAGTTAATGAATTACTGGAAGCTGACAAACCTTGAAGGACTCAGTTCCTTTTTATTAGCGGCGTTTGGGAAAACTAGCAGAAAGATCACATCCAAAAGAAAATCTGAGTAGCTCACAAGATACTGGAAAAGCTCATGTAAGTGTTTTAAAGATTTGTTTTGTTTATATATCTTGATATGATTGGCTCTAATCTAGGATTTGTTTTAACGTGTTCTCAAAAAACAAATCACAGCATGTGGAAGATGGGAAAGTGAGTTTCACAAAGCTGAACCAATGGGCCGCTCAAAAATGGTCAAATGGATTTCATAATTGTTTTACTACATGAAACATGGTGAAAGCCCACCTGTGGAGAATAAATCTGATTCGTGAGCTTTCATGGGAATAATTCACCACCTCCTCCCTGATCTTGTGCTATTTATAATAAGACTGAGGAAACTGATGGTAAACGTTTCTTACCAGTTAGGAATATAGCTCTCATTTATCTTAACAATATTAAAAAGAATAAAAAGAAGAGAGATGGTTCACCTCAAGTTATTCCCGAACTTGGGAGTATAAGACCGACAAATGAAATCGATGCAGATCTGTTGGAAGTTGTTGCGGTCACTATTGAGGAGACTAAAGGTCCATCAGACTCTCCAACAATTAAGAAAACAAAGCAAAAGAAGGAGTAAGCAGGGAAGCAAAATAAGATAAGTAAATTAGAAGAAAACCACCATTGGTTTGGACATCATACTATGATCCGAAGTCATTACTTTCATTACTCCAACAAAGGATCCTCTTCGAGAAGAAACGACTATTGATCCTCCCTCCCTAGTTCTTTCTAATGTTGACACACTATCATTCGAAGGTAATTCATTCGAAGACAACACAACTTTAATCTCATCAAGACTTTCGAAGGTAATCCATTCGAAGGAAACAAAACTTTAATCTCACAAAGTCATTCGAAGGTAATCCATTCGAAGGTAACATAAATTTAATCTCATCAAGATATTCTAAGGTAATAAATTTGAAGAAAATGCAACTTTAATATGGTCAAAACATTCGAAGGTAATCTATTCGAATGCAATGCAACTTTAATTTGGCCAAGCCATTCAGAGGTAATCCATTCGAACGCAACACAAATTTAATCTCATCATGTCATTCAAAGGTAATCCATTCGAAGGCAACAAAATTTAATCCCATCAGGAATAGTAAATATACTTTTAAATGAAAAAAATAATAGATTAATTACGATTTAGACACCTCATTAAAACCTTCTCGCGCCGCCAGGGTAAGAAATAATATGCCCCATAATATTTACATTGAGCTAGTACAAAGTAAATATTTACAAGATAAGTCTATTCTAAGTATACTTTTAGATACTTAACATTCTAAGGATGCTTCAAAAGGTTGTATGTTCATTGTTTGACCTTCTCATGAAAGAGGTATGGTCGTTCCTAGTTTGGAGCCATCTTTCCAAACTTCTTTTATTTGGTATGTAAAAACTATTTCTTAGAACTTTATCTCCCACTTGAAAATTTCTCCTTCTTACTTTAGAAGCAAACCTGCTTCTCATCAAGCCTTGATAATGCACAATTCTTATATGAGATTTTACTCTCATTTCTTCAATTAAATCAAGCGGACCCCTTATTATCATCTCATTAATTTTTGAACTTTGAAAGAAGGAAGAACGACTTCTATAGGTGTAATAACATTCATCCCATAAACTAAAGCAAATAGAGACTATTATGTGGCTGTGTGAGCAGTAGTTCGGTAGGCCTAAAATACTTTTTGTAAATAACTTGGCCATTTCCCAGCTACTCCCTCAAAATTCTTTTTTTTAAACCATTAAAATTGTTTAGTTCGCTACCTCAGCTTGTCCATTTGCCTGAGGATAAAATGGAGAGCATAAATAATGTTGAATCCCTTTTGGTGCACATAATACTTCAATGTATTTGTTGTCAAATTGAGGACCATCATCTGATGATGCGTTTGAGAATGTCAAACCTACAACATATGTTGGAGAGAATAAACTTTATCACTGCTTTAGATGTTGTCCAAGATAAGGGTTCAACTTCTACCCACTTGGAAAAGTACTCTATTTTTAAAAGTATAGTGCGACTAGATTAAGCCCCTATCTGTAAAATGACAGTACTTTGGATATAGACTCCATGGGTTTATGGTACAGGTATTTCATTTCCATACCTTTGACAATGGTCATATTTCTTGACTGCATCTGCCATAATAAAAGGCCAATAATACCCTACCGACAATATTTTTTTAGTTAAAGATTTATAACCACAATGTGCAGATCATTCCCCATCATATAGTCAAACTCTTCAACTGGGATCACAGTACTGGAGCCTCCCTTGGATCATTTATCTCATTTGATCTGGTAGAAGACTCCACTAATGATATTCTTTGCTAACTTTCACCGCTTCCAACTATTTTAAAGCAATAACAATGACATAATATTCCTTTACCACCTTTTGGCTACTTCGGACAACGCCTACATAACCTCCCACGATATATTTCAAACATTGGTAGACAGTGGATGCTACTACATAACCTCCCACAAGATTTGTCGTATTTCATTGCCTTCAGTTGACGCTTATATTACCACATCATCTTCATGTGGGCCTGTAATTTTTCTTAGGTCATTTTCATCAAAGACAATAAAAGGAGCCTGGATCTAACAAAGATGTGTAAAAAGTTTCCCTTCTAACTTAGTGGCTAGACTGTTCACATGTCTTTTTATGGAGCAACTTTAGGGAACAGTCATAATATCTCCTCTAAAAATGGTCAAAATTCAAAGTAGCTGCACAAATCGGACACTGGTGCCATTTTTTTAACTATCACCCAACTGGTTCCGATCTGGATAAAGGTCTAGGTATTTCAAATTTATATCAAATCGTTCGATAATTACCATAGCATCTTCTTGTTTAGATGTATGCATACTCTGTTTTTGAACATTTGGTGATGCCACCCATCTTGTACTTGCACTAGGCTAGGCACGCGTATTAACTTGCATGTTACCCATTTCTTTTTAACAAGAGCAGATAACTTCCCCCTTTCGATCAAGGTTTGAACCTCTTGTTTTTGGGAAATATAGTCTTAGGTATCATGGCCCACATCATTATGGTATTTATAAAAAAAGTGTTCCGATTTTCTTTAGGAGATTGAATTGATGACGGGCTTCAGAAATGCATAATATTATTAATTCTATCATAAATGGTAGCTACATTTTCACCTAATTCGGCAAACCATTCATGTTAGATAAATTGACTCCTCTGTGTTCTAGACTTTTGGCCCTGATTTGATTGGCTTTGTCTAGGCCGATGTGAACCTTGTCCGGAATCCTTAGGCCAGTAATGGAATGTGGCTTGGGACTGAGTAATGGCTCGTAGGATGGAAATTATAGGAGCATACATATTCTTGTGTGGTATTCTAGACTTTTTTTAGTTTCCTCCACTATAATTTACTTTCTGACTTGATTCAATAATCCTCCCCAAGTCATCTTTTTTTTCTGAGTTACTGAACTAACCAAATCACCCAACATTAAACCTTGCCTTAAAGAAATAATAGCTACTTGCTCAGAACAATCACCCAATATATTCTTTGTATTCACAAAGTGGCTGATGTAATCCTTTAAAGACTCATTTGGTTATTGTGCGCAATGAATAATAGTATCATCGTTGCTTTTGAGCTCTTTACTTCACACTAACTGCCTCTGGAAGGCCATCCTCAACATATCAAAGTTTTTAATAAATCAGTATGGTAAACTATTATACCATTTTAATGCACTCCCCTTGAAAGTCTGCGAGAAGGCTCGATATAATAGTTTATCACCATCAAAGTTCATCATGAAATTTTTGAACTGTTCAAGGTGATTATCATGATATTTGCTTCCATCATATTTATCCATCTTACAGCTATCAAAACGCCTTGGTAGATGTCCAGAAATAATCTTTGAGGACAAAGGGGATTACCTCCAGTTATGACTTCGGCTAAACATATGATCCTTGTTGGGAATGTAAAAGACACCCGATTCGGAATCGATAGCAAACTGATCGCTTAACAAATGATCGATACCATAATCTATCGATCAATTTACTTTCCCTTGATATTTCTTCTTTTTGCTTTTGCCCTTTATATTAATTTTCTTAAAATGTTTTTACTTAAACTCTATTTCTTATACTGTCGGTCATGGTCACTACTTGACGAGGAAGAATAATTATCAGATTCAGATTCTCTGGTTGAGTTTCCAACATAATTCGATGTGTTCATCAACGGCTTAGCCTGATGTTCCTTTTTTCAAACGTGTATGAGCTTTTGGGGACTGATCATTTTCATATTATTTGTTATTTTTACCAGACTCATTTGTAACAATACATCTTGCAATGAACTTTTATTTTAATTCATTTTCAGTTTGCCTTTGGGCCCTCAAAGCTTCAATCTCAACCCTTAGTTAATCACGCTCTTCTTGTATGTACTGTCTTTCTTCTGTATTATGATTGACATGAGAATAGTAGCATGATCATTATCACCTCTTCCCCTATTTTCAAGAGGGGTAAGTTCTTACATGTCAAATTACATGTCTCAAATAACTCCGAAGTATGATCCGCAAGTATGGTTTTGAATATAGATATTCAGGAACCTCACACTCCCACTGTTGTCGCCATCTGATGATGGTAAAATCAGATTTAAGTGTACTTTTCGAAGTTGTTAAGTTTGATTAGTATTAAATTCTTAATAAGAGCTAGATAGAGATTGTGCTGCTTGTATTTAATAGAGAGAGAGAGAGAGAGAGAGAGAAAAGTCCAACACATTTAATGTTGTTTGTTGAACTATTTATATTATTTATGGACCCATGGGCCATTCGGCTCAGGTTATATGTTTGGGTCAATCTCACGAGTCTCATACCCATAAAAAATGTACTAGGCACCTAACTGAGTCACTGAGCACACTAAGCATACTGTTAATTCATTAAATTTAGTTGTCTGGTCCGAACTACCCCTTTAAGCAAAACCCGACCCACTTTACTACTTGGGTCCTCCAACATAATCCGACCCTATCAACATCCATTAAACATTCCAAACTTCTTGAGAACCTTATATATGTAGTCTTGTTGAGATAATAACATATAACCTTTTAATATATTATTTTTAATATATATACCACGTATGTTCTTAATCTCTCTTGTATTCTTTATTTAAAACTCCCTATTCAATTGGATCTTCACAGTTTCAATCATCGTTTTATCCTTTCCAACTATCAATATGTCATCTACATACAATAGCCACATGATATGACTCTCTAAGTGTGTTTTCCTATTATAATAAACATATTTCTTATGTAAACTTCTCACATAATTAATTAACATCACGAAAGAGTCAAATCTTTTATACCATTATATTAGTGATTGTTTCATCCCATATTAAAGTCTCTTCAATAAATAAACATCTTATTCTTTTCATTTATAAAAACCTTGCGGCTGAATCATGTATATTCTCCCCTTTAGTTCTCAATGCATTAAGGAAATACTGACATTCATACTCAAGATAAAATCTAGAAATGATTAATAATATAATCCTTATAGAGTTTTGTCTCACAACTGGTTAAAAAGTTTATTGAGATCAACACTATTTTTTTGCATAAAACTCTCATGCACCAACATATTTTTGGGCCTATAAATTAAAATACATGAATAATTTTATTATTTTTTAAAATCTATTTGCATCTACAAGCTTCTGACCATTCGACTGATTTATAAGAATTTATGTATTGTTATTCTTAGACATTTTATTTTTTTTCATTCATGGCCTTCTAACACTTCAACTTATCAATGCTCTTCATAAAATCATGATAACTCTCGGGTTCAAAAACATTTCCATATTTTTCAATCGATAAAACATAACATATATAACCAATATAGTCATACATTTGTGTAGACTTACCATATATACTTGTTTTATCTCTCAAATATTTCAGAAATGGTTTCCTTATAGTCCATTTTTTTCAGGATATAATAACTTTAGCGCAAAAAATGGGATCATGTTAACGATGCATGCAATTATCTTGAAAACTACTTATTACAACTTCCACTCCATACCATTTGTTAGAAGCATATACCATACATTTTCCAGCAAGGGTTGTTTCATTTTCTATGTAAGATCATTTTTGAGGATTTCCTTATTTGCTTATGTGTATAACGATGCCAGGTTTAGAATATATCTAGTGAGTGGTTCATTCATAAATTCTAAGCCATGGTTAGTCATTGAATTTTTTAGCAATTTACCAATCTCATTCTCCACCAATTTTTTATAGTCTTTAAAAGAATAAAAGGCTTTATCTTTGGTCTTCATAAGTATAAACCATAATACCCTAAAACAATCATCAATCAGAAATATAAAGTATATAACACCTCCCATTATAGGATGCCTTGTAGGTCCACAAAGGTTGGAATGAACATTTTCAAGCACATCACAAGTTGTATGGTTGTTGGTTATAAACTTAACTCTCTTACTTCTACCCACACACATTTCTCGCAGACCTCTTAGATTTGGATCTCGAGTTTCTTCTCTTTTTGTTTGAACTTTGATTTTCAGAGATTCCTCTAACACTCAATCATATTCCATCTAAGTTACTTTGTAAACCATTCTTCATATAAAAAACTTTTGAGTTTATAGCAATTTTAACTTCAAACATCATAAGAGACTATTTGACATAAAACATGATGTCAAAAAGTGCTCATACACTTTTAACAAAGAATTTAAGAGGTTTTTTACTTAATCCTCATCTTCAACCTTGACTCTAACTGCATTCAAATCAACAATAATTGTACAGAAATTATTCGAGTAATTTTGGGATCCCCTTACTACTATATTGCCAGCGTAAAAAATGATTTTTAAAATATAAAATGGTGGCTAGGGATTTCTTCATGTAAATGGCTTCTAGCCTATTTTGTATCCCCATATTTATAGACTTTTCAGATACCTCTCTAAGTAGCTCATCTCTCAAACTCAAAATTGGAACACTATGGGATTTTGTCAATACTTCAACATATTTCATCATATTCATATCTTTCAAAACTTATTCATCAGTGAAGATAACAATATGCATATGTAATAATAGTTATTTCATCTTAATTCTGTAGAGATTATAGTCATTATTTTTTATGAATTTATAAAAACCAAAATATATAGAACTTATCTTTGTGGTTGTGTTTCATTTATGGTGAGATTATAATCTCTACACTCAAGATTCGATTTTTTTGTTCTTTTACCTTATGTTTATCACCCATTTTAAGTTGTTGCAGATATCATGCTTAGCGCACCAATTGTTAAGGTGTGAATCGTAATATTAAAAATTTTAGCAGTTGGCCAAAACTTAGACTTAGTTAGTAGAAGGTTTTGGTAGTTGACCGGAATTTTGGTTTAAGGAATGAAACTTCATTTGAGTGTAGCAAAAATAAATTAAAGCTTCGATTATTTTCTCATAAACATACAAATTTGTTGTGGTTCAAATTGTGAAGAAATTCTACATTCACGGACAATGAAATATTATGTTTATATATAAGATTGATTACAAAGAACCATAAAAATATAACTAACACAACCTCCACATGCTTTGTTCTAAATCTTCTCAAAATGGAGTATAAGTTTACAAAAGAGACTCTATGCCCACAATGTTTCTCTCATAATGAAGTTTTTAACTTTATATTTCTAAAACTCAGCAACACAACTTCATACCTTTTGAATGATATTTATAGAACTAAAGTGAGGGTTATAATATTTTAGACTCATAACAGTAAATGACATAATATTGTCACAAACATCCTCACAAGTAGTGATATCATTATTCTAACATCCATATTATATATACTTTTTATGATAATTATTAAGGTACACTCAAACCATACATTTCTTGATCAATGACTTAAGTTGTACCACCTTTTTATATTCATCGTACATTATCAAAATTTAGTTTCATCTAGAAACAAGTAGCCGAACCTTCTTTTTATATTGACTTGAACTAAAAGGCTTGGGTATACGAAGTTCATGTACATAAAATCCAACATATATTATTCATGTATTTAGATTCTAATGAAAAACATATATATAAATTCCAACATATAATGTTTATGTACTTAAATTTTAACAAAAAAAATCATAAAACTCAGACATAATTTATACACTTAAATTTTAATTGTTGGAAAAATCATTGATCGTCCAAGGTAATAACCAATGTGTGACTAACTAGCCTTCGGGAAATTATTTTTACCATGTTCAAGATGGGAAATAATAAAATAAAAAATAATAAAACCAAGCACAAAAGAAAAATTTAGTGTGGTTTGGGTCGTGAAGATTCACGTGCAACAAAAACTATTTTATAAACAAGTAAATTACGAGAATACTATCAAATATAAAGGATTCAATAAATATTTGTTACAAAAGATGGCGTGATCCAGAAAACCATATCTTCAATGTTTATCTCTCACCTCACTTATCTCTCAAATGACTTAGAGTTATTTCTCTCACTCGGGAAATATACCGCTCACGAAACTATCACATAAAAATATCTAGCTTCATATATGTGTAAGTAGTATATCCAAACACTCTCAAATATTATAACTTATGTTTATCTCGAGTCCAAGCTGTTTGGGACAAAGAAACTTAAGCGTTACAAATGAGCCATGATGATGATATGTACAACCGTTGTCACGACTTCTTCTCAGAATCTTGAACTCATTATAGTTGTACGAAGCTAACATTTAACCTGTTCCAGCAGGGTTCGATTCATTCTCTTAACAATCCTGTTATGTTGGAAGTCTCACTTACGATTCAATGTCTAGAAATGTCAAGCTTTGAATAATAGATAATGAACTCATTATTTATATATTCCAAGCCATTATAAGTCCAAAACTTCTTCAATATTTTCCCGATTTGATTCTCTACCAAAGTCTTCCAGTTCACAAAGGCAACAAATGCTTCATATTTAGTCTTCAAAAGTATAATCCACACTTTCCTAGAATAATCATCAATAATCGATATAAATAACCTTGCACCACCTATGGTAGGTTCCCATATCGGACTCCAAAGGTTTGAACAAGACTTCTATTGGATGTATAGTTGTTGTGCATAAACTTTGTTGTTATGCTCTTAACCAATACATATCTTTCATAAAATCTTAGCTTCCGAACTGAGTTACCATCGAACAACCTATGTTCACTTAGTTTAATAAGTTATTTCTCATTTAAATTCCCTAGCCAATGATACCACAACCTGATATAATCATTCACCATATTAGACACCTCATACCGCCAAAAAATCGTTGGTAACTAACATATCCTTAGTCATATTGGCTTTCATAACATTATGAGAGCCTTGTAAGACCCTAAGTCTTCCATATTTACCCTTATAAGTAAACTTCTCATCTAACATCATAATAGAAAGAAGGTTATGTTTAACTTTGGGTACATGCCTTATATTATTAATCACTCTCTCAAGTCATGTAGACAACTTGATAGAAATCGTTCCAATATTTTTAACATCACACGACTCATCATTCTAAGGATGACCCTTCCACCATCAAAGATTTACAGGTCTTAAAACCAATGCTTATTGGAAGTCATGTGGAATGACACACCCAAATCCAACGTCTATTTATCATTGAACTTGCAAGAATAAGAATTCATTAACCCATCAGCATACTTACAATCATGAGACACCATTATAACATCTCCGACTTTTATCTTCTAATAGTTGTTGCCATTTCATTTATTCGGGCAATTCTGACGGATATGTTATTTTTTCTTGCATGTCCAACAACTTACTTTTGAACACGTCTTAACATTTTTTGACTTCAAACGAGATCTTCCTCTAATTTTTTCTTGAACCTCTATTTCCCGATCGACCCCTCACACTCAATACATACCTTTTGGAGCCACCATTCATATATTCATATTTTGAAGATATTTGGAGTTCAATACGCTATTGACTTCAACAATATCAATAGATTATTTCATGTAAAAGATTGTATCCATAAGTATTCATACTCCCTCGACAGAGAACTTAGAAAATGAGTGTTTGGTCATCCCCTTCCACCTTCGCACGAACTACATTCAAGTCAAGTATGATTCGATTGTAATTATATATGTGTCTTCAGATCTCTATGCTACTATCCATAAATAATGTATAGAATTATATATTCATATACAATATGTTCACCAATAACTTTTTCACGTAAATCACCTCCAACCGATTCCATATCCCCAGCGTCGTAGCCTCCTTAAATACCTATCATAACACTTCGTCTTCCAAGCTCAGTATGAAGGCACTACGAGCTTTGAACGGTACCACAACATCAACTTGTATGTATTTATCATCGACAACAACAATCAACCCATTATGTAGTAGGTAAACTCTAACCTTATTATATAAAGTTTAAAGTCATGCGTCGACATCTTTCGTGCCTTCCGGTTTTTAGGCAATATATACTTCTCCAGCCTTTAGATTGATCATCAATCTACTTCTTCTATAATTTTTCCACGCTCACTGCACTACTTATTAGAAAACTAACCGATTGTCCCCGCAGAATTTGTTCAGAGAGGACTAATTACCATTATAAAAAATAATTGATATATTTATTATAAAATAGTGTTTTAAGATTATTTTAATATATTTTAATATATTAGAATTTTTTAAAAAAATAAATGATCTTTTATTGGTTTCAAATAAAAGAGTAATACACAAGTTCAACTCTGGGATTACAGTTTATAATGCAAACATTGAAGATCTATGTAAACAAATCACGTGATTAACATGATATGGTGATGGAAGATATATGACAATTATTCTTCTTGAGTGATATTCATCTTATAATTAAAAAAAATAAACATGGTGGCACTGAGGCGGATTAAGAGGGTTATGGCCTACCATAAAACATATAAAAAGTATATCTAGTTTGATAATGTAGTTAATGTTTATTGTGCTTACTACTTATTTAACTGTTGTTAGCTGTTTAAACCTCATAAGGGAGTAATTCGCCGACCTTAATAAAAAAATGAGTCAATTGTAAATAGAAGGAGATAAATATGCCTATTATTGTACTTATTATTTATTAGAGGTTAATTTGTAAACAAAGTATTTCGGAAAGGACTAAATGAGAAATAAAGCAATACCACCAAGGACATAAATGGGTCCACCCTTCCCCACTATAAAAAGGAACCCATTATTCTTGGTAGGTGGGACATAAATGAGGTGTTTTTTTCTTGAAAAAAGCACATGATTCCTAGTTGTTGTCTTGGAATTAGTTATTATTGACCCTCGTATCGACGTCCGACCTGTTAGATATTATTGGGAGTCTCGCCCGGAGGACAGGTAGAATGGAAAAGCAGAGCAGTACCCAAAAGATAACCGGGGGATTTCTGTTGATTATACTTCGGATGATTCGTCGGGAAGAGAGTACCGGCGTAAGGAAAGGCTAAACAAGCGCGCGCAGAAAAGCCATTCCCGACGGAATAGGGCACCCAATCTGACTCTCCTAAGTTCAAAAAGGGTAGCTTTGAGAAAAGGACGCCAGTGTCTTTCGAAAAAGAACAGATGCAAACAGGCAGCGAAGAGGATCGGGTAGTTCTACCTAAGGCCCTGTGGCAACCGTCAAATAGCCAGAACCAGAGGTACCGACTCAGTAGCCAGTTCATCAACACAGGAGATGAAGGTCTGTATGGGATTCAGACCGAGGGGCTCGGAGGCGGCGTGTTCGGATTCAGAATGAATTGGAGAGCTTCGCCGTTATCCGACGAAATATTATCAGGACATCTCCCGAAGAGGTTTGATATTTCCAAATTAGAATAGTATGACGGTAAGAGGGACCCAGATAATCATTTGGAAGCTTTCAAAAACTTTATGTTGAGTTTCGATAACGACGATAAGTTATTGTGTCGGGTGTTTTTGATGACCTTCAGAGACCGGGCGTCAAAGTGGTACAACCGGCTATCGCAGGGTAGTATTAAAAACTTCGGGATGTTCTAGATGATGTTCCGTCAGCACTTTGTCGGAAGCAAAAGCTTTCGAGCCAACATAGATAAGATCATAAACTGTAAGCAGAGGCTAGGAGAGAGCCTCAGGGATTACACCAGGCGTTTTATTGATGCAAAGACCGACCTGGATCATTGCGAAGAAAACGTGGCACTAACAACGTATCGCTTGGGGTTGCTTCCAGGACCGATGAAGCAAGCGGTCACTAAAAAGCAAGCTTTTACTTTTTCCGCCCTTCTGACTCAGGTGGAAAAACAGATACTGATAGAAGAAACCGAGGTGTCTGAATTGGTTGCGCAAATTCAATAGAGCGCGCAAGCGTCGGTCGTCATAACACAAGGGGCTCAATCTAGCTATGCTCAGCAAGTCCAGCCAGTCAGCACAATACCACCGACCTAGTCCTTACCAATCAAGCCTCTGGCTTCCCAGATCCAAAAGGCAAAGCCGACGAACCAAGTGGTCTCGCGACCCATGTCTAATAAGTGGATTCGACCTGCTTACTTCACTGACTTAACAGAATGCGTTTCTTCGATCTATGAAACAACTAAGAAAAGTGGGATGTATCGGAGGCCTTTTCCCATACCGACACCTCGGGAGCACAGGAACAACCGATATTTTCGCTACCACGAAGACGTGGGACACGATACTAAGGATTTCATTGCCCTAAATAAGGAGATACATATGCTGATTGAGCACGGAAACCTACTCGAGTACGTGAAAAATAAATCGCAGCAGGGCACTGCTACGAAAGAAATCGTGACGATGCCGAAGTCTGAGACAACTATGAAAATTTCTGAAGTGACCGACCCTTTCGATGTCTCCATCGAGTATCTTGATCCAGATGTAAATCGTAACCTCGTCGGGGTCATCGAAGAGGAAGCTGTGGGAACTAACGGGAGCGTAAGAAACCTTTGTCAATTTTTCGAATCATTAACTATTTTTGGGGGTGATTCTATGGCAGGGATAACACACTCCTCCAGAAAGCGACATATTGTGAACTTGGCTACTAAGTTGGAAGCTCGGCCCTATCCCCATTCGAAAGCCATTCCTTCATCGATCCTGTATTTTGACGATGACGACATGAGAGACATAGCCGGACCCCATGAGGACGCCGTCGTTATTGGGGCAGCCATTGCGGGGGAAGAGGTCCGACGTATCTTAGTAGACAACGGGAGTTCAGCCGATATAATTTTTGCATCAACTTTCGCCAAGTTCAGGGCGCCCCCAGTCATTACACGTTAGGATCAAACTATTGTAGGGTTTACAGGTTCGCCAACAGACGTGGTTGGTGAGTTTGAAGGCATTGTTCAGCTGGGCCACAGACCATTTAAAAAGGAGGTCACTGTTTTATTCATCGTAGTAGACGCACCGGCCTCTCATAATGCGATATTTGGCAGATCGTGGCTGTCGCGAATTCACGCGGTATCCTCTACGGTTCATCAATGTTTGAAGTACGTGGTCGGGAACAACGTGAGGGTAGTGCGGAGCAGCCAGAAAGCGGCAAGAGAATGTTACCGAGCAGCTTTGGCCCCAAAAAGGGATCAAGAGATAGAGAAAGCGCGGGACTAGCAATTAGTGGGACTTCCCTTGGGGTCACTTCCCGTCGATGATCCTAGAGAAGCTCCCAGTTTTTTAACCACTGACGAAGAGTGCGAAAAACACCAATTTACCGAAGGAAAAGTTTTACAAATCGGAATCCAATTGTCATCGGTCTTCAAGAAACAGTTATTGTTATTACTACATGAGAATTTAGATTTATTCGCGTGGTGTTTGAAGGACGTGACCGGAGTCCCAGAGAACCATGTGATTCACAAACTAACTATCAATAAGAATGTCAGACCCATTTCACAAAAGCGGCGGGCTTTTTCATCGGAAAAAGCAGAAATCATCCTGAAAGAAGTCGAACGAATGCCCAACGTCGGGCACATCAAAAAATCAAGTTACCCACTCTGGACATCCAATCCTATCATGGTAAGAAAGAAGAACGGGAAGTGGAGGATGTGTGTGGACTTCACCGACCTTAATCGAGCATGCCCGAAAGATCCCTTCCTGATGCCGAGAATCGACCAGTTGGTGGATTCCATATCCGGTAACCGATTACTCTCCTTTATGGACGCGTATGCGGGCTACAATCAAATCAAATTGCACCCAGCGGATCAGGAAAAGACAACATTTATTACGGGGCGAGGCTTGTATTGCTATAAGGTTATGCTGTTCGGGTTAAAAAACGCTGGAGCAACTTATCAAAGGTTGGTTAACAAGACCTTCGACTGCCAAATAAGGAGGAATATGGAAGTTTACATCGATGACATGTTAGTAAAGAGTGGCACAGACGAATACCATCTCACCGATTTGAGGGAAACCTTTGATAATCTAAGGGGTATAAATCTCAAGCTAAACCCGGAGAAATGCTCCTTTGGGGTAAGGCCATGCAAGTTCCTAGGATTTTTTGTCAGTGAAAAAGGAATCGAGGCTGACCCGACCCAACTACAGGCTCTTACCGATATGATGCCACCTAAGAATATCAAGGAAGTTCAGATATTAACCGAGCGTCTCGCGGCCTTGAATCGATTTATCTCTCGTTCATCTGACAAGTGCGCTCCATTTTTTCAGGTTTTGAGAAACGCCAAGAATTTTGTTTGGACGCCAGCGTGCAGCGCAACCTTTTTAGGGATCAAAACTTATTTATCATCCCTGAACCTCCTAACAAAGACCCTGACAGGGGAGACTCTTTTTCTTTACATAACGGTTTCGGATTTTGCAGTAAGTGCGACTCTGATCAGCGAATCGGGAACGGTCCCCAAAGCGGTATACTTTGTGAGCAAAAGCTTACTGGACGCGAAGACACGGTATTTGAAGTTGGAGAAAATGGCCCTAGCTTTGGTGACCGTAGCGCGAAAAATGCGGCCGTATTTTCAGGCCCACCCCTTATCGTCCGAACCTCGTTTCCACTCAAGTACGTACTTCAGCGACCGGACATGTCAGGAAGAATGTCCAAATGGTCGGTCTAATTAGGCGAGTTCGATATCAACTTTGAGCCGCGGACAACTATCAAAGGCCAAGATCTGGCTGATTTTATAGTTGAATTCCATTCCGACCGCCCGGACCAAGACACGTAGCCTGAAGCGGGCGAACCAGATGAGTGGGTCATCCGAACCGATGGTGGGTCGAACGTCAATGGATGCGGCGCGGGCGTATAGATAGTCACTCCAATGGGCATAAGTATGCATCAGGCAATCCGATTTGGTTTTCAAACTTCTAACAACGAAGCCGAATATGAAGCTGCCCTGGCAGGTTTGCGACTAACACAGGTATGTGGAGCTACACATGTGCGCCTTATTAGTGATTCTCAGCTTTTGATCAATCAAGCCTCGGGAGCATCGGAAGCTAGGAAAGAACATCTGGTTCAATACTTAGCAACATTACAAGTGTAAGCCGCGTCTTTCGCCAAGGTAACATATGAGTATGTCCAGAGGACCGAAAATATGGTAGCCAACTCTCTAGTATCGGCTTCGTGTTCAAATAGTTACCCCTGGGTAACCGAACAAGAAAACTCGTCAATCATAAGGAGGAGAGAGCTGGATAATCGACCAGAAATGGCTTGTCAGGTGTCTTCGGTAACTATTTCAGATTGGCGAAGGGATATTATTGCTTTCCTGGCTGAAGGGCTACTACCAAACGATAGTATATCGGCTCGAAAGATACGAAACAAATCGCGGGGCTACATTTTATTGGGGGACGTACTATACAAAAAGTCATTTAGTCGGCCTTTACTGCGATGCTTGGGGGTAAACGAATCACAAATAATAATATCTGAGTTACACGACGGAGAGGGTGCGGCTCATTGTGGTTACAAGGCATTGATAAGAATAATCTTTCTCGCCGGATTCTATTGGCCAACAGTTACGACTGATGCTCAGCAGATAGTGAAAACATGCGACACGTGCCAAAGATTCGCGAACGCAATAAATATTCCCACGGCCCCCCTTAGAATCCATATCTGAAGGCTTACCTTTTAACCGATGGGGAATCGAACTCGTAGGACCCTTACCAATGGAATCCCGTGGAAGACAGACGATCGTGGTGGCTATGGATTACTTTTCCTAATGGGTGGAAGCCGAGCCATTATCGGCTACAAAGACCAAGGATGTCATCAGATTTATTTGGTCGAACATCTACTGTAGGTTAGGGGTACCTCAGAAGCTCACCATAGATAACGGACCCTAGTTTGATAGCCATGAGATGAAATCTTTTTGTACGACCCATAGGATTAGGAAATTTTTTTTCCGCCCCCTTCCATTCCCAAGCAAACGGGCAAGTCGAGGTTACGAACCGAACCATTTTGGACGGGCTCAAAAAGAATTTAAAAGGGAAAGCTGGCAAGTGGCCGGATTACTTACAAGAAGTGTTATGGGCTTACCGAACCACACCTCAACGGCGACCAAAGAATCACCTTATGCATTAGTTTATGGAATGGATGTCGTCACCCCAGCAGAATCAATCTTTCTGTCTTTTAGGGTCGGTATTTACACGAAAAATGAAAACAGCGACGCCAGACGATTAGCTCTAGATTTGATAGAAGAAAAAAGGGGCCAAGCTCAACTAAATTCTTTACATTATCAGACCTTGACGAGGAGTCGGTATTATTGTATCCGAGTTACACGACGGAGAGGGCGCAGCTCATAAGGAGGAGAGAGCTGGATAATTGACCGGAAATGGCTTGTCAGGTGTCTTCGCTAACTATTTCAGATTGGCGAAGGGATATTGTTGCTTTCCTGGCTGAAGGACTACTACCAGACGATAGTATATCGGCTCGAAAGATACGAAACAAATCCCGGGGATACGTTTTATTGGGGGACGTACTATACAAAAAGTCATTTAGCCGGTCTTTACTACGATGCTTGGGGTTAAATGAGTCACAGATAATTGTATCTGAGTTACACGACGGAGAGGGCGCGGCTCATTGTGGTTACAAGGCATTGATAAGAAGAATCTTTCTCGTCGGATTCTATTGGCCAACGGTTACGACTGATGCTCAACAGATAGTGAAAACATGCGACACGTGCCAAAGAGGAGAGAGATGAAATATTTTTGTACGTCCCATAGGATTAGGCAATGTTTTTCCGCCCCCTTCCATCCCCAAGACAACGGGCAAGTCGAGGTTACGAACCGAACCATTTTGGACGAGCTCAAAAAGAATGTAGAAAGGAAAGCTGGCAAGTGGCCGAATTACTTACAAGAAGTGTTATGGACTTACCGAACCACACCTCGAACGACGACCAAAGAATCACCTTATGCCTTAGTTTATGGAATAGATGTCGTCACCCCAACATAATCAATCTTTCCGTCTTTTAGGGTTGGTACTTACACGGAAAATGAAAACAGCGACGCCAGACGATTAGCACTAGATCTGATAGAAGAAAAAAGGGGCCGAGCTCAACTAAATTCTTTACATTATCAGACCTTGACGAGGAGTCGGTATGCGTCCAAAGTACGTCGGCGAGAGTTCAAAGTCGGGGATAAGGTTTTAAGGAGAGTTTTCCTGCATACCAATGATAAGATCCTTGGCAAGCTCGCCCCGAACTGGGAGGGACCATATACAGTAGTAGAACGGATTAAGAGTGGAACATACCGATTGCAGGACACGCGCAGGCGTTTGCTGAGACTCCCGTGGAACATTGAACATTTGAAACTATATTTGGAGTAACTTTGTTGGTTTTTGTAACTTTTTTCGCAACCATCGTTTCTGTAAGAACCTTTGGTCGGGGATGTACTTTTTCCTAACTCGGTGGCGCGAGAAGGTTTTAACGAGGCATCCATGGCAACCGATCCTTTTTAATTCAAAATTTTTCCTTTATATCTCCGAACTATTAAAAAGGAGTCCATCAACTGACGAGCTGACGGACAACTTATGACAATTTTAATTGATTGACAGAACCTTAAATGGTTTTTCAGTGATTAAATTGATCTACATCTTTTATTCCCGACCCTATGGGAGAATTTTTCAAGTTAAATTGATCGACAGAACCTTAAACGGTTTTTCAGTGTTCAAAACTGATCTACATCTTGTATTCGCGACCCTATGGGAAATTTTTTCAACTTAAATTGATCGACATAACCTTAAATGGTTTTTCAGTGCTCCAAACTGATCTACATCTTATATTCTCGACCCTATGGGGGAATTTTTAATTTAAATTAATCGACAGAACCTTAAATGGTTTTTCAGCGTTCAAAACTAATCTACATCCTATACCCTATGGGAAATTTTCAATTGACATTGAGAAAAATAACAACATGATAGTGGATATTAATTTTCCACAGTAACGATTACAAACGCAGTTCAAAAAGGGTTCTACTGACCCAACACTTACAAAACTTTAAAATCAAAACATAGGAGGTCAAACATCCTCTCCCTCAGACTCTGTTTCAGTATCGTCTGTCTCATCATCCTCACAAACCACGCCCTCGGGGCGTTCGGCCTCAGGAACATCCAGCCACATTGACCCAAGGGGCAGGTCGGGGAAGCGATGATGAAAGGTCAGCACATAAGCAGCCTTGGCCTCGACCGTTTCCTTCTCAATCCACTTCTGGCACTAGTCGGCAAAAAGGGCATTAGCAGCCTTCACGTCGGAGATTTCCTGACCCAGTTTTCTAGCGCTATCATCCCGGTATTTTTTGAAGCGCGCCAAGGTTTTTTCGACCGTTTCCAGCTTCTCTTCCAACAGCCTCTGAGCTGCCTTCCCCTTCCTCACTTCCTCTTAAAGTGCGGCAACCTTCCCCTCCGCGTCCCCTAGCTTATGGCTTAGCTCCGCTGCCCATCGCTCCTTCATCGTCAAGGCCACGATCATATTATACAAAGACAGGGGTAACCCGTCTGTTATCCGCAAGGGGAAAGTGTGCGGACTCCCCGGCACGGACAGTACCGACAACTTGGTACCGTTCGATGACGCCACGACGTTTTTCGAAGCTTTTACGGGGCTCGCATCATCGGGTAACACCGTTATGGGATCGGTCACAGTCGCACCCTTAACCCCCCTGAATTGCTCAAAAAGTTCCGAGACGGTTGCGTTATCAGCTGAAACAGATGCAGCGGAAGCTCGGCCCTCCTTCTTCGCACACTTCGACTTTTTGTTCTGAGCACCGCCTGCTTCCGCCTTTCCTTTCCGCTTCTTGACCAGCTCCTCGGACCGATGGGTTTCGCCATCCGCGGCGGCAGTTTCCTCTTGTTGTCCCTCAGAAGCGCCCCCTTCAGCCTCGGCATCGGCCTGCTCGGCCTCTTCATCCGACTTAGGACGCTTGCTAGGAGCTTTGTTGCGCTTCGGAAGAAACAAGTGCGCGTCGGGCGCGTTTGTCTTCGCAACCAAGTCCACCAAGCTTGGTGGTTGGCGCAGCTGCTCAATTGTAAGCGGCTCCGACGAGCAACACCAGAGGTTGCTTATGATCAGGTTTGTATCCTTGAAGGCGCGATGGAACGCCCGACCCCAGTGCTTCCTGGCATAGTTCTTTAAAATTTGGAAGGTTACTTTGCCAGGTTTGAAGTGGTCTTTCTTCAGCCCCTGGATAAATTCCTTCGATACTGCATAAAGGATTGGTCTATTAGATACAAAAAAAATTGTGTACCATTAGGAACCCAAGTCCGCAGCAATCGCCTCGGATTCTCCTTGCTATATGGGCGGTCGTTTTTCCAGCAGCCACTGAGAAAGAAGAACCGATACTTCCAACCTTTATCACCTTCGAGCAAGTCATTCACAATCTTCCAGGTATTGGCAAAAAAAGAATAGAAGAAGGGAGACTTGGGGGATTTCGAGAGCCCTGACATGGCTATGTACTTGGCCATTGGCATGACCCGACCCGATAATCGTGAAGCCATTACGTACGACATCAACGTATACCACGCGTTGGGCGTTAGCTATGAGGGGCAGATGTTTAGGGTCTGGAAATATAGAGCAATCTCAGGGTCCAGAGGAAACGTGAGACCCTAGTTGAAGAGTTCGGTGAAGATTAGGATCTCCCGTGACTGAACATGCACCGGCGTCTCCCCATGAACGGGAAATCGAACGTTAATGCACTCCGGGATACCCCAACGGATAAGAAGTTCTTCCTGCTCTGCAGCGGATAAATAAAGATACTTACCCTCGAAAAAGGAAATGACATCGTCCCGGGGCAACCAACGGTGGTAGTTGGTGGTTATGACTGCCTCAATCTCCGCGGGAAGAGGCTCTTCGGAAAGAGTAGCATTGTTGCCAACAACGGCAATACCTTCATCAGCAGCCAAAGCATCCGTTTTTGGCTCTTCGGTATTTTCTACCGGGACTGTATCTGACCTAGGGGGGCTGGCCGCAGGAGGGTCGGATGATTGAACAAGAGGATCTGCAAAACCGGAACTACTTTCGGTTTGGGCGAGTTGCGCTCGTTCGTTAAGGCCTAAGTAAGTACGCGTAGTATAGGTGCTAGTCCGGTACCCCTGAATGTCGAGAGTAAACTGGACCATTTCAGGAGAATTTTCCCTCGCAGGCGAAGTTGAGGTTTGTGAGTCGCACATGGAAAGGAATTTAGCTTTTCCTCGACGTCGGGGAGGAAAAGGGGTCGGAGCGGTATAAGAATTCACCGACAAAGGTGTTGGGCGGTTGATTTGAGTAGTAGGGGAATGTGGCGAACTGTTGCTTGAAGGAATAACAATGTTATCGGGGGGTACTTGCGTCGGATGGAACGTGTATAACTAAGGATTCGACAGGGACCGGGTCGGGCAGTACGGGGTCGTGAGGAAGCGGCACAGTTGTAAAAGGCTTTGAGTTAGAACGCCAAATCAGTCTCGCGGCTCAATACTCTTCAGTGCGGTCACCAATACTAGCCCAATCTTCAAATCCGAACACGGGCTCTTTCTTCTTGGTTTTTAGTTTTGGCTTCGGGTTCTTATTTCTCATAAAACGAGCTCTCTCTCTCGAGAATGGTTCAGACAACACTTTCTCTCTCTAGAACTCCTCTAAGAGAAACTCTTGTTTATGAGGTATTTATGGACACCCCCACTTAACCGTTTCACGTACGGGGGAGTCTAAACGACGGAAAGCCGCGGGAAGTCGAAAAAGCCTCTTGGAAAACTTTGCAGACGAGCACGCTTCGAGTACTCGGATGACACGTGTAGCCTTTAGTCAGACTAGCGCAGTAGGCCTGTGCCAGCTAGCTTAGGTAGATGCGTTAGATGGGCCGCATCTACCCGACTTATTTTTCAAGCCTTGATCACCGGTCTAGGCCCATGTAGAATCTGCTAAGAAAGGTCGGGAGCATAAAATATGGAGGGTCGGTCATCATTTAAAAGAAAATGTTCGACCGAGGCATTCGGTCACTCGATACCAGGGTCTAAGGAACAAAGGCGTTCCGAGCTGACTCTTTTACAAGTCTTCATTCCCGACGCTCTTGAAGACTGGGGGGGCTACTGATAAGGGAGTAATTCGCCGATCTTAATAAAAAATGAGTCAATTGTAAATAGAAGGAGATAAATATGCCTATTATTGTACCTATTATTTATTATAGGGTAATTTGTAAACAAAGTATTTCATAAAGGACTAAAGGAGAAATAAAGCAATACCACCAAGGACATAAATGGGTCCACCCTTCCCCACTATAAAAGGGAACCCATTAGTATGTGGGACAATTGAATATAATATTCTCTTTCTACTTTCCCTCTCTAGAATATTGAGCCTTAGTCACATGAGATCCAAGATCCAACATTATTCTCTTTTGTCATTTATTCTCTCATCAAAACCATGTAGTTAGGTATAAATTGATCATGCAATTAAGTATTTAATGTGTTTCTCACTTATTTAAGTGTGATTTGATGTTAAACCATGTAGTTTGGTATAGATTGATGTTTAAACCATTTAGTTATGTATATATTATAACGTTATAGTATTTAATGTTCCGTGCCAATTTAGCATATATTTTCGTATATTCCGTGCACGTAAATTTTGTGTAAATTTAGCAAAAATATAACATAAATATAGCACAACTTTAGCAAAAATGTAGCACAAATGTCTTACAATATTTTCATTGTAATACTTGCACATTTATTTTTTGTTACTTTTTTATCTATAAGTTTTTTTTGGTTTACCTTTAATTTTAGTTCTGGATCCTCCTGTGCTTATCTAAAAAAATATATAACTATCTATCTCACTAAAAAAATATACCGCTCACAAAACTATCACGCCATTATTATCGCATAACAATATTTTTTTAATTTATAAGTTTATAAAAAAACTTTAATTCTTCATCACACATACGGGATTAAAACCCATTTAAAGTTGTGATAAATCCTAATTCCCTAATATATGAAATCTCATAAATTCCCCCAAAGGGGTAACTGAGTTGGTTGAGTATGTCATGCTTGTGACCAAAGGTCATGAGTTCGAGTCCCTCTACATACGCTTTATCGGCTGAGCCTGTCACCTTGTGTGGTTTACCTTCTGGCGTTGGTTTACAGGCTATTGCGTCAGACTGGGGGTTTACCATGTGCGCACTCATTGCACTCTGAGTAGCGGCTGCGGGTTCCCTCCGAAAAAAAATGAAATCTCATAAAGAAACTGAAAAACCACAACAAAAAATCCAATTGTTGAATTGTTTGTTATATTAGTAGTTAGAAGTAGTTAGGATCTACTATAAAAGAGACCTTCTACTAAGAACAACAATACACACCATCAATAAAACTCTCTTTTCTTTTATTTTTTTCTCTCTACTTTTAGTTCTTCAATATTCAAGAACTTATACATGGTATCAGAGCAGGTTCTTGCTATCAAAACCTTATTAATTCTTAAATAGAAAAGAAAATGGATAAAAGAAGATGGAGATTGAATTTTACATAAATGCAATATTCACAATAAAAGATGTCGTTGATCTCATACTTCTAACCACATCACGGTACTGCAACTTGTTGGTTCAATGCATTGTATCAAAGTTCTTTAAACCCAAGCAAGGAATCATTCGATTAATTTATACTCTCAGTGTCAAAAAAAAATTTATATCACGACAACTGGTTGCTGAAAGTCCAGAACCAGATTTGGTTTCTTAGTTCGCTTTGATATATGGTTTACTCAAGGCTTGTGGGGTGCTCAACGAATTGAAGATGGGATACATAGGGGCATGTATGATATTGTTGGTGTTTAATCTCTTTGCGATGAGAAAAATGACTGTTCTGGTAGATTTAATCAGGGATGAACTTACTTGATATATGGTCATTTAGTTTGTTCTCTTGGCCTCTATATCAGGTCTATCTTTAAACTTTTAATTTAATTGTTCCTTTATTAAGATATATGGGAGGAAGATTTGATACCGAATTACTGGTATTTTTGTGCAATGATATTCTTGCAATATGTGAATATCATGAAACAACTGAGATTTGGTCGTTTTCGATGAATATAAGTGCTTTGAGGTGCTTCTTTTACTTTGTTTCGGATGATATATCTGGAATTAGACAACTACAAATGTTTGTAGTGATGATGAGGTGTGTACAAGTTACACATTTTTTTAGCAAGTGAAATTGCCACTTGTTTGAGTCGATAATGGATTTCGCCTTGTTAATTAAGGAAATGAAGATGTTGCGGGATGCAAAAAATATTGTTATTGAATTCAAGAACTAGAATATTGAAAATAAAATAATTTATTGTTTGACGAAAAAGAAAGTGTGATGGCCTATTTTGATAGCTCTGCAGGTTTTGTGAGATATAGTTATAAGTGCATGAAGACTGTTGTTTCAGGAACTTGGTATCCATGTGCTTCTCTGTTTCTAAATTTATGGAGTCGAGAAGCCCTTGGTCGTGTATGCAGTTTTAGTTGTACCAATGATACGGCTGATATGACAGATCAAGTGGGAGGAGTTGCTCAGGAATCAATAGATAAAGATATAGTAGGATTGAAAACTATATGGATGCTCAGTACTATCAAAAGAAAGTGTAGTATAAGATTGAAACGATTGTTGCGCTGAAGGAACAAATTGCTTCTATTACTGGTGTACTATCGGAAAAACAATGTTTAATATTCAGGGAAAGAGTTTTGAATGATGATCCGATCTATCAGATTACCATGTGCAACTGGAATTG